>CM035235.1:57429181-57745908 GCA_020226215.1 Sindora glabra | reverse complement strand
AACAGGGACTGCATGATCAAGAGCGTAAGCCCAGCGCCATAAGTGCCGACAACACCCAGAAAAAGCGAACAGACGATGAACTGGAACTGCATGATCAAGAGGTTAAGCTAACCACCCAAGCCGAGGCAATCTTGAAGGTGTTGGAGGAACTCTTTGAGCATGAACCCAGGGTCATAAGTGGGGACGACATTGAAAACCTGCAGAAGTTCCTGTCCGAACTGCTGCGGAAAGAATTATCCAAAGATGAAGATAAAAAGCCAAGGGAGTCTTGAAGAAGGTGGAGGAACTCCCTGAGCACTAACCCAGTGTCATAAGTTGGGACGAAATTAAGAACCTGCAAAAATTACTGTCCGAAGCGCTGAAAAAATTACCACCAAAAAAACATAAACAATTACACCTGGAGGAGGACAGGTTGAATCCCATCTTGAATTATTTTAAGTTCAGTTATGACAATCTCAATTATGAATCGAGAATTTGCTTACTTTACCTCTCCATTTTCCCTGGAAATGCTGTCATAAAGAAAAGGCCTATAATTTACTGGTGGATTGCTAATGGGTTGGTCAAAGAAACCACCACCGGTGAGAAGAAGAAAACAGCAGAGGAGGTAGGCCAAGATATATTTGAAGATCTTTTGTGGTCTCAACTGATCATGGCCTGTAAGGAAGACGAGATCTCCATTGTAAATAATTGTGGAATTCATCCTTGGATCCATCACATGTTGATTTTTACCAGAAAATCTAGTCTCTTGACTTCAATCCTGATGGAATGCTTAGCTCTGGTCATGTTTGTTTACAAAAGGATGGCGATTCGAAGAAGCTGACGGACGTGAAGAAGCCGGTGGAGGGCTCACAAGAAGATGGCCATTCGAAGGAGCCGATGGATCCTCAACACAGTTCAAAGGGAAAAACTGTAAATTCTGGCCATGTTGGTTCACAAGATGGCGATTCCCAGAAACCTCGGTGGATTCCAACAACCAGGTGGAGCATCAGCAGAGTTTGGAGGGAAAAACTGCAAATTCTGGCCATGTTGGTTCACATAAAAATGACAATTCGCAGAAGCCGGGGGATTCGAACGACAAGGTGAAGCATCAACAGAATTCGGTGGGAAAAACCGCATACTCGAGAAGGAATCATTTCAAGACTCTCTTTAATGTAGGTGACAGGTATCTGTACCTGAATCCGATATGGTTTGCTGACAAGCAGCTGGTGGCGCTTCAGCTGGGTCGTTGGCAACCATGGCCTGGTTATCACATAGAAGTCGAGAGGGCTGATTTGTTATCAAAAGCTCTGGGCACTCAAAAGATGTTGAAATATCTCAGCCTCCGTGGGATTTTGAAAATAACTGAGCTCCCTGACTCCATTTTTAGGCTTTCCAACCTCAAAATTCTGGATCTGAAAGCGTGTCACAATCTGAAAACTTTGCCTGAGGATATATCGTTGTTGACTAAGCTCACACATTTGGATGTATCACATTGTTACTTCTTGGAAGGGATGCCCAAAGGGCTTGGGAAACTGAGTTCCCTACAAGTCCTCAAGGGATTTATAATAGCAGAATCCGAGATTTCTCCCACCAGAATTGGCGATCTCAAATCTTTAGAGAATCTAAAGCGATTCAGCATATATATACATGGAATGGGGCAGAGATCTCGAAACTAAAGGGGAGTTCGTGCAATTGGAAGAACTGAAATCAGTTCAGAAACTCAAGAAGGGCAAGTGATGAAGGAGGATTACAAACTTCCGGCGTCGTTGGAAAGACCGACTCTCGAAGGCGTTCCTTATGAGAGATTCCTGGATCGGTTGAAGCCCAGCAAGCTCAAGAATATGAAGATGCTAACTATAACGGGAGGGAACCTCAAAGATTCGGAACATGGTGAGTCCGGGGAACATGATTGGAAAGTAGAAACTCTGATCTTCGGTATATTAAGAGTCAGAAAAGCTGCTCATTCTTAGGCAAAGCATTGGTTTCCTTTTGCCTCAGATGTGATCTGAAAATAAAAGCTGCTCATTCTTAGGGAGTTAAGCAAACTCAGAAAGTTAAGCGGCTCATTTAGTATTGCTTCAGTTTAACTATTTATTTATTTTGCCAATAATGGAATGTGTGTATGATATATAAAAAGAAATTATTTTTTTATAATCTCAGACTGACTGAAAATTCTAATATTTTAGTCTCATTTGCTTTTATGAAATTTTCTGTATAAATAATTATAATATAAGAGAGAGATTTTAGTACATCTAATTACATATCAAACTTATTTTTTTAGAGTTAAGTTTCACATATCACATAATAATATATCAGTAATTAAATTTAATAGTATATTTATATATTATTATATCAATTATATATAATAAATCTTTTCATAAAATAATAAAATGATAAAAAAATATTATATTTTTCAATGATACTAGCCAGAGTGTGGTGGCAGTTTGATCACCATAATGCGAGAAAAAAAAATCTACATAAAATATACAATTTTATCTTAATATTATGAAACATTGATAAAATTATTCTTAAATTATATAAAATTATAATTTTATTTTTAAATAATAATTTGTATAAATAATTTTATTTTTTCATTTAAGAATAAAATTATTTGTACTAATTTATATAAAAAAATTATAAGTCTATATAATATAAAGTTATTTTATTAATATTTTATAATTTTAAAAAAAATTATTAATTTTGTCAAAAATATAATTCCCAATGGATCGTTGGTTGATAACATTTTCCGTAGACAATGCGTCATTTAACTAAGCGATGGGCCTGCGAAAGCGTTGGCATTGTAAACGTCTTCAAAAAGAAAGACGTTGGCTATGTAAACGTCTTCAATTTACTGTATATCGGCAGTACTGCATAGCAATAAAAAATAAATTAAAAACATATATATTAAAATTAAAAAAAATTAATCAAATATATAAAATAAATAAAAAATATCATAAATATGAATATACATATTAAATAAAATTAATAATTTTTTACGAAATTATAAGATACAAACAAAACAAATTTTATATTACATAAAATTATAATTTTGTAACTAAATAATGGTTTACACACCTACAAATATAATTTCACCACTCCATAGAATTAATTCCACTTTTAAATAATACAACTTCTGTAGAGACAATTCTTTCTTTAAATAATATGATCAAGGAATGAGTTTATATGTATAGAGGGAGGGAACCTCAAAGATTTGAATCAATCTTTTTTATTATGCAATTATATAACAATATACATTCAAAAAAATGTTAATCATATCATAAAATGTCAAAAAAATATTTAAATTAATAAGTATAAAAGAATTAATTACAAGAAAAAGAGAAATCTAAGAACTTAATTAAATTAAAAAAATTATAGGTACCAAAAATGGATTCCAATATTAAATTTCAAATCTTTTATATCATTGAATTTTACAAAACAATAGTGCTATGGGTCCCGTAACAAAGGTACCAAATTGTGCTCCAAAGATATCTTATTCATTTGATTAAAATTCAAGGGCCCCCGTCAATAATCCGAAGGCACACAATATTTCTTTTTGCTGTTGGGGCACAAATTCGCTTCTTAATTTGGGTCCAATATCATTTTCTTTTACAAGATTGTTCTATTATCCTGTATTTAATTATAATCATTGATTTGTATTCGGAATTTAATTTTGGATTTGTTTTCATTGCATATAGCATTAGTCTTAAATAAATATAAAGAAAATTAGAAATTAATTGAAAGGGTCTATTTCAGTACTTCTTTGAAATAGGGAATACTAATACGAATTCTATAAGTTTTTACATTAATATTGTATTTTTTTCATAAAAGTTATAATTTTTTCGTAAAGTTATTGAAATTTCTGTATCATAAATTTTATTGTTCATAATGTAAGATTTATAAAAAAAATACAATATCTTATAAAAAAAATTAAGATATATATATATATATATATATATATATATATATATATATATATATATAATATATGAAAAGTAGTCCTACATAACTTACGTCATTTATAAAAGAAATTACAAAATTTATATGAAAGATTAAAAAATTTATGAGAAAATTTTATAAAATTTGTAAGAAAGTATATGCATATTATTTCAAATTATGGTAATAACGAAAAATTACCTTTAATGTAAATTTAAAAAGTAAGATTTAATCTAATTTGAAGAATAAATTAGAAATTAAAGTTTAATTTAATTTAATGAAAATAAACATAACTTTATCAAAATTAATAATTAATAACTTTGTTTAAAAAATCACATGCCTTCCTTTGAAAGTTTACACGTGTCCTCCCATTTGCTATGTGCAGCAGCTGCCATGCAGCCAACTGCTGCAGCCAATTCTATCCATCAATTATATGAAGTTAATATATTTTTGTCATTGATCAACTACTCGTTGCATCCCATACAAAAAAGGTATATTTGTACTGTAGAATCCTCCATAAGGGATAGTAACCTTTTCTATTTGAATTTGTAATACGAAATATTTGTTTGCACCATTGTTATAATTACAACTACAATCCTAATGAAATAATATATTGTTGCTGCGGCGTAAAGTTTTTAAGGGAAGACTAATAACAGTGGGGACTCTTCTATCATACATGTTTTTGCCCGCCCAAAAAGTGCTGGTAGGTGAAATATTTGGATACCGCACCGATTCATAACAGGCATTCTTATTCCCATCTAATAAGTAGTTAATTGTCAATTTTACAAATTTGCATATATTGAAAATTATATTTTTAAATTTTAAAAGATTGAATATTATAATTATAATTTTCTGCTTCTCAGAAAATAATGATGTGTTATGGAGTATATAAGAATGTTTTATGGCAATAACATTGGACCAATTCAGGCCTGGATGGCTTGGCATGGCATGGAATTGATTCTTGTAGTGAATGCTTCTCCAAAGGTATCAACAACTAAGAGTGAGGGCGAAAGAAATTGAAGAATCATACTTTTCTTTATATTTACTTGCTTCCTTCCTTGCTGGGTTTGCTTACCAATAACTTAGATGCTTCCCATTGCCAATGCCTTTCAAATAAATTATACGTCAACTGCATACCCAACTGTGATCCTCACATACCTGAGTTTCAAGTGTTCAACTTTTTCTGCCACAAAAACTCAACCTCATTCATTGCATTTCATCTACTTAAAATTATGGATGGAATCGAAACAAATCCAACTGAGCATGAAGAGGGACTGCATGATCAAGAGGGTAAGCCCAGCACCATAAGTGCCGATAACACCGAGAAAAAGCCTACAGACCATGAACAGGTACTACATGGTCAAGAGGGTAAACCCAGCACCATAAGCGAGGACAACATGGAGAAAAAGACAACAGACCAAGAAAAAGCCAAGGAAATCCTGAAGGAGTTGAAGAAACTGTTTGAGCTTGAGTCCATTGTCATAAGTGGGGATGACATTGAGAACCTGCAAAAGTTCCTGTCCGAACTGCAGAAAAAATTATCCAAAGATGAAGAGAAAAAGCCAAATGAAGAAAAAGCCAAGGGAATCTTGAAGAAAGTGGAGGAACTCCTTGAGCATGAACCCAGTGTCATAAGTGGGGACGACATTAAGAACCTGCAAAAGTTACAGTCCGAATTGCTGAAAAAATTACCCCCGAAAAAACATCAACAATTACGGCTGGTGGAGGGCAAGTTGGATCCCATCTTGAAAAATTTTAAGGTGAGTTATGACAATCTCAAATATGAATCGAGAATCTGCTTACTTTACCTCTCCATTTTCCCTGAAAATGCTGTCATAAAGAAAAGGCCTATAATTTACTGGTGGATTGCAAATGGGTTGGTCAAAGAAACCACCACCGGTGAGAAGAAAACAGCAGAGGAGGTAGGCCAAGATATATTTGAAGATCTTTTGCAGTCTCATCTAATCATGGCTTGTCAGAAAAACAATATCTCCATTGTAAATAAATGTCGAATTCATCCCTGGATCCATCACATGTTGATCACTTTTGCCAGAAAATCTAACCTCTTTGACTTCGATCCTGATGGAATGCTTGGTTATCGTAATGCAAGCTCTGGCCATGTTTGTTTACCAAAAGATGGCGATTCAAAGAAACTGACACATGAGAAGCCGGTGAAGCTTCAACAAAGTTCCAAGGGAAATACTGCGGCCTCTAGCCATGTTTCTTTACAAGAAGATGACCCTTCGAAGATGCTTCATGTTGGTTCACAAGAAGATGGCGGTTCGCAGAAGCAAATGGATTCGAAGGAGCAGGGGGAGCATCGACAGAGTTCGGTGGGAAAAACTGCAAACTCGGGGAGAAATTGTTTCAAGACTCTTTTTAATGTTGGTGACGGGTATCTGTCCCCGAATCCTACACGGTTCGGTGATAAGAAGCTGGTGGGGCGTCAACAAAGTTGTCCACAAGAAGACGACGATTCACAGAAGCAGAGTGAGCATCGAGAGGAGAGACACTATTTTAAGACTCTTTTTAATGTAGGTGATGGGTATCTATCCCTGAATCCTCCATGGTTTACTGACAAGAAGCTGGTGGCGCTTCAGCTGGGTCGTTCGCGAGCTTCGCCTCGTCATCACATCGAAGTTGAGAGCGATGATTTGTTATCAAAAGCTCTGAGGACTCAAAAGTTTTTGAAGTATCTCAGCCTCCGCGGGATTTCAAGAATCACTAACGTCACTTGGATTCTTGAGCTCACTAACCTCGAAATTCTGGATCTGAAAGCGTGTCACAATCTGGAAACTTTGCCTAATGACATCTCCGCGTTGAGAAAACTCACGCATTTAGATGTATCAGATTGTTACTTGTTGGACGGGATGCCAGATGGGCTTGGGAAACTAACTTCCCTTCAAGCCCTCAAGGGATTTATAATAGCAGAATCCAAGAGGACTCCCACCAGAATAGGTGATCTCAAATCTCTGGTGAATCTGAAACAATTCAGCATCCGTATAGGGAGCGAGGCTGAGATCTTGGGTGGGGAGTTCCAGCAATTGGAACAATTGAAATCAGTTCAGAGACTCAAGATATCATGGGGTGTAGTTTCTAAGGAAAAGAGAGAGCAAGTCATGAAGGACGAGTACAACCTTCCGACGACTTTGGAAAAGCTGACTCTTGAAGGCCTTCCTCATGACAATTACCCAGGTTGGTTGAAGCCCAGCAAGCTCAGGAATTTGAAGGTGCTAAGTATAGAGGGAGGGAACCTCAAAGGTTTGGATCATGGTGAGTTCGGGGAACATGATTGGAAAGTAGAAATTCTGCGCCTTTGGTATATTTCCAAGGGTACAGGGATTGACGAAGACAAGGCAAGGCATTGGTTTCCATACCTGAGTCATGTCCCGGATATAAAATATAGGGAAGATGACCATCCTCATTCTCAGAAAGCTAAGGGAACTCAGAAAACTTAGTATTGGTTTTTAGTTTAATTATTTATTCGTTTACTTTGCCAATAATGTAATGCTTGTATGAAGTATAAAAGGAAAGTATTTAGTTATGATCTCAAAGACCATTGAAAATTCTGATATTTTCCCATCGATGTATGAAGTATTTGTTTATGGGACTTGGCTTCTCTATAGTGCAAGATGCACTTTAAAGAGTGAAGTGTATCATCCAAGTCATTAGTAAGAAAATCAAGAGAATGGATAATTATAGATTTAAAATTTATTTATTTATTTATTATTATTTATAAAATCATGAATCATTGATTTTTTTATTAATGGCTTGGATGATGTACTTTACCCTCTAAAATATATCTTGCACTTTAAAGGAACTCAATCCTTTATCTATAGTTATAAAATAATTGCATTTATTTGTATTCATATATAGTTATGAAAAAAAAAATGACAAAATATTTTATGTCCAATACTATGGAGATTGTGGAATGTGGTAGAAAATAATATTTATTGTTATATAATGTTAGGCGAAGCATTTTATATAAAATTTAATTGAACTTGGGGAAACTTATAAAATTCCCCCACAATTTAGCTCATTAAATTACACCATAATCATTCTGCACAATTATTAGTTTAATTAATTAAATTCAGCAGTCCTATTTCTCTGTATCATCCTATTTTCTAAAATGAAAATGATTTAACTTTGCAATAGTCTCATTGTATTACTTTTCCACTTATACTTAAAGAATGTCCTTTTTTCAAATCTCTTACTAATAAAATTTGTGTATATGCCTATGATTATTGTTAAGATGAGATTTGCAATAAACACTCCAATATATAACTAATTCAAAATTTTATTTAATAATCTAATATTTTAGAAATGAATGCATATAAGGGCATATTGACATAATATCTATTAACAAGAAGATGACAGAAAATTGATTAAAATAGTTTAGTCATGTGTAAAAAAGTCATTGAAGGCACTAGTGAGAAAAGTTTAATCACATAGTCTTTTCACTTTATGAAAAGGTCTACAAGGAGATCAAAAAGGATATTGAAAGAAGTTATAAAAATAGATCTTTTGGTGAATAATATTACTAAAAATCTAGTTTCTGATAGAGCCCAATGGCACCGTGCGATCCATATAATTGATTTCACTTAATGGAATAAGGTTTTATTATTGTTGTTGTTGTAATTTGATATTTTAGAACTTGTATATTATGCAATTTAATTTTTGTTATACATATTGTTACATATAAATTAATTAATTATTATTAAATATAAAAAAAGATAAATATTAAGTATGATTATAATTAAAAAAAAAGAATGCTTAATCAATGCAAATTCAATGAGGAATAGAAATAGTAAAGTTGCTTTTCATTTGAACTTTTAATTATAAGGAGTGCAACATTAAGTGAAATTACTAGTTTTGCATTAAATAATGGTTTTTTGAATGAAGGCAAAAATATTAAGATAAAAAATGAAAATGAAGAAAAGAATTTAATCAGCATCCTCTGGGAACCTTAATAGAAGGGTCACTCTACTAGGGTTTCTCATATCCCTTCATAATTGTAAGTGTCTCCTCTCTTTTATGAGTATTTTCTTCTAAGTTATTCTTAGTTCTCTTTTGCTCTCTTCTTCTTTTTCCTTATTTTCTTCTTCTTAAGCTCATTTTTTATCTCCTTCTATACCCCCTTTTCTTTCACCTTTTCTATTAATCCCTTTTTTGTTTCTAGTTGTCTCTTCCTTCTACCTACTATTGCTTCCATTTTTATTTCTTTACCTTATAATTTGTGTCTTCTACTTCTTTTCTTGCCTTTCTTTCATCATCCATTATTGGCAGAAATTCAATTTGAGACATGTTAGAGATACTATCCTTAACTATTATTTTCACCTCTTAAATTGAGCAGAGATTTGATGTGTAGTAATCTCCAGAATATAACAAATCTTCTAGATATGTACACTCACAACCAATAGTAAAAACAATAAATAGAAATATCATAAACATCCAAGAAAATTGAGAGAAAAAAAGCACTATTTTTAAATTAGGATTGAATTGATTAGTTCAACTGGTCTAACCGGGAACTAGTCCTTAGTCCAATTCAGGAAATAGTTAATATTTAGAAGGCCGGTTCAATTGCTTTGAACTGCTGAAACTCAGTAATTATTCAAAAACCTATCGAACCATTATGAATTGGTTCAAATGAGTCTCTATTGTATGCTTCAATAAAAAGGAAATTTGTAGTTAGTGAGAGTCAAGCCCCCACACTTGTACCTTTATGCACGCGAAGTAGCAGCCTTCACCACTAGGATTAAGTTGCATTTCACACAATATGTGTCATAATATACATATATATACATGGAGAACTTATGACCAGATTCCTTAATATTATTATATAATAAATTATATTAATTAAGCTTATATTAAATATAATCTTAAATTATATTATTTTAATTAATCTTATTATTTTAAATATTTTTAAATTCATTTAAATTGTATTATATGTATTACTATAAATATTAATAATAAAAATACATTTATTTTTACATAGTAGTAACATATAAATTTAAAATTTTAAAAATATTAAATTCTTAATGACTTAAAAATATTAATTCATGATGTGATATGTTAATTTTTCTATCATATATACTTATAAATATAAAAATATATTAATCGGTTGAACCGATCCGACCTTTACTTGCTCACCTTACTAGGTTGATGGCTAGTCCAGGCTTTAAAACATTGAAAAAAAAAGTGAGAGTTCAGAACTTTTATCAAATCACTTTGAGAAAATAAGTATCTATAGAGAAAAAGAATAGTATAAAGAAAACTAAAATAATAATAAAAAAAAAGATAAACAACAAAACAAGATAAAATTGTTACAATAGTTTACAATAATTAAATAATATCATAATTATCTATAGTAAATCAAAAATAGTATCTAAATAATAATAAAAAATATTTAATAATTAATAATTATCAAAAAATGATAATTGAATATTCAATAAAATCATATCTTTTGAAATATTTGAATATTTTTTTTCATAATCCCTTACATATTTCAAAAGATCAAAATAAGAAAATAAGAATATTATTAGGTTCTCAAGCTAATGTAAATACATCAATTTGGCATTTTTCAACTATAAACCAAATATAGAAAGAATGAGATATAATCTACAAAGATATGGGTGAATCATATAACTTCAAAGAATTGAGAATCTCTTGTTGAAAAGTAGCGGTCTTACCAATTATATTGCATTTTTACAATATTTCTATTATTCAGCATATTTTTGTGCTAATAAGTCATGCAAGTGCTCAATAATTCATGAGTGTCGTAGAGGTTTCTCCTCAAATCTCATAAGAGCAACCCCACTTTATATTCATATACATGATTTCATTAAGTGTACACAATAATTAAATACACCACTCATAAAAGTTATAGAATTCATTAAGAGTAAAGGTTATTCTCACTCATAGTTGTAATTCACTAATGACATACACCATAGAAGGGATTGATAAATAAAATTTAGTGTTTTCAAAACCAACATTGACTTATTATTACTAATATGAACCTACTTCATCAGATTGTTGATCACAAGATTACCATCAATGTCAATTTCAAGTTAAATTTGATATGTCTCACTTCTCTTGATGTTTATATATTTATTACCTTCTAGAAAATGAATTTCCCAAATTCATTTCAAAGAAAATAATTCATTTTAATCAATCAATCATTTCATATCATTTTCATTCGAATATTTTAATTTTTACCATTAAAACCACAACATATATATATTATTAAGGGCATTGATTTCATACCTAATTATATATTTACTAAAAGGTTATTTATTGACCACTTAACCTCATTTTTAATCATTTCTAAAATCATAAATATTGGTAGATGGTGAAATTAATAATAAATATTTTCTTGGATTAGTGTTACTAATGTTGTACACAAATTGTTAGTAGATATGTCTTATTTGAATCAATTATTCAATTATCATCTATGTGCATTTAATACAACGAAAAGTTCACTATAAAATATATCATAATCATTATATCTCACAAAATCGATTAATATAATTAATGGCTTTCAATGATTTATTATTATTCAATCTATACATAGAACATGTTATATTCTATCTCAAAGAATTTTATTAAATGTTTTAGACAATAATTTAAGCATAACTAAATTGAGCAATTGAAATAACCAATTTTTTTTAACAAATAATACTCATAGTATCCAAGCTTCCTAAGAAGTTTCTCCACATAATATTCTTCAAATATTCTTGTGACATCATATGCCATTCTCATGATATCAATGGTATAATACTAAACTCACAAGTTTTCCTTTTCATAACAAATTTGAAGTTAAAGAAATTATAACATGTACTATAAAAATTAGTACACACTATGATCACATAATATAATCACAAGAAATTTTATAAAATTTCCCTCTCACAAATAGGAGATTTTTTTTTAAAAGGTACCCTATACTTTTAAATCACAAATATAATTATCACACCTTTTATAAGAATTCACAAATTCTTAATTTCCAAAACTAACATATTCATAATTTACTACTCTTGAAAAAAACATATATTTTATTTGCAGATCTAACATATTTATAAATCAATTTGTCTATAGATGATGATAATAATAATAATAACAATAATAATAATAATAATGTAATCGTAAATAAAACAAATATCATTAAAAAAAACTTTAATAAAATATATGTTGAAATTTTCTCTTGTTCTCTCATTCAAATAACTTTGAATAAACACTCCCACAATTTCAAATATTCAATTTAGGTGTTTATCCTTAATTCTCAAAATCAAAAAATAAATATTTTTTCACATTTGCACACTACAATGATATTTCTATAATTATGAAAATACTTCAAACATAGTAAAAAACCATAACAAGGAAAGAGTTCTCTTTCTTTCCTCACATAACTACACTAACACACATTATTTAGCATCATAAAACACACTAAATATCGTGAGCAATACATTCACCGTATCCCTTCCACTTATGTATGGAATTCTTTTCATGTAAAATGCCATAATCCTTGAAATTTTAAAAGCATGAGGTAATAGAAAACTTCAATAGATTAATTGTTACACCTCTTAGAAAATTAAATATAATCAAAATATTTCTTTATGTTGGGAAATAATTATTTGATTGCTATAACTCTTTTTAGAATGAGAATTTTATTGGAAATAGTAGGATTTTATGACAAAAGATAGGGTGAAATAAGTAAGAAAATGAGAAAATAAAATATTTAAAAGATAATGTGTAATCAAAATTAAGTAGGTATGTATAGAAGAAATTTTGGAATTACTTTTCCAATCTTACCCTTAAACCGCTCCTAAAATATCAAAATACCCTTAATGCTCAATTTGCCCTTCTAACTCTTAACACCAATTCGTAGCAATATTTTCTTGGCAATTCCTCGCTTCTACCCCTTCCCTTCCTTTTCAAACTGATCTAAGAAGATCAAGCTAATAATTTCACTCAACCACCAATAATTTCTAGCACAATTAAGGCAAGCTCTTTAAATTAGAGTCCAAAATGCTCATCACTAGTTTTTCATCTTAAAAGAGGAAACTAGGGTTTTAGAAGATTCACCTAAATTTCTTGGATTTTCTGCCACCAAGATAAGCCATCCTTTAATTTCATCCTCTCATTATCCCCTCCAAACCTATGTAAGTAAATAATTTACTTAAACTAGATTTGCTTTATGTAATTTTCTGATAAAAGAGATGAGAATGGTGAACGTTGGAAAATTGATGATTAAATGATGTAAATTCTTGTCATGGTATGAGACTCTTGTTGTCTATGGTTTAAATATGAACATGGATGTTTGCTTTGTGGCAAATTTTGAGTTTAGATTGTGTATGTTTATAAATTGGTGAAATATTATGACTAAATGAATAGTGAAATTATAAAAAAAATTGTTAAACACAGTATATAGTCGATTATATAGATAACTATGGCCTTAACATTGCTCTTAGAGGGCCTATAATTAACTATCCTAACAAGAATTACTATTTGGATGCCTATAGTCGATTATGGTCTCCATAATTACTTTCTAAATGCATATAGTTAACTATATAGTTAACTATGAAGGCCAGATTTTATTATTGGATCCTTATAATCGATTATATAATTAACTACTAATCTATTACTTCTTGTTTTACATATTAATTGGGATCTTATGATATTGTAGTGATATAAGGTTCATGTGATTGTATACTTGGCATATGAATGCAACTATATTTGATTTTTAGTGTTAAAATGCTAGTATAGAATCTAATTATGTTGAGAGTTGTCAAAAGGATAGATGAAATTCTTAATGTGTGACATAAAATTGGATTCAGGAAAATATTTATGAAGGAATAAAGCAAATGCTAAGAGGATAAAATTGAATTTGTGAAAGAATAGGGCCGACCAGGAGTCACAAGGAGATCTAGATACTTTCCTATTTTATTTATTTACTTATTATTACCTATTCAAATGGAATTATTACCAGTCATTTGTATTATTGTAACAAGTATATTTTGTGTATTAAGGAATTATCTAAATGATAAGGATATTATAAATATTTTTTCATATATAACTCAAGTAGATTTTTTACTTATTGAGTCTTAACTTACTCAAGTGGCACTCATTATTCCTTAAAAACTTTGTACCTTCTACTATATTTAGGGCTCAATCCATGACCCTTCCATATATGCTAGAGATGACAAAAAAAAATTTAGGACTTGCCCTATAGATTTTGACCTACAAAGCTTAGATTTAGTATGAATTTTTACTCGCAGGGTAAGTTTTTGACCTAAAATAATTACACCAAGGAAGGCAATACCCTAAAATAATAAATTATTTTTAATTTTTATATTATATTTGAAAATATATATACCTTAATTATTTTTTTAATTTAAGATTAATTAAATAAATTATATGTGATTTTAAACTAATATTGTAATATTATATTGAATATTAAATGTTAATTATATGTATATTTAAAATTTATAAATTTTAATATTTTTTAAAATTTTTTAATTTTTTTCATAAATCATCAGTGCCTCAGATCATAGGGATGAGCACCAACTTGCTTTACAATTGAGGACAAGGCGGGAACAAGATAGATTACGGCAGCGACCATTAATTTGTCATTACCCTATCTCATTGCCATCTCTAATGTGTGTATCTGGTGGTTTAATCATTTTTACAATTGCTAAAAAAAATAATAAATATCACTGTAGAAGTTCCTCATCCACCAATACCGTAGAAGTAAAAATCCCCATAAGTTATTTTATACAAGGCAACTATAACAATTATTTCATTTGTAAATAGAAATACTTTCTTGAGCCTTGTAATGCATAGTTGAATTCATTGTTGTAAAAGCACTTTGTATATATTGGGATTAGTTAAGCTAGTTTGACCCCAAAATTATTAGGGTAAACAAATTGGTTTAACTTTCTTACTTTAATAACTTTGAATAAACATACTCAAATATAAGTATTTTGGGCCTTTGTAGATAAATATCTTGCATTATTGGTAATAATGTGTTGATACAGAGAAATAGAGTTATATTTAGGTGGTGGAAACCCAATTATCAAGTTCCATGCTAATCATAGTCTAAAAAGGTCATGTAAATTTAGTATTAGAACATCATCTAGAATTTTTAATGGGAAATAAGGCCTTAAGAGCCTTAAGATAGGTTAATTAGGTTATAAGTATTTACTACCTACATATATCAACTACAATATAATAAACTACTCAAATACAATAGTCGAGTATGATCTTAAGGAATTCCTTCAACCATACTTGAGTATAGTATTCAAGTAGTTAAGTCTAGGGGTCCCTCAAAAGTATTTGGATACAATACTTGAATATAGCCTATTAGAAGTGAGTTCCAAGCTTGTATTCGAATATCCTTTTTGAATACTCTTTGGAATATCCAAATTTTTCCTATAAATTCTTTGGGTTTCATGCCAAGTCCAACTCCAATTTTCTCCATAAACTATTTCTATCTCAACAATCAACTAGCATCCTTCACATTACTTAGCTAGAATAGCTAGAATTTCATTCAAACAAGATTATATTTCTAATTTATTTACTATCACCTAAAACAACATATAAAATTAACTGATCAAATAAATAACATAAATCAACCAATTAAGTAGATTATCTACTTGTCTTGTAGTATGGAGAAGATAAGGAGAAGAGACTAAAAAGCTTAAATTGTCTTATTCATCAACAAATTGCTTTAAGATTAGAAGATGAACTTAAATATCTAACTCCTTCTCATTTCAATCAAATTTCCCTTTTGAAGCTTAATTTTAGAAGATCTTACCTTACTAGAAAAAGTATCAAAGACAAAAATTGAAACTTAGTAATTCAAAGCTTAATTTTCAGAATATCTTACTTTGCTAGAAAAAATGTAAAAGACAAAACTTGAAACTTCCCAACCAAATCCTTGCTAGAACTGAGGAATTGAAAGTAATGGAAATTGAAAGGAGTGAAAAGGAGGATTATGATTGAAAGGAAGGAGAAAATTGGGAAATACAAGCTAATTGGTGGCTTAATAAATGAGTTGGGCCATTTTAATAATTTAGGACTTATTTAAGGGTAATTTAGGAAATATATACTCTAATTTTCCTCTATACATTCCTATTTAATTCTAATTTCACACTAATTGATATTCAACTTAATTCTACCTATTTTTATAATAAAAATTTATTTTTTATAATTTATCACTTATCCTAAATTTATTTACAATAATTTATTTGTTAATATATATATTCATAATTATTAAATAAATACTTAAAATAAAATTTTAAAATATTAGGAGTGTAATATTCCTACAATTACAAAGTAATCCTTGTTTTCATCATAACATGCCATCAGCTTTTTCATAAACTACAATCGATCGTACCAGAACCCACATCATAAAAGAAGGAATTAAGTAGTCGATGGATGAAATTCACAAATCAATGCAAATAAGTCCAAGTCATTGGCTTCAACATATTATAAATATTTACATTGCATAACTTCGTTACAGAACCCAAGCTTTATCATCAACTGGTCAAATGAATATGCGCAACACATTCTACTCATCAAATGGAAAGCCACGATTTTATAAAATTTACAAACAAAATTGCACTATGCGTTTTTTTCTTTTGGCCAAATTTGCAACAAACGAGGTAAAATTCCAATATACGCCATACATAATAAATCCCTTTGCCATATACAAAAGTGATCTATTTACCCGTTACTATTTTGGTAAACTTATTAATTGACCATAGGAATTCTATTTCTCTAGAGTATGACTTCCATCATGTAGTTCCTTTTCACAAGTAACTTGAGGTAAGCAGTCATGGAAGTGACGAATTAATAATTACAAGATTAAATCCATAACACTGCTTAAATATAGTTAATCATAAATTACTGGTTAAATCCAAAATCATCAACCAGGTGAGAGTTTGTAAAAATCCACACCATAAAACAAGTAGAAAAAATCCAATTTGAGGCATGTTAGAGACACTATACGTAAAAATTATTTTCATCCCTCAAAATATGCATAAGTTTGATGTATAGTAATCCCTTAAAATACAACACATCTTTTGGATGTGTGCATTCACAACCATGAGCAGGAACAACAAAAATATCATCATAAACATCCAATAAAAAAAGTTGAGAAAAAAAATGGGAGGTTGGAACTTTTCATTGTGTCAAATTAGTTTGAAAAAATAAATGTTTATAGAGATTAGGAATAGTATAAAGAAAATTAAAATAATAAAATAAAAAGATAACCAACAAAGCAAGATAAAATTATTACAATAGTCAATTTTATGGTTACAATAATGAAATAATATCATAATTTTCTATTTTTAATCATTAATAATTAATTATCAAAAAATGATAATTAAATATCTTAATAAAACCAAATCTTTTGAAACATTCGAATATTGTCCAACACCCATCACCGCCTTCGATTCTTTGTTTTCTCCCTTTCATTGATTCTCTTCAATTGTCCTTTTTATATTCCTATTTTGTTTTCTATTTTTTCCATTTTCCTTTTCCCTTGTTTTCAATTTGATTTTTTTTTCACATTTTGTCCTTATTTTTTCTCATGAATTTTCGTGCACCAATTTCTAGTGTTTTTGTTATAAATATTTTGAAAAATAAAAAATTGAAGAAAGAAAAGCGACTTGCTTTGGTTGAGTGTTGACAAGAAAATGGGATTTTGAGTATAATAATTGGAGATGCTGTTTGAAGAGCCTTTGGTTCCAAAGATTTTTCATAGATATGGTTTCCATGATAAAGTTAGATTTTGTGAAGATCTTTAGTTTTGATGGCAAACTTTCTTGTAAATTTTGCTTCAATATTCAATTTGGTAATTAATATGCTTGCTCATTTTTCTAAAGAGGAATTTGCCCTATGAATTTAGTCTTCAAGCTCGGAATTTCTCATTCTTATGTTTTACTTTTAATTCTGTTTCCTCTACTTTCTCATTCTTACTTACGTTATTTTTTATTTTATTGATGTATTATTTTCTTTGTTTTTGTTTTTCAGAAAAGAAAAAGATAAAAATTTAAGAGAGAGGAAGATATGAACTAGGAAAATTCTTAAGAAGTTTGATTAGCATTAAGAGAAAAGTATCACTCTATTAATGACAACATTGAAAGCACTTTATAATTATATTATGTTCCAATATGAATATAATTGTACTCGTACTATTTCATCCTACTGACTTTGATTTCAAGATATTAAATTATTAATCATAGTTGATTCAATAAACATATTTTAATGCAAGTTTTTGTTTTATTTTTAACATAATATTTTTTTGTAAATTTTTATTGATTGTTTTATAAAATATTGTATAACACAAAAAAAATAAATTATGATGTTAATATCAAAAGAAAAATACATTGATATTCCCTAAATTTTAATGAAATTATGGGGTTTGTTTGTTTATTATGTTTAAAAATGGTACCATAATTTCAAATGTATAACTAAAAACCCAAAAAACAGAAACAACTATTACATGTTTTCTTAACTTATTCTCTAATTTTTATGTTAATTTTGTAATTAAATGAAATATTAATTATTTGCAACATTAATCACCTTCTATTTTTTATTTTTCTTCAATCTGAAATAATTTTTGAAAATAAAAAATAGTTTTCAAAAATAATTTCTTAGAATAATTTCTGAAAATATAAAAATAAAAATATATCTAAACACATTTTATTCATATATTTTTAAAAATAAAAAATAAATATTATTTTTAAAGATAGTAAATAAACAAACTCTTACTAGAAAAAAATAACTATCAAATATTTTCTTAACTTATTCTCTTATTCTTAATATTAATTTCGTAATCAAATAAGATATTTTTTTTAATTGTAGCACTGGTTACTTTCTTTTCTTTATTTTTTTTAATTTGAAAATATTTTTTAAAATATTTTTTAAAATAAAAATAAGAATATATCTAAATTCATCATAAATTGTTTAGCAATTTCTCACCATGCAATGCACAATTCACCACTAGTATATATTGTATGTATGTACGCACAAATATGTGTTTATGTATATTAGAGACCGTTAAGTGAGAATATTACTTTCAAATGAGAAAGAAGCATGTTTGGATATCAAATCTTGTACCGTTGGATTTCGATTAAAATGTAAAAGTAGTATGAGTTTTTAACTAATTAATTAAATGACTTTTAGGTGGCATTTGGTTCGCGGAATATTTTTAACATTTTCGAGAATATTGTAAGAGAATATTATATTCCTATATTTGGTTCAAGATTTGAGAAAAAAATATCCGAGAATGTCACATTCCCTAGAATATTTTTAGCCTAACTTTCCCTCAAAATCTCATGAGGGAAGTGGAAATCTCATATTCCCATAACACGAGAATGTTAATGCCAAAATAAAAGGATATGATTATCCTCACATTTAATTATTTTTCTTATTTATCACTTTATCAAATAATTTTTAATTTAAATTAGGAAATAATTATCACTTTATTTTAAAATATTTTTTATTATGAAAAACATAATAATATTAATTTTTTAACTATAATTTTTTTTATTATTGTTCCTAATATTTGAAAGATTTTTTAAATATAATTATATATACATATGAGTTTTTTATTAAAAAATAATACAATAGGCTTTGAGTTTTTTTAAAAAAGGGATATTTATATATAAAAATATAAAATAATGATATTCTTATATTAGAAAAAAATATAATATAAAATTTAATATCACTATAAAATATAATTATAAAAATAATTTAATTGTGAAAATTTATAATTTTATAAAAAAAAGAAATACCAAGTATATTTAATATTATGATAATAAATTGAATAAATTACGTTCATTTCATTTTGAAAATTGATCTAATAATAATAATACTAATAATTATAATAATAAAGATAAAATATTAAAATATAACAAAGTATAATATATAAAAATATAATACATTAAACATTAAAATATAATAAATGTAAAATACTTATATATATATTAATAAATTTTTTGATGTTAAATATTGAAATTTAACTTATTAGGTGTTAAAATTTTTTTATTATTTATATAATTTTAAATAAAAATATGATTTATTATATTATATTTTATAATAAAAAATTTGATAAGGGTATTTTTGAAACAATTTCAAGATTTTTCAAGAATATCAAATATGAACCAAACATGATAATATAATATATTTAGAAATATAACAAAATATTCCCAAGAAAGTTTATAGTGAATCAAATATAGGAATGTTACATTCCCATTAATTAAATTTTCAAGAATCATATTCCCAAGAATCTATATTTTTCTGAAAATGTAAGATTCCACGAACCAAACGTTACCTTAATTCTATATTATTCCTAACCATGATACAAAATTTAATAAGCATAATTCACACTTCTTATTCTCATGTAAGAGCAATGGTTACAGGTTATGGCACCAGCGACAAAGCCAATAAAGAATAAGTAAGCTTGCAAAAAATTGATATCCTCTTATTTATATATAATAATTTTAAATTGGCTCCCTAAAATTTTAATAATTGCATATGTTATTAAAAAATAATTCAATACCTGGCTCGAAATGAAAAATCCACGCTCCCCTATTGCATGACCCATGCACGCTTGACTCGTATTTGTATGCCTTGTCCAAGCGGGTACATGCGTCTAATTTTTTTTTTTTTTTTGGGTAATCGAGTACTTGTGCCAAAGATAAAGCATTCGTTTACATTTTGGAAATTAAAGATAGGTTAAATAATTGTTTATACAAGTATATACGTTATCATAAACTATATACATAGGTATTTGGTGAATAATTTTTTGCTTAATTTTTAGTTGATTTAAATATCTTTAATAATTATTTGACTAAATTAATCAGTTAATTTAAATATTTAATAAATAATTATTTTAATAATTTTATTAATCCTTAAATGGTCATTTAAAAAAATTATATATAATAAATTTTTGAAATATATGATTTGCATTTAATATAAAAAAGTAACATTCTTACCCATAGTTATACTATTTTTTACACTTCTATCCTTGATAAATAAGAACAATATCAAATTATAATTATTTATTTCTCAAAAAAAATCTACTACATATAATAAATTATAATTATTTATTTTTAAGTAAAAATTAAATAAGTATAAAAATTATATTAAAATATTGACATAATAATAAAAATTACAAAAATATAATCAAGTTTTTTCTATCAAATTGTATAAAAAAAGAATATATTTTATTTCATAAAGAATAATAGAAAATGTATTGAGAAAATTATTAATCTTTTTTAAAATAATATCTTTGAAATTAGAGAGCAATACATATTAAGAAAAAAAAAAAGAAATAAGGGGATAATATTATTCATGAAAGTTATGTTTTTATACTTAAAATATTTAATTCATCAATATTTTTAATAATGAGCATATGAATTTTAAATAATATTAGAAATATTTACAAAATAAATTTTAATAATTATTGCATCTATAAAAATAGTATATATATATTTCTTAACTAGAAAATTATAATTATTTATTTTTTAAAAAATTAAATAACTATAATACATTATAAAAAATTAATGTAATAAATAATATATTATAATTTAAAATATTATTAAAGAAAGACTATTCAAATAAATCATAAATATACACACATTTTTATATATAATTTTATATATAAATAATTAATTTTATTAAATATTTTTATACAAATAATTAATATTATTAATTAATTAAATTAACTAATACAATTAATTATCAACTACTAATTAATTCAAATGGTTAACCGATTGCCACACATCACCCATATATATACATCGAACCTTGACTACTGCAGCAGCTGTTACACTTCTTCTCTGTCTCCTACCGGCTTTCCTGCAGCTACACCGGATATGAAACATCAAATTTTATATTGTTTGATTTAAATTTATGCTTATCTTTTCACATATTTTATTGTTTGATTTTATTTAACATTAATTTTTTTTTATATTTGAAAGAGATCCGAATAAATTTTAAAATAAAAAAAAAGGTTTCAATAGTAGATCCTGACCTAATGGTTTGGAGATAAAAACTTTTTGGATCCCACAAGTTTCAGCAAAGGTCTGTCACAGGAAAGTCTGTATAAATTTCATTAACCTTTAACAGAAGTTAGTATATTATTTTCCTAAAATTATTATCTTTAAATTATAAATGTCATTATGTCATGTACAATCTAAATTTTGAAAAAAAAAGAAATTAAAAAAATCCAGAAAAGACTGTGTATGATCATGAATGGGATCATTTATTGCTTTAATTAAAAAAATTAATATAATCCACGATTTAAATAAAAGTATAAGATACCTCGCCGCTCGTCGTAAATATACTTCATGGTTTCGTTCAAACCCCCTTCCCGGGTCCCCTGCCAGCGTTTCTCAACGTACCTAACATGAACTGCCTTCAGCTTCGGCGTCTCTGTATCCTTAGAGAACTTGTACATCTCCGGAATATTCTTCACTCTAACCAGCTCCAATATAGGCCCTTCGAATTTGCAGTTTTCTCCGCAGAAACTCCGGAGACGTGGCAGGTGTTTGAGTACGAGGCTCTTCAATTTTGGTAACGATACGACCACGTTTTTCCCCCATTCCAGCGATTCCGCGGCGGCGCCGGAATCCAGAACTTCCACCATTCCCCAACAGTCGTACAATTTCAGGTAATCGAGTTGCTGAAGATGTTTCGTCATTGAAATTGGGAATAAACTCGTGAGGTTGTGGCAACGAATAATTTCAAGAGATCTCAGATTCATGAATACTGAAATTCCTCTGGGTTCGTCGTCTATCCTGCCCTGATCGGTTTGAATATAGGATGACGGTGCCGATTCTTGTACTTGATCTTGGGATTCGGATGGCAATTTATTTTGTTGTTCCTGATCATCATCTGCCATCGTAATATTATTTGAAACAATTCAAGCGGATGGGCTAACTTTGTGTTTTGAGGAATGAGATGGATGGAGCAGATAGATCTCAAGAGGAATAACAGTACGTTTTTTATTCCTTTCCGCCTATTGTGGAAAGTAATTGTGCCTTTTTCATTTGAAGGCCAAGCAAAGCACAAAGAAATTCATTCCTTCAAAAAAGGAGCTGCTTAGCAGCAGGGAAGGTTTTCTGGTTGCACCAAAATGTTACTGACACTTCACTGTTACTTATTATTATATTTTGACAGATCAGAAGTTTTAATGTTATAGGATAGTGATTTTTAAGATTAAGTAATTTTCTTATTTATTAAAAATTAATAAGAAGTAATACTAAAATTCCTAATATAAGGATAAGATTAGAGAACCTTCACGACATCTTATTAGTTTGCCTTTGAATGGGAATCAAAAGAGAATTTCAGCTGGGAATTTTCCTTTTTGATCTCAAATAAATAATACTGTATATACTAAAAATATGATTAAAAATTAAGCTTCGGATGAAAATTAATCAAAGATTATCATTAAAATATAAAATAACAAAATAAATATACAAAATTTAATTTAATAAATATAAAAAACTTTGATATTCAATTTTTTATCCATTTTCAAAACCCATGTTATTTTTCTCCTCAGATACCATTCGTTAAGGGGCACAAGGCTCTTGTATCTGTGCTACTGGCGTTGGAGGTAGCTTGGAAACTCATTGCACGGAAAATCACTTTTGTGGGCCTGGTTTGGGTCCAATTCATATTATAAACCGAAACTATCAGTCGAACCGCAAAACTTAAGTACAGTGGAATAACCAAATAGAGAGCTTTAATTATAGAGAAAATGGGCAATATATATATTTTTTTCTAAAGATAATCGTGACGTTAAATTGATCATAAATTTTCGATGCCATTCTCCTTGATTCGCAACGCCTGGGAACAGTCGGTAATCGCAAGTTCCGGGGCGAATTTCTGCTTTCTGCTGAAGTGGTTATGAGAGTTATTTGGGAAGTCCGAAAAGCAGTTCACGAAGGATGTTGGTGGAACCAGCAGACCTAATTAGAGGCGTGCATGGGTTGAATCGATAGGCTAAACAGTAAAAATTTATTACGATCCAATTATATTTTAAAAAAATTGACTTAATCTGATTCCGCTCAATTTTTAATATATATGAACTTCGATAACCCGATTACTTTAAAAAAAATTTATTTTTAAATAAAAATTAATTTTTAATATGAAAAATATAAATTTAAAAAAATAATATAATATTTAAATATATAAAATATTTATTTCAACTTAATTATTAATTGAATCATAAAAAAAATGTAATTTATATTTTTTTGGATCATCCTATCGAGCCGGCGGGTCGCCCGGTACATCTCTAATCCTAATGATAAAAATGGAAAGGGAGCTTGCTGCTGAGAAGAAGTGGATGAGAGAAAAACGCGAACAGAAGAGGCATGGAGGTTCTGGGCCTTCGGCCCAAAGGCTCCTATCCTATGTTTCTTGGAAGCCCCCACAGCAGGAATAGTAAAATTGAATGTTGATGCCTCATGGGCCAGGGGATATGCATCACGTGCAATTCTAGCCCGAAATAGTGGGGGAGAAGTGCTGGGCTTACGGTACGATAATCACGAATATTCATCCACATTATTTCTAATAAGGCTATTCTGGTGCCATACAACTTCCTGGGAAAAAAATAATATTTAGGTGGAAAAGGACAGCAAGATAGCCATGAAATCTTTACGAGACATCATTGAATCGTCCATGAAACGTATTGACTGTGTTTGAAGTGGTCAAGAATTTGCTGGAAATTTCTGAGGATATTGACTATTTTTTATGTCCCAGTGATTGTAATATTGCTGTCCGTGAGGCAGCAAAATGGGTTGCTCGATCCATTAAGATCGATACGGGCTGTTTGTCTCTGCTTCCCCTACCCTGATGCGTTTATTATTCAGGACATTATGTCCAATGCTATGTAATCCGCTTCTTTCTATAAATAATATGCCTTTCCTTTAGCCGAAAAAAAGAAAAAAAAAAAGTTGATCATAAGTTTTATATTATATAATAAGTTAATTTCATTTAAAAATTAATAGAATGATTGATAAAATTGGACGCTTTTAATATAAATATAAAATTTAAGAGTAATTTAATGTCAGACTAATCATTTAAGAATAAATTTACCTATTTCTTATCTTGATTATCTACTTTGTAGTGTGTTTATGTTAAAATAAATCTTTAACACTAGCTTGAAAAGTGAATAGAGTCCTTTGGATGAGTGAAATAGGGAATGTTATTTTTGTCACAATGATCATGCTTCTAAATTGAAAATTTAGGTTGTTGAGCATATACACTGATCAAAGTCGATGATCTGCAACAGGTTTGCATTTTTTTTTCTTCTTTTATTTACATTTTTTATCTTTAAATTAAACTAATTCAGGCTCAACCAACTCATATTCATTCTCAAATCCAATTTTTTAACTTCCACCTAATCTAATATAAATTAATTATTTTTAAATTAGGATTCTATCTTTAAACTAATTGTTTTGAATTAACTTATTTTTTTATTATAATTTACTTAGTCTTTAACTATTA
Organism: Sindora glabra; assembly: GCA_020226215.1. Lineage (NCBI taxonomy): Eukaryota > Viridiplantae > Streptophyta > Magnoliopsida > Fabales > Fabaceae > Sindora > Sindora glabra. The sequence continues at coordinate 57,720,477 of CM035235.1, read as the reverse complement.
GTTTGTATTAAGAATATTATAAATATGCATGTTAGAATTTATAATTATTATTTTAAATTTAAAATTCTTTAAAATTGTTTAAATCAACTTAAAAAAAAAAAAGTCTACGAACTAATTTATTCCATCTATGAATAGCAATTCTATGGTCTCGAACTCAAACTCTCATTTGGATAGTTTGGAACACGGACTCATCTATTCCAGTCCATTGATGATAGGTTCCTAAGAACAAATCTATTCAATAGATCTAGGAAAAGTCAACCCATAAATATAGTAATGATCTACATATCAAAGGAAATAGACAAATATATCGTTGAAAGATAAATATGATATTACATTGGTTCTAAATTCTGTACACTAACATCAATTAAGCCATGCCATTGCTTTTTTCATTAGTCTTAATGGATTTGAATTCAATTGATGTTAATATAAGTTTAAGATCGATTTAATATCACATTTATTTTTTAAGGATGAAATTGTCCTCTTTCTCTTTATTATATATGCAAAAATATAATATATAAATTTTTATTTATTAAATTGACATAATAAATTAATATTTTAACAAGAGAAGTATTATAATATATTAAACTATTGATCATTGTTATATAATTATTTTGTATATTTGAATTCCTTTCAAATTAAAAATAAAAATTAACAAGAATAATTTATGTGTACATATATGTATATTTTTCAGTTAGAACATTAGTTTAACCCAGTTGGATCAGACATAATAACTTTTATGGTTTGTTGTTTCATCTGATTTTGAAAACATTAGTTGTTGCATGCGAAACATGCTCTGTACTCTTGACTAATATATTAGGCTTTCAACTCTATTTTATAGTATTGCATAATTTTTTAATCAACTTTGTAACTATGAATTACAATATTATTATATTTTGATTTATTATATCATTTTTTTGCATATAATTTCTCTGATATATAATTAATAAAAATTAAATAAGATATTTAAATTTTACTCAAATCCTTGAAGATATATTGTGAAATTATAGATGAAAGATTATATGATAAATTAATATGCAATAATATTTTTATTCCTAGTTAAAAGTTTATGAAAAAATTATGTAATTTAGAAAAAATTAGTTAAGTAAACTATGGATATATGAATTTCATATTTTGTATTGTTTCAGTGTTTAAATTACAAGTTTTTAAAGTTAAGGGAAGAAAAATTCAACCAACTAAAAATGAAAAGAATTTTTTTTTTTACATTTTCTCAAATTAAAGTTAAGCAATTTGAATATTATTGTAGCATAAAATTCCTTTCTTATTAATGTATTAAAATTAGGTGATGACTATGTACACCAATTACATCAGTACAATACACCATTAATTTAAATCATTAAATTTTATTCATTTACACAATATTATATAGAATGATTAAAATTTAATGATTAGAATCAACAGTGCACTGGTGCAATCAATGTACAAAATCTCTTCGTAAAAATAAATTCTAAAAGATAAAGAACAATTGTGTGCAAAAACACACTTCTTAGTCTTCTATCCTCTAAAACAAAAAGATTAATTATCCTTTGATTGGCACAATTTTAGGTTCCTTTTCGTAAGCTTACTTATTAATGTACAAATCCTCTTACAATTAATAAAAATACTCTATTTACAAAAATAAATAAATAAATTATCCTAAAAGAAACTATAAAATTACAAAATAAAAAAATTATATTTACTCGTACACAATTTTGTTAATTTTCACTTAACAGGTTTATGTTTCCAAATGTTATAATTTGTCTATTTATACTTTTTAATGTTAATACTTTATTTATCTAAAAAAAATTTCATCTAATTTTTAATAAAATATTCTATAACAAGTAAAAGAGAACTTAGATGAGATCACATTAGAGAAAATTATAATTTTTACATATTTATATGAATTGATATTCATAATTTCTAATTGTATTAAAAAATATATTACTCATGTCTTTTTAATTTAAATCTACTAACTACATATTATTATTGTATGCTTTGCAAAATTACATATAATAAAATATACAAATTTTAATGTCTACAAATGTTGGCAGTTTTAATAAATTTTTTTATCTATATGTAACATCCTAAAATAATATTTAGAATATTATTATTTTTAAATGTCTCAAAAAATTTGTTTTAACTAACGAAGATAATTAAGTTATGTTTATTTGGCCAATATTTTAATCCAAATAGTGTTTAAATAATTATTATGGCAATTCTTTTATAAAGCTAAGGATATTTAATAATTGCAAGCATTTTCAAATATGGATTGTTATGTATTCTTCCAGGTATGAGAACCTAAGTATCTAAATTTCTATTTAGAAATACTAGAGTATTAATTATATTTATGTTATATTTACTTCTATTTAGAGTTATAAAATCTATTGAAATATTTTAGAATTTTTAGAAAGAGAGGTGGAGGATAAAAATTAATGAGAATTAGGATGATAACTTAAATTTTGAAAGAAAGTTAAGAGGTCAAACAAATGAATGGCTAAGATCGGAGGAATATGCACTTATGGTACACATAATACATGGAACCATAACTCCTAGCTCTTTCTCCTTATTCTCTCTCCTCCTTTCTATATTTTTTAGGTTTCTCTCTCTCTCTCTCTCTCATTTCTAGTAGGTTAGCTTCATGCATCTATCATTGTTATTCTTAGCAGTTCCATCACTAATTCTAGTAGCCATTATTGCAAATAGTCCCTTCCTTAGCATCTAGCCAAGTGGTGTCAAGTAAAGAGCTAGACATCATGCTAGAAAAGACATGGCCTTTTTTTGCTAGCAAGTTCATCAGGAAGTTTCCAATAAGTTTTTTACAATTTCCTCCTTTCTGTTCAATGATTGCAAATTGTCGTCATGTAAAGGAGCTATGAAAATGTAATAACTTCAAGTAGTGAATAGTGATTTCTTTCTCTCCATTTTCTAGTGATTCTCCTATAGTTTCCAATGCTTTGCCAATGGTGGTGGAACCTTTAGGAGACAGTAAGTTATCTTATACATAAATGCTATAAAATTTTGATGTTTTAAGTTTCATCTAAGAAAAACCCATTCCTATGTGTTTTAACAAAAATGAAAATGGCTTTGAAAAATGAGATTTTTATACTATAGAATGTTAAAATAGCATGGTTAATGTCTTTCAATATCATCAATCTTAATATTTTTGGATGATTTAAATTTGAGTTAAGAAAAATGCATTTTACTCTTATTTTGAGAAACTTGATAATGACTTAAAAATATAAGACTATTATATTATAGAGTGTTAGAATAATATCTTTAGAACATGCCTAGATTATAAAGATTTAATATTAAGGCTTATAAATGCACAATCTAGAAAATCCATTTATAAGTATTTTAGATATATGATAATACTTGTGAAAATTAGAAATTTTATACCATAAGATGGTTGAAAAAGATGATTAAAGTCCTTTGATGTCATATTTTGAGTGTTTAAAATTAATTTAAAAAGTATATTTTATATAAGCTTCAAATATAAAATGTACAAGGGAAGAGTATGATTTTTTTATAGTAAAGAATGTCATAATAAGATGATTAGAGTGTTTATAAAATATTACATTGTAGTAACTAGAGAAATCCAAATTTGGTTGTTTTATGTTTAATTTAGAAAATCTTGTTTTATCATCCTATTTAGATATCTAGTATAGCATTGATAAAATGATAATATGAGGTTGTAGAATATTAGGCTGGCATACTTAGATTATATATATATATATATATCATAAAAGTTAATATGTTAGGGTTCAAAGTTAATTTAAGTAAATCCTTGAAATGTGGTATCTTGATTTCGTAAATCCACACCAAGAAATAAAAGAAGTTAATAATCTTAAGTGTTGAAATAATTATGAATTTAATCTAGAATTGTAATAATTGGAGAAAGAATAAGAGGTTACCTTGTAATTATAAATTATTCTTGTAAGTTGTGAAATAAGAAGAAAAGAAAGGCGAAAGTTGAACATTTAGGAATCTTTGAAGTAAATAAGCATTCCTAGATGAGTATATATCCCACTCTAATTTACTGTTTTAATATTAAAGTATTTAAATGTCATAAATTATAATCATTCTTATAAATGATATAAATCATATATCTATTCATCTATAAATCTTAAATAGTATAATTGTGAATCATAATATATATTATGAAATCAATTGTATAGTTATATATGAGAAATTCAAAAATGATATTTGTGATAAGTTAGTAATTATTTGTTGGAGAGAATGACAGGCCCGTAAGCCATAAGGGTGATATTACTGACTGTTGATTGATTGCGATAGAAATGTGATGACAAATGATATTTGTATTATGATTAGTTTTACATTATTACTTATTGATGTTTAATGGAATAATAGACTATTAAAATGTATAATATTGAATGAATATGGATTGATTGTTGACCATGCAAGAGGACATGATAGATTGTTGTATGTATATATTGTTATGTGCTTGATTTGCCCTATGATAATGAATAACTACTTTGTGTGAAATTGTATTAACTTTTATGATATGTAAAGATGAGCTTTAGTGAATTTATTATATTATGAATTATGCCATAAATAATATTTGAAATGAGAAATGTGATAGAAGCAATAATGTGAAAGCCAAATAGAAATTTCCTAGCAACAGTTTATAAAAGGTATAAGATAAACCCTAAAGGAAAAAGAATGAACAGTTTGTAAAAGATATAAGGTTAATCCGAAAGACAAAAGGCAGATGTACATGCATTTATTATACATTGTGATGCATATGATTTGAATTCTAATTGATTAAAAATATTTTATTAATGTAATCATAAAGACTTGATGTGATTAAACCTTATTAGTTGTTTGTAAATGTGATGACTATCCAGAATGGGTTATACATGTGATATGGTAATGATACTATATAAAGTGAATAGTTGAGATGCTTATAAATTGTGACACTAAATAGAAGAATTGAGTTATATGCAAGTAGATACGCTAACCAAGGAACAGTATTGTGAGTTACAGAAATTCAAGAAATAAGTTTGCTATTTTTTTTCAATTTAAAATATGAGTAGCCTATGTCCGTTATATATATATATAATTGAACTCCCGTTAGTTAGTGACAAATATATGCTCATTAAATTCTCGTAACTCATTCAATTTAATTTTCAATGTTTTTAGGTTGAAATAGTTTATTTAAGCTTTGCCTTATGCATGGAGAATTAAATACCGCTTGGTTGGAAGATTTAACAATTAGGATCCTCTTAAAATTAAATTCAGGGATTAGAACCATAGATTATGTTAATTCAATATTTGATGTGTTGAATTATTTATCTCTGTTTATATATTAGAAATGTATAGTATTATGTAGTATTATGTATGTTGATAATACTATCATATCTGAGAAAACTTCTAGGTTTTATGATTTATGGTATGTGACTCTTAGAAAGTGTTCAAAAAAGGGAGACACTTTGTCCATTTTTCTACAAAATTCAAAGTGCAATTTGAGTTTTTATAGAAATAGAAATATTTTCATTAGATAGAATTAGAATAATTAGTATTGAGGTTGGTGAAAATTAAGTATCAGGATCCACACTAATCACGATCAAACTTGAGTTGTAACATATATCATATATTATAATATATTTTTTCTTATTTAAATTGTATTTTTAAAATAAAGAAGTAAAATTAATATATTTTAATCCTCATTGAGAATTTCAATCACTAATTTTCACTCACGCTAATTATGATCAAACTCGAGTTGTAACATACATCATATATTATAATATATTTTTCCTTATTTAAGTTGTGTTTTTAAAATAAAGAAGTAAAATTAATATATTTTAGTTCTTATTGAGAATTTCAATCACTAATTTTCATAAATATAAAATAATTATATTTTATTTACATGTAGTTTTGTTTGATTTTACTTAACTCATTTATTATATAATTTTTTATTAAAAAAATTAGGTAAACAATAAAAAATATAAATTGATATATTTTTATATTTTTAAAATATATAAAATTAACATAATGACGAGGGATAAAATATAATTATCCTTATCCATTATAAAATGACTCCTTCGCTAACCATATGATATGACATCATAACCATTCACAAGCCAGCTATATTGCTTATTTGTGGGGGTGTTATACGGCTTTCACAATCGTGTTTTGTCATTTCCGTCTCCTCACTTTTCGCACGAAAATCCAAATCCAACCTTGCAGGAATTCCCAATTTTTCACAGGTTAGTTCCACGCTTCACACCCCGATAACATTTTTCTTTTTCTGTTTAATTGATTCACTTTGATATTCAATTTAAAACATCTAGATTGCAGATTGTTTCGCATTTGCTTGAATCTTCTAATCTTCACGCATTAACGAAAATGAAGTCATAATTTTCCTTCGTTCTTTTGGATCTACGATTGCAATGCATAAGCTAGGGATTTCGATCGATTGTCTTTGATGGATGAAACGATGCGGGAAGTTTCTATTAGATACGGTTTAATGAAAACTAGGATGTATATTGATTATTGATGTTTATTTGGGGTTTAAGCTGGAAATAATTGGATAGTGTATGAATGAAGTTTAAAAGGAACGGAGACTGATTCAATGTGTTGAATGTGTGGTAAATTTTAAAACCCACCCAGAACAATATATTAATATTAAGAATGCAAGATAAGAATTTAACCTTTTTCTCCCCCTATTGATATTACTTTGTAGCACAGTTCACTCTTTGTTAAATGTCCTCATGGTGCTCCTTCTAATGGTTTTTGCTACAAAATACATTTATGTTATTCAGTTCAGTCACAACACTTCTAGAAACCATTATTTCTCTCTCTGTTCCTTTGTTTTTTACTTCCTGAACCCATGTAGATACCAATTGGATATATAGAAACTAAACCATGTAGAAAGATGAACGGTGGCCTGCCCTTTTACCAGTTTGGTTTCCAATTTGGGGGTGCAAACTTATCATTAGAGACATTTGTTCTTTACTTTTCAGGTCCTATACAAAAGAAAACTATGGAATACCCAGATGACGGAACCAAATCATCAAACACTGGCAATGAAGGAGACGCTACTAATTCTCCACTCATTTGCGGGCTTCCAGATGATATTTCTCTTCTCTGCCTGGCAAGAGTTCCTCGAAAATATCATTCAGTCTTGAAATGTGTTTCAAAGAGATGGAGGGACCTAGTTTGCAGTGAAGAGTGGCGTACTTGTCGCCGAAAACATAAACTTGATGAGAGCTGGATCTATGCTTTGTGCAGGGATAAGTCTGATCAGATTTCCTGTTACGTCTTGGATCCGACTTTATCAAGAAGACATTGGAAGCTCATTCAAGGGCTTCCACCTCGCTGCTTGAAAAGAAAAGGCATGGGTTTTGAAGTTTTGGGCAACAAACTATTTTTGTTGGGTGGTTGCGGCTGGTTTGAAGATGCTACTGATGAAGTCTATTCATATGACGCCTCCAGGAACTATTGGGTTGAAGCTGGTCCCTTATCAACTGCAAGGTACCAATCCTCATGTCTATTCTTCTGAGAAGCTAAGGAAGCTGTAAATTCAACAATTTTTTAGGGACTGTTGATAGCTCATTACTCATTATGCTTGACATGTCTGATTTTGTCTGGATGTAGGCTATTTCTTTCTCTCTAAAGCACAACTAGAAAGTTTATACTTTTAATGCCCCAAATTCCTTTTCTCTTTTTCTTCACTTCTAAGACCAAGAGGACAATGGTCAATGACTTATTTTTTGCATGGTTAATTTGATACTGATTATCTGTATCGTGTGCCACCAAAATCAGGATGTCTTTTTTGATTTACTTTGACACTTACTACAATGTAGTAATAATTTTTTTCCCCAACCTTTTCAGGTGCTACTTTGCTTGTGAAGTTTTGGATGAAAAAATATATGCTGTTGGTGGATTGGGTTCAAATTCAAGTGATCCTCATTCATGGGATACTTATGATCCTAGGGAAAATAGTTGGCAATCTCATAGAGACCCCAACATTGTTCCTGAAATTGAAGATTCAGTAGTTATGGATGGGAAGATATACATCCGGTGCGGCACATCTGCTGTAACTTCCCATGTGTATGCTGTTGTATATGAACCATCCAGTGGAACATGGCAGCATGCAGATGCTGACATGGTTTCAGGATGGCGAGGTCCTGCGGTAGTTGTTGATGGGATCCTCTATGTGTTGGATCAGAGTTCAGGAACTAGGCTAACGATGTGGCAAAAGGAGAGGCGGGAGTGGGTGCTGGTTAGGAAGCTTCCCCCATTGCTTACAAGACCACCCTGCAGGCTTGTTGCTATTGGGAGAAACATTTTTGTTGTTGGGAAGGGGCTTAGTACTGTTGTTTTTGATATTGATAATGCAGGAAAGGCAGGAAGGGTGATGGTGGGTTCGTCTATACCCAGTTTGTTTTCTGATGATGATGTAATTTGCTGTAAATGCTTAGCAATATGAAATTTAGTTCTCATGTGTATTACTATGATGTTTTATCCTCATCAGACCACTAAGTTGGGTCTTCTCTGAAAGTAAGTAATTACATTGTAACACTGGAATATACCATCTCAAAAGTGAATTCGTGTACAATGTTTGTAAGCAAATATGTCTATTCAGTAGTTATGTTCTTCGAGATCTTGGGATATATTGCTCCCTCCAGTCTCCATCACCGGTTGGCTTTATGATTGGCTGTGCAGTTCCCAAGGTATTTGTGGATTGGAGGAACAATGACGGGGCCATTGTTTGATGATTTGTCCAACTTTTCAGAAAAATCAAAGATTTCGATAATTCCAACCACTGATATGAACTGCTAGACAAATTCAACCTTTTTGTTTCTATGTATATTTGCGTTTGGCATCACTTTGGTACTATGGCTCTTCGAGCAACTTCGAACGGTTGGATCTTAAAAGCTTGTATTATTTTTGGGAAAACTGTGTATATCCGCCGATTTGAAAAGGACATGCTGTGGATCTGAATGTTTCATTAGATTAAATGGTTTTTTGAAAATTGAGAAAAAGGAAAAGAAAAACAGGTTCTTTTAAATTATAGTTATGATTTGAGCCTGACTCTATTTCTTCCCTTCACCCCCGTTTTATTCTCCCAAACAAACCATTGAAAATGATTATAACTGGGAATGGAATCATGAACTGTGTTAACGGAGCATAAATAAAAGTTTGAACAAATCATAATTAAAGGGAAATTTTCTAATTTTAAAGAGATAAAATAAAATCTTGTATTTTGAAACCCTTTTTTTTGTTGGGGGGGGGGGGGGGGTAAGTGAATCCCACTGTTTTTTTTATTAGTACTTACCATTTCAATCAAAAAAGATTTTTATATCTATCAAAAGAAATTGAGAGGATCCATATTTTGATTAATGTGCCTTTCACAGGGCTAAAATAAACAAAAATACTTAATACACATTTGAATTAGATGTAAACTTCCCATACCCTCTAATAAAGAATGAGGAACCCAAATTAAACTTTTTCTTTTCTTTTTTAATTAACAAGAGAGTGAGTGAGAGTAAAAATAAGAATAGCATCGCTGAAAATAAAAGCTAGGATTGCATATGTAACAGGTGTTATGCTTAACATTCAAAAGGTTAACAGCAGCTTGCTTGCCTTAAATTCTAATTTTTCCATAGAAAGTGGATAATCAAATCCTACAATACAACCAATATCCTAGTAATTACAACACCATTTGTAGCTTACATACAATGATCAGATGAATAGCTTACATATAAATGATGTTCAAACAGAAACCAAAAATGGGGATGGAAAAGGATTATACAACATTCAATCTGTGTCTTCAGCCTATCTCGTTCATTTGTCCTGCAGCCAGGAGATGCATCTTGAAATTTGATCCAAATGAAAAACAATGTTATGACTTAGAAACAAAGCTTCATCAGTGCTTTTAGTACAAGGGAAATTATCCAAATGTCGTCTAGGCAAACCTTCAGTCAAATCCTTTTTCTTTAAAATCAGAATGCTTGGCTTCATTGAACAGACTCAACCTGGTCAATGCTGCAATACCTATCCTTTAACTCCATGTTAACATCAAATTCCAGACTGTCAGATACACAAGTAAAGCATGATGCATGCTTATCTAGTCTTTTTTCTTTTAAATGCAGGATGTAATGTTACATTGCATGAATTTAATTTGTCTATTTTTGCAATGCAGTCTTTCATCCGCTTCAAAACAACTTCCATGGCAGAGGCATTGCTTGAGATCTTTTCTTTGATCAATTGTACTTTCTTGGCAGTCTCTGGATCGTCTAAGGTCAACAATTTTCCACCAATCAAAACATCTTGTCCTCCTGCATCTGTACAATATAAAGTATAACACCTTCAGTTTTCAATGAACATAAATCAAACAATTTGTCTTAAAAGAGTTTATAGAAATATTACAGCTAAATAACAGTGACATCATCCATACACTGTTTAAAAAATATATATAAAAAAACTGCTTCATTTTCTTAGTATGATGACTTTTCTATTATAACACAAAGCATTGCCACCCAATGCACAAGGATAATGTCTGACACCCATAACGCCACTACTAACTCAACAATAACAAAAGGAATCATAACCACCTCATGTGCTATACATAACCTAACAATATCACTCCATTATGACAACCACCACCTCTTAACTACTACATTAGGCAGAAATTCTTCTGCTGATTCAGTCTTTACCAATTTATTGCATCTTTGAGAAAGCCAATCTGACTAGCCACACTCTTCAGAGGATAAAATCTAATAATTTATATGGATTAGACACTGGGAGATTACAACTGAACAGATAAAGACTTTTCTCTTCAAATCATGGTTAAAATCAACGACTTAAGCAATATAGAAAATACAGTTTCTATATATAATTTGAAGAGTTTGCTCATTAATATGAGATTACCCATTCATTCACCACCAGTGCCAAGAGATAGTGGTTTAGTACATCTGATTTCAACTCCTTACTCATCCGGCCATCCACTCCCTCTTTCATTAACTTAAGACGCCTAGCCCAACATGTTATTGCCCTCTGCACAAACTACTTAACTCCCTCTATTTCCCTTAAAACTACTTTGCAAATCCGACTGAATGTCATTAGTCACCAAATGTAACAAATATGGAAAACTCGGACAAATGAAGAACTGAAACTTAGACAGAACCTTCATTGTTTAATTCACAGCGGAATAAGAAAAAACTGGGACTTCTCACACTTCACAACGACCATATATAGACTACAGAGAGTAAAAGCAGAACATCGTTAGACCCCAGAAAGCATATCTCATCAAAGCCTGAACAATACAATTATTTTGGTCCACAAATTTCAGGTTTTCAACATGCCCTAAAGTGAATAACAATAAAAAGCAACCAAATTTTCTATTTAACTAGAAAACCACAAATTCTAGCAGATAAGAAAGGTAACTAAGCTGATGGCGACTCAAATCCCAAATCGAAAAACCCTAGAGAGGCACCTGAGTTGGGAGCTTCAAACGACACCGAATCTGAAATATCTGGAACAATTGGTCTTTGTGCAGCAAGAAACGAAGCGAGTGTGGTCTTTAGCTGATCTGGTAGAGACGCTCGGTATTCAAGGATCCGCTGCGCCATTTGGTTCACATCAGATTCCAATGTTTCCAGCTCTTCGTCAAATTGGGAGCTGGTTCCCAAATCTTCCAAGCGTTTTCTGGAAGCCATGTTCGAATTTGAAAGCGAACCACCACAAAATTACAAACTTAGTTCCAGCTTTTCTGATTTTCCAATTCGGGTGTGATTTTGGAGGGTAAGTTGTTTGACGTTAGGGATTTCAAAATTTGAAGACTTAAAATGTTTTCTTGACGTTGCTTTGCGGACTTGAACGCTTGCCGCTTGTTTGGATATTAGGGAAAAAGAGGAATAAAAGACGAGAAATTTTTTAAAATTAAATTGAAAATAATAAGGAAGAAATTTTTTTTTCAAATTTGAAATTAATTATAAAATTATAATTACAAATTTTATTTTTAATATTTTTTCTCCTTATTAAAAAATTAAATTTTTTTCTTCATTTTTTTTCCATTATCCAAACAAATGGAGTCCAGTATTTTTCTTCCTTCCCCTTCACGTGGGGTCCACTACTCTGAAAGTAACACCATTCAGTGCACTAATTAGGCATTAATGATCCAACTCAAAATTTTATTGGGATGGATACACAAGTCTTCCAAAATTGAAAAAGAAATAATAATATAACTAAAACGCAACTTCATCCTCCGCGCACGCAAGTCTCTTTTCACAAAATTGTTTTTTTCATACTCAATTTAATCCTTAATTAATTTATTTATTGTGATTTACATTCTATCCCTATTGACAAAACGGCAGGACTTCAGTATAAACATATAAAATTGCGCTATCAACAGCGTAATATTTGAGTCATCGATCAGTTGTTGATTTTATAAAAGTAAAATTACATTTTATCTCATTTATGATTCTTTTTACTTAATTTATTTGTTGTTTTACCTTTAATCATTAACATTTTATCTACTTAAATTATTTTCATTTAAAATTTAATAAAAAATTTATGTGTATTGTATATAATTTTTATTTCTCTAAATTTTAACTCAAATTGACATTCATTTAGAATTAAATTATCCCAATAAAATATAATTATATTGAAGATTTATTTTCTATAATTTAATTCATAATTACTAAATAGAAGATGCCAAATATAATTTTTTAGGAATAAATTAATTCTAAGTGAGTATTAAAATTTGATAAAATAAAAATTATATGCAATTCACATGAATTTTATGTTAAATTTAGATCAAAAATGATTTAGGTAGACAAAATAATAACAATTAAAAGCATACATAAATAAAATATAACACTTAAATTTATATGTGGATAAAGTGATAAAAGAAAATACTACTGATGGATAAAATATGATTTTCTCTTTTATAAATATACAAATTTAATGATTATGATAATTACTGAAGAACTACATAGTAGATAAATATTATGTTTTTTAGGCCTAAAATTTTCACAAATTTACAAACATTCTTCCTCTTCTTAAGCTATCTCTATTTTGATCTCTTTTTCATTCTCTAGTGACTCTACAATTATTGAATCAAGAAGATTCATACTTTACAATTAATATTTGTGTAATTTATTATGAAATTTGCTTGTTTTTTATTTATTCAACTTGGAACTTCCACTCTTATTTTTACAAGCCTATTACAAGCTTGTTAATAAAGGGAAACACAAAGAAGCTTTCATGTTATGATCCAACCCTAACTGTAATAGGTATGAAATCCAATTATTCGATTTCTACCAATTTAACCTATATTTTTTATTAATACACAATGACATAAGTCGAGAATTAGGAAAATAGTCATACAATAAAAGGAAATAATAAGATTTCATTGATTAAAAAAGGATTTAACAATAAAGAAAAGTTAGGTTCACTTATAATCCATCCAACTTTAAGGATAAGTTGGCCCAACTAACTCTAAAGGAAATGAGTATATATCTTCTACCATTAATCTTATACAAAACAAAGCCTTAAAATAACTATTTACGATCAAAACATCTATAACTAAGTATTGCCACGTTCAAGAGCTTCCAAAAATTTTACTTTGAAGTAGTGACAAAGGAGGCTTAGCTTAAGAATTTGAAAAATAAAAATACAAAAGCGAAATTTTAAGGTTTATTGAGCAAACATTCAAACAACATAAATTTAGAAATGAAATATATGCCTATCAACCAAATTTACCCTTCTTTATAACTAGATGCTTTAACCATACAATTCACAACATAATTCCTATTGGTATCAATAGATCAATCATATAGTTATATGCACTCATCGATACCAATACTTATGTAATTCATATCACATTCACATCATGTAAAAAGTAAGGATAACAACAAAAGAAAGTAAGTAATTCTCTTTATGACTCCCACTCATCTTTATCCCTTACAAGCTTATCCATATCTCTTTAAATTAACTTTATCCCCCCACAAGTCATTATCAAATCTAATATTCAATTTATCAAATATATCATGATACCTTTATCTCAATTCTCATGATCTCAATATTTTAATCTCTTCAATAACACATGATTCAAATTTTCAACAATTCCATGCCTTTTTGCATGATCTAATGTCTAAAGGCAAGGCATTTCAAAAGTTTTTTTTAAGTAATGCAACTATCACTTATTTAATAATCAAGTATGCTTATAATGTCAATTTTAAGTTAATAATTGACATTTATAGATTTGTTTATTACTTCTATATTTTATGGTCATTCTTCATTTGAAAACAACTCAATGATGTCTCAACTTCCGTTATTCAACTCTAGACTATATGAGAATGTGGAAAACACTATAACAAATTAGGCATTTGGTAGTATTTTTTTTTTTTGGCATTTATTTGTGATTATAACCATTATTATAACACTTATCGGCAGTCGCAATAAGCACCACTGCTTCATATAATGTTAAGTACTTAGCAGTAATTATATACAACTGTTAGAATAAATGCCACAAAATTATTGTGTAGTTAGCTTTTACATTTAGTGACAATTTTAACCAAGCCATTGCCAATTACAAAAAATATGAGCCATTCTAGCTTGTATTTAGCGACAGTTATGGAACTCCTATTAATGTAATCACCATTGTAGTTTTGTTTTGTAAGCCTTTTTTCATAACTGTCTCTTGTACTTATAAATTCTTGTGAACCACTACTAAACACAATATATATTATATATTGTAAAATGAAATTTTGGTATATATTTATTACATTGGCCTAATAAAATTGAATATAACTATATTGAGCAACATATTCATTCCATATATTCAGTCTAAAATTAGAACAAATTATGATGATATATAAGATTATATATTATCAGATTTTTTTCACATTTAACCATATTCAACAATATGTATATATATATATATATATATATATATATATATATATATATTCAATTTAAAATTAGAACAAAATGTGACAATACATTAGAATAGATTTAAATGGAACAACTATCACAATATCATTCGAAAATGTTTAACAAGTACTATCAATAACTAAAATTCCAAATAGGCCTTAATTAATTAGTTTTGAAAGAAATATTGTCAATAACAAAAAACTTAAACAACTAAAAACCCAATTAGATACACATTTGAGTAAAAATTGTGTCTTTTTCTTTTCAAAAATGATAAGAGAATGATAGGAAAAGAATAAGAGGATCCAAATCTGTATATATTGATGTAGAATTATAATCACAACAATCAAATTGCAAGCTAAATTAATGATTTTACTTTACAATAATTCAATTTGATGCCAATTATCAAGAAAAATTTTAATTATGATAATGATAAAAATTCATCATCGAATCTTAGATTTTTCATGTTTAATCATTAAAAAGAATAAAATAGATATAGAAGAGTATCTGAATTCATAAAAGCTGACAAGATTGTGATTTTTAGTCTTTCAAATTAGTATGTATTAATTTTTATAAAAGAAACTTATCTTTATTTTCTAATGATGAGATATTAGAAAATGAAACCTCTTATGCTTAAATTGAGAGTCATAACTACTTATTTATTTTTGAACTTTTCTTATTCCCAATTCAATTATCATAAATAAGAAATAACACTTTTAGATCTTTACAAATAAAATTTCAAACTTAATGAAATGATTTAAAGTTATTTAATCTTAAATTTTATTGGATTACTTTAACTTGAGCTAAACCTTGTGATAATCAGTAATATACAATTATTATTATTATTATTATTATTATTATTATTATTATTATTATTTACATATTCACAATGTAAATATTCATTAAAAAATTCAACAAAAACGAGAAATGTGGTATGTAATGAACAAGGAAATGGATGCAGGGCATTTTTTTAGGAAATGCATGGAGAAAAATTCAAAGAGATAAATACAAAATTTTTTGAGTTTGTGGATTCTAGTGAATTAAAAAATGATAGTGAAGTAAGGGTGGGCAAAATGTCATAAATTGATTTAAACCGACTAAACTATTTTACATTCGATCGGTTTAAATTGGTTAATTATAATAAATAGTTAAATTTGAATAATTTTTATTTGCTTTTGATTTTTTTCAATCGATTGCAAATTCAAAAAATTTTACCTATATTAAATCATAACCGACCAAATTATTATAAAATTTAAGAATCTATTTTATATGATACGTTTCAAGGCCTTCTATTGTTTATCCCTTCATTTCCTCAATCTTTACAAGCCACTTTTCAATCTTAAAATCTTGCTCTCAAATATTTTCCTTTTAAAAAAAATTTAACACTTATTCAAATTTAAATCTATCTCACCAAATTTCAAATAGAATATAGGTGCTAAGGTATAGAAGTTTGACAAAATTCATTCTAATTTCTATATTTTATTTGAAATATGAAGGGATATGAGACCTGTAAACTTTCCTATATGTTAAAAAAATTGAAATGATTAATTATTTTAAATCATTTGTAACCAATTAATTTGGTTAATAATAGTTTGAGTAATAATTTTAATTGGTTGTGATATATTTAAGAAGATAGTCGTTTAAAATGATGAATCGATTTGCAAATCGAAACTGATCGAAACCAAAATTTGCCCACCCCTAGTGAAGTATAGTGAAATTTATAGTAAAAAATATATTTTTATCTTTTTTAAAAATAGTAAGAAAATGATAGAAGGAAAAAAAAGAGTACTTATATCTAATAAGCAATGATCTACCTGGATTGACTGCTACAACAAACCTTAAGAATCTACAATAACGAAAATCACTTATTCATTACAACAAGAAATGTGGTATGTAATGAACAAGGAAATGGATGCAGGGCATTTTTCTAGGAAATGCATGGAGAAAATTTCAAAGAGATAAATATAAAATTTTTTAAGTTTGTGGATTCTAGTGAATTAAAAAATGATAGTGAAGTATAGTGAAGTTTATAGTAAAAATTATAAAAATTATATTTTTATCTTTTTTAAAAATAATAAGAAAATGATAAAAGGAAAAAAAGAGTATTTATATCTAATAAGCAATGATCTACTTGGATTGACTGCTACAACAAACCTTAAGAATTTGTAATAATGAAAATCACTCGTATAAGGAGTTGTTTGATTCGCTTAAAAAATTTTTTTTGAAGGAAATTGAATTTTTAAAGAAATAATTTTTTATATAAATTTCTTGGGATAATTATTTTCTTGGAAGTACACAAAATCATTTTATTGATACATAAGAAGTAATATTTTCTAAGAAATAACTTTCTCTATTTTGTTTAGTTTAATTTTAAATATTTTAAGAACTATTAATTAAATAATTATTATATCATTAATATTATTATAATACAGATTAATAAATTTTAATTATCATTAATTAAATTTAATAAAAGTAATTTTATTATTTTATCCATAAATAATACAAGAAATAAAACTTATTTAGGAAGAAAGTAAGTAAGATATTTTCTATATTTTGTGAAAAATAAAACTTTTTAAAAAGTCTTATTTCCTCCTTTTTATTAGATAATGGTCAATCAAATAATTCAATTCTTTTTTATTTTTTAGAAAATAGAATTTCTCATACTATTTATGCCAACCAAATGATTTAAGAATAAGTCGCTGGGATAATAAAAAATCGGAAGTGATAAAATGCCGTTCCTAGCCGTTGCAAAATTTTGTTCCAAAACTGAAAGGTCTCCATTTTTGGCGCTGCGTTTGGAAGCTTTTGCGGCTGTTTGCTGCTGTTATATGTGTTTCTTTTAGCATCAATCAGAGTTACTCATTGCTTTACAAGGCATTTTGTAGCATCATTAGCTGCTGCAAACAATTTTACTTTATCTCACCAAGCCACCCTGGCACCGTAGCATACAATTGGGCGCAAATGAGACGAGTCAAGTTAAGCATTTGTTTGTCTGAATTTGAATTTCACAGTCATAAATGAACTTGAACACAAATATATCAAACTTAAAAATTTGATCTGGCCTTGGATACAATCTTAAATGTCGTACATACAACCTTAAATTGTTTGTGTCTATACGTGAAAATTAACAATTTTCATTTTTTTCATTTAGATAAAGAATAATTATGTCATTGATTTAATAATAATAAAATATTAAAAGATATTATAGTTAAGTTATCATTAAATTTGACTATTTTAAATAATAAGAGCATTTGGTATGGAGATGAGAGAAAATAAGTGATATTAATTTAAATATTTTAAATTAATATTTTTATTAAAATTATTTAGATGTCTCTTGTTATTTTTATTAAATTAATAATATAATTTTTTTCATTCAAAAATAAAAAATAAGATCATTAACCTTGCATAGATAAATATAAAGATTATCAATCCCCCCGTGTATATTAGCTTGGATTTGAACGTAAGAACTCAAACAAATTAATTCGAGTTTAATCGTGTCGCTTGCTCCACCCCCCTTCCGAATCTTCTCTAACAAAAGGTATATGGTTAAAGTGTGGTTTAATATTTTTTTAATAAAGGGATGTGGATAAAACAGTGAGAAATAATAATAATAATAATAATAATAATAATAGGAGTATAAACGAAGAGAACTTTGATTTACCGTACAAATCAATATTTACAGATCGGAAATTTGTGAGAACAGGTGTGAGTTAGGTTGGACCAGTTATTTTTTTCTGTGGTACCGATTATGTACTTCTTGCATCATAAAAGAGAATTTTATCTTATTATTTTAGCATTTTTATAAAAAGTTGCAAATGAAACAGTATTCAGGGAAAACCATTGGAAGATCTCATAACATTTTACATCATCACTTTAATAATTAGTACCTAAAGATTTATTTAGATTAATTTAATAATTTAATATTGAAAGATTTGATAAAAATTAAATTAGTATAATTTTTTTAAATGAATATTAAATTAATATGAAATTAATCTTTCAACATTTGGTTCAAATCAGGAATCTCGTCGGGGCCATGTTTGTCGGTTGATAGGCTAAAATCCTCCAGATAGTTTAAAGCAAATAGCTTCAAGCCTGGTCAGAAGTATTAAAATCTCTAATGCTTCTCATAATATTTGGTTAAAAAGTTTGAAAATGATCCTGGTTATAATTAAATAAAAATATCCAATTCATATTTATTGAGGTTGGATATTAAAATGTACTCTTTCCTAATTTTTTGGTTTGTTATCAATTTTACTCTAAAAATTTTAATGTATTCATGTAAGTTATATGGAAAAAAGAAATTGTGTCGGTTCAATGGATAAATTTTATTACCTTTAATCACTTATATCTTAAATTTAAATCTCGCAGCCAACTACTTAAAAGGATTATAAATGATCTATGTAAGATTCACGCCTAATTGTTAAAGAAGCTAGTAACATGAACTAATTTTGATTGAAAGTAATCATTTTCTCAATATGCAATTAATCCTCTTCCTCTTACATGTAAAGACCAAAATGCAATTATATTTGACAAAATGCAAACAAATTTTTATGTACACATGTTATTTTGCCACCAAGCTTAATAATGCAGCAATGCAATTCATATATGATCAAAAAGGGAAAATAAAAAAGATATGAAAATGATTGAAACTTTAATTATATTATGAAATGTAAAAGGTAGACTATATATGCAAGATGGGGGGATCTGCGTGCCATAAGAAGAACCATGTACATTGGAGCACAAACTGCTCAGTTTTCTTCCTCCACCTGCACTCCACAAGTTAATGTCTTACATTCTTTTGTCTTGGTATGGATGCTCTTTCCTGCAACTCAAGTTCACTGCAACATCACTTTTGCAACTTCCTCTTATATTTGTGAACCTCACTCCACTTATTTGCACATCTGATGCCCCCTAAAATAAATACATAAATTGATCAATCATCAAAAGAAAAAAAAAAGTAAAGAGTAATAAAGAATTAAATTACATCTAGAAAACAAGCCACTTTTTTTTTTTTAATCAAGATGACCTCTATTTTTGATAAATGGATAGTATTACACTCATGATCGTTATTTAGAATCATTTTATCCTTAATACATATAGAATAGTTTAACTCCACATTGAGTATGATACTTAGACTTTACTTATTTCAATGGAAAATTTCTTTATAAAATATTAAGATAAAAAATATTTTATTTATTTAATATTAAAAATAGAGAGTTTGAAGAAAATAATTTTCTTTATTTCAAAAAAGATCTCCATCACCATATGTTTCTATATATCATTTGTTTAAATCACCCATACAAATTGCATATTACTTATTGATTACAATATATGCAAATATATTTTTCTATAAAAAGTATTTTCTGACAAAATAAATAAAATCTCAGCCCTTGATTGTGTATGCAAAGAAGCTTTCCCCAAAAGAAAAATGTGGGTCTTTATATTGGCAAAATTTAAGAAAATGGGCATGAATCCCAAAACTCATCAATTCCAACAAATTCCATTTAAGTTGTTTGAGAGTTGGAAGCACACACTTGTGAGTTGCAAGGAGGATAAAGACAGTATTGTTGATCAATGAGGATAGGATTTTGCACATTGTCCATGACAATGTCTTCATACACAAAATTGGAAGCCATCAAAGTCTTTTTCAAAGAAGCAGGCCATGTTTTGA
Organism: Sindora glabra; assembly: GCA_020226215.1. Taxonomy (NCBI): domain Eukaryota; kingdom Viridiplantae; phylum Streptophyta; class Magnoliopsida; order Fabales; family Fabaceae; genus Sindora; species Sindora glabra. The sequence continues at coordinate 57,699,908 of CM035235.1, read as the reverse complement.
CTCTAATTAAGCCCATTGCTAGTACCATGAAATGTGCAGTTGTTCACAACAATATCATCCACATCTGCTTCCCATTCACCCTTTCCGAGGCTTCCAATACTGATTCCATGGCCAGGACCGCAAGTGACATCTGAAACCCTAACTTGCTTGGTGCCGGAAATGATGGAAATGCAATCATCGCGGGTTCGGACCGTTGACCGGCTGATTATGTCATGTGAGCTGCCAATATTAATGCCGTCTGTGTTAGGGCTGTCTTAATGTTTGTAAATGTCATGCGCTCACAGCCAAACATCATGAAGTGGTTGTTTTTGCTGTTAATGGAGTTTATATGGTCCACTCCACCGTTGGTGACAAAATCAAATTTCATAATCTGAAAAGTAAAAATTATGCTCAGAGAAATTGTATTGTAATTTTTTATGAATCAAATTAAAATTTAAAAATACAACAAGAAAGAAACGAAGAAGAATCACACTATATGAGGTAATGAAATATTCAGTAATCATTATATTCAAACTAATATTCAAAATTAAATTTCAAATATAAATTAAAAACTATTAATTCAATATAAAAAATGAAATAAATTTGTAAAAGATATAAAAAATTTAGAATCTAATTTTAGATTTCACATAGCATGTTTGTAGAAGAATATACCATCATTAACACTTTTTATCATATTCCGTTTTGAGAATTATAAGGTTACTTTTCATTCATGATCAACAGATATGATTTTAATAGTTAAACCTTGAATCCAAAACAAAAATGGAAAAGGAGTACATTGCTTGATTTAATTAAGCGACATATAGAAATTATCATCAAAAACAATTTTTTTTTTAATCTTATTCCTCTTCTGAATGATTGATCACTGCCACTCAACCATGTTCAATTTATATAAAGAAATCATAACCAGTTTATGAGGATCTTGCTAATTTTTTAGTGGGAGTGTATTCTTAGTAAAACTTCTATTTTATTTTTAAGACTTGCATTTTTTTAATTAAATACTAAAATACATTAAACCTTTGATCATGAAGTCAAACTCTCTGTAAAATTACCCAAAATTCATAGTAAAGACAAACCCAGAATAAAACAGATGCAAACATGAAAACGTTCATTTTATTAATAAAAGAAAAAAAAAGCTAATTTATGAGATGACTAAAATTAAAGAACCTACTGTAGGAAGGGTTGGGCAATTTGAATTATTGCTGCACTGGTTGGGAGGCCAAGCAACAGCTTCCTGGCCATCCAGTATGCCTCCACCACTCACAATTAGATTTTGAATTATTGAAAATTAATCCATTTGTTACTGTTGAATAAAGATGGATCAGTCGGAGCCATCAAAACCCTTTTATCACAAAATCCATCACACCTTGGTGTCGACCCTGAAATATGACTGAGTTCAGCGAGTAGCTCCCTTCTGGGGTCCAAAACCTAGCTCTTCCATTCCATCTCACTTACATGTTTCCCTCCAAGCATTAAAAAATTCCACAAAAAAAGGACAACTAATCAATTGGTTATTTGTAAATTAGGTAAAGATTGTACTATTTATGATATAATTTCAATATTTAAAATATCGTTGCAATTGCAGTCATGGTACACTTATGGAAAATTAATGTAAATTCATGAAAAATAAGGGTAAATTATATTCATATCCTCTGAAATTTAATGTAATTATATTTATACTTCTATTTTCATAAATATCTACTATCCTTTCATCTCATATACCCTCGTCACCTCTCAATAAGGGTAAATTATATTCATATCCTCTGAAATTTAATGTAATTATATTTATACTTCTATTTTCATAAATATCTACTATCCTTTCATCTCATATACCCTCGTCACCTCTCTTATCCTCTATTGTAAATATATATTCACCTCCTTGCTTTTGAAAGATAAGGAAGATAGATGTATATTTTTAAAAAAAGAATGATTATATGAGTAATTAGATTAAATTTAAAGGAATATAAGTATGATTTACCCAAAAAAATTGGATTCTTGTATATTAGGTAAAATTCGTACTAAAATGGGGTAATTTCAGTAAATATGATTCAAAATACAGTTGCAATCACATAGCTGTTGTAAAAAATTAAGCAAAATCATGAAAATAAAAGCAGATATAATGCGACGAAAAACAATAAAAGTAAGCAGTTCGAACTTCAAACAACTTAAATATTCTTTATAATAATCGTTATAACAAGCCGGGAGCAATCGCAATTGCGAACCGCATTTTAAATCTCTGATATCCATTTACCAAAAAAGATAGAGAATGAAAGACAAAGAAAGGACGATTGGATTACCTTAATGTTATCTTTTTTGGCATCTGCAGTTGCACCTTAGTCTTTCACATTAAAAAACTTGAGTTTACTGTCAGCTTTGGCAGCTTCTGCGGCCAAAACCAGCATGTTTGTGAGATGAAAGAAAAATATTTGACACCCATTTTTGTTTTCTTGTGTTGGTTTTTCTTTTTGCTTCCTATCTACTTTGAGAAGATCATTTTCTATCATGTTTATAGTAGTTGAATGGAATCCGAAAAGGTGATAATGGGAGTTTATTCTTGCACGTGCTGAAATTTTTTTGTCAATTTGGTTTTTGCGTCTGGCTTTTGATTTTGAATGGGAGTGAATGACTCTTTTAGATTTTATTTAATAAAGAGAAATTTATGGATGGAAAATTATTAAATATTAAATAATAGGATAGAATGATATATGGGAGTGATTAGATATAAGATTTAACGTTGATGTTGATTGGGCTCAGAGATTAACCCATGAGTATGAAGGCTTGACTTGGGACCCTAAAAGAGAGACTTCCGAATATTATTGCATTTTAAGATAATTATTAATTATTTATGTAGTAAAACGAAGAATTAATATTATAAAAAAAGTGTCAGCATTTTGACATATTGCAGCGACACCCGATAGTCAATATTGTATCGGAGACTATACTTTTCATTATATTTAAAGTTATTGCAATGATATTTGATATTGTAAAACTTTACATTTTATTATATTTAAAATTTAAATCCAAAATTTTGGATATGCATATTAAAAGGATTATCATTCCTACTATTAAAAAAAAATATTGTAAAAAAAATTTATTTTTAGCATTAATGCTTAGTTATGTATAATTGGCCGTTTAATGGATCAAACTTTGCATTACTTAAGATTATTATGTTTAATTAGCCGTTTCCATTATTTAGAAAGAAAATAAATAAATAGAGTAAATAATAAATGAATAAAAAAAAAAGAAGGCTAGTTATGGCATGCACTTAATCATGGGCTCCACTAAGCAGAAAACAACTACATCTAGGCATTTTTTTATTATTATTTATAATGTTGTGTAACTTGCGCGGAAATTAAGCACAAACAAAATCGACTTAATTAGCATAAGAGAGAATTGTGAGGAACTATGTTGATGATGGATGCGTTTAATTCACTAGTTTCGACGGCGGAGGGCGGAAATGGTATGTTTGCCATGGAGAACTGAGTATGGAATGTTGAATTTCTAGCGGGAAGTTTCATTATGCTCAAGGATAAAGAATAAATTTTTACTATATAGAAAGAGATTAGTGATTAAAATAAAATAAAAACACGTTAATTCCGGGTTTCAATTTTTAGTGTTGATTTCTTTTTGAGCTTAAGAGAACTTAGTTCCTTGGGACCATAATTGAATTTCGAGTAAACTATTACATCAATACCTAAAAAATTAAAAATTAAGAAACATTTAATTATTATTAAAAATTATTTCAACGTTCATTCATTTAGTATCAATTTTGAAAATTTCACAACAATTTAGTAACATTACAACTAAATTTTGTAATAAGAGTCATTTTCATGTGAAACTTCAACTTTGTTTCATTCTAATATGCTCATTATGTGAAAAGATAATATAAACTAACTTGAAAGTTCATAGAAAATACGTAGAATCAAGGACTTATAGTTTATAAATTTATTCAATAAATAAATTTAAGATTTTGAAATCTCAAATAAATTGTTATTCGAATCTTTTCCAATAACAATTTTGCAATGGAATATAACTGTTGTGACGAAAACTTATTGAACAAATATCAGGTACATGATTTTAGTAGAAGTAACTATAATTCTAAATTTGATGTAAAAATTACAACATTGATAAACATCATTTTATGTCTCTACAATCCTTCGGGTATCAATTTTATAATTTACTCCAAAATTTTCATTTTGACGTAAGCATCTGAGTTTCTCACGAGTATATTTGAAATTCTCGTTGTCTAAATAGCAAATAACAACTTCAAGAATCAGGAGAGACGTGGATCTAGTCACCGTGGGGTGAGTGTTATAAATTTAACTTACATTCACCAAAAATAGAATTGAGTGAAAATTAAATTTAAGATACAGATATAGAGATTATGGCTTCAATGGTATATTTGGTTGAAATGAAAACTGAAAAATAGAATTGAGTGAAAATTGACGTTATACCATTATCATTCTTCTAGAAGCCTTGTCAATCTTCCCTCAGTTACCTCCTTTCTTACATTTTCAATCATAATTGGCACCCAAAAATCTACTTAAAGGACTACAATCGGTCATAAATCATAATAAAACCTCATTCTACTATAAATTTTATTCATTCACAAAGAATATATTTACCAGGAAAATAAATCTTATTTCAAAAGATTGAGGGGGAAAAAACTCACCTTTATGATCTTTTCATCGAATTCGCTGTATTTTACCTTCCATTTGGAAAGCACAAAAGAAAGAAGGAAATAGATCAAAAGAGAAAATTCCAAGCGGCACAATTACCAGATATAAGCAATTAATTCAAAAGATATTATTTCAGGGAAGAATAATGCATTTACGGTACGATGATTATGTCCTAATCCAATGTCTTGTTTTCTATAACACGAGAAGATTCCCTGGGATAAAAGGAAATGGGATTTATGGGATTTGAACCCCTACCTTACAAAATACATAGGCAGTGCCATTTGAAGTATTTATCCAGTGGTATTTATAATCGATGGAACCTTTATAAGTGTATTTGCATGAAGTGGCATATGGAGCAAAATCTTAAAACCATCCACCTTGTATAAATCAACACTTCACAGCTTAGATTTGATGGCCGAACTAACTGTGGTAGCCTTCCTGATTAGACCTTCTTGAACCAATGATACAAGAAGCTGAGCAAGGCAGCAAATGGAAACATCGTAAGGAAAACTTGAACAGGCTTTCTTGACGTAACAGTGAAAAATCAACAACAATTAGGGAAGACCCATTTGAGATTAAATTGCATAGGAATGGAGAAAGATAAAGATCTGCAGATATATGGTAAGAAAAATGGTACTTTGCACCGTGAATCCGTCACACACTTCCACCCTACTTGCATATATACAAGACTAAAATTTGAGGCAAAGAGACATCGTTTGTTTTAAAGGCTACAGTATAGTACGTCTTTGGAAAAATTTGCAAGTTTTTAACGTAAAACTTATAAAACTAGCAATTTTCATGTAAAATCTCGCAAATTTTTCATAAAAATGTGCAACTCTCTCATTCAAAGTTGCAACAAAAAAATATTCAAAAAATTTTAAATTTCTATGAGAAGGTTGCAACTTATAATGAAAAGGTTGTACGAACACCTATTGATATGACATTTTCCACGGGTAAGAATAACACTTGTTTTAATAAAGCGGAGTTAGTTTAGGTCATACTGTGCTATATGTACGAGTGACACTCATATTTATCCTTTTACCTCTCCCTTCTGATTGAACATATGACCTGAGACAGAACCACGGGCATTATTGGCAGTCGGACTTAGGATCTGGAGAATATATGTGCATGCTTCAGATAGGTAATCAAAAAATAACATCAACAATCGGAAGAAAACACTTCATAAACTTACAGAAAATAGCACCCAGTCATCAGCTCTAAATGGCCGGTGGAACCACATTCTGAAATAAAGAAAAGGAAAATGGAAAAGAATTTAACAGAGAAACCAGAAAATGGATGTTCATAGTTGAGAATTTGGTATGCTAGTTATGCCTTCCGTGTTAATGATTCAGTTACCTATATATCTTGGAACCAATACGACTGAGATACTTACGCATGGTCCAGACTTATGCAACGTGTCTTTGGACCCTCGTGACGATGGGGATTCAAACTTACTTGAAGAAATATCAGGTCTGAAGCATATGCCACCACACACCTGCAATACACATATTCAAAACGTTTTTATAGAAACAAATGCACAAAAAAATAAAAGCCATCAGCGCCCCTTTTTCTGGAGTCCCTGTATTTATTTACTGTGTTCAAGCACTAAAAGTGATTACCGCATTGCACGCACGTAATATCATCATCCAAATAAATAATTTTCCATTTTTACAACCTCCCAACTCGTTGTGTATCAGGAGAAATATTTTCCAGAAACAGGATAAACTTATATTTGAAAAAAAAAAAAAAAAAAAAAAGATTGTAAACTATCAGAGTAACAGAACAACAAAGAAAGAGAAGTAGTAGGCTTAAAAAGGCTCTTTTTTGCTTCCTACTTCTCTTTTCATCCTCCCACCCAAAAAAAAAAAAGAAAGAGTTGAAACAAAATCTTCATGAAATTGCAGCTCAGCTCAAAAATTATAAGGGAAAGAAGAGGAGAGAGAAGGGAGTTTGTGTAGGAACCTTCCAAGTTTATACATTGGAAATTACGACAATACTCAACCACTTGGGGCCCGACAATAATATATAGCAGATATATACCTATGCAAGGCCTGATCATCTGAAAGCCTTCCTTTTGCTCTAAACCAGTATCTCAAACTGCATGCCCACAAACAAGTTAGATATTATGAGAAAAAGGATCTCTACTTTAGATTAGAAGATCATAAGTTCAAAGGGCATTTAAAAAAATGAATGGAAAGAATCAAGCTAACCTTGGTGGAGATTTGGTCCGACTGGTTGAATTGTTAGGCTCACAGAATCGTATCTCAATGGGCCAAGGGATGAATTCATTTGTAGCCACCTTGTTTCGGTAAGTTCTGAAACAAAAATTTTATAATCATGATACAGGAAATTTTCATATAATATTTTCAAAATTCAGACCTTAACAGAATAAAGTCCCTTTGTTCCCTAGTTTTGGTAAGGTGAAACAGACCCACATCAACTATGAGAAGATAGGATATTAACTAAGTGAAGATAGCTGTTCAAAATGAGATACAGCTATATCTTCATTTGAAAATTATATTATGAAACATGGGAACTTCAAACCCTCAAGCTAGACATCGTTGCCCATATAAAGTTCGGTCATTTAATGGGAAAAATGTGGAATATAGGTAATTCAAGCACCAGAATCCATCACTGCAAAGCTGTAGCAATCACACATGCCAACAACCCCAGCATAAGCCATTAGATAGACTACTCAACGAGATCAGTTATAGAATTATTTATAGCTGCTGGAGCCCAATAGGCCTAAGACAACAGCTAGGCTTAATGTCGTCCTTAGGCCCAGAAATGGTCCATAGCCTACAATCTGCAACGGTCAAAGTATATAATTAGTAAGTGCTCTAGTACCATTTTGTCATGTCCCAAGCCCAGCTAGCTCAAGAATTAGGTCAAATGCTGAGCTGAAACACCAGCCAAAAAGACTAGCCTGAGTTTTAGTAATAGTCAATGCTTGGTGCTTGTTAATTCCAAATCTAGTCAATGAGGAACTTCACAATAATTGTTGAGGATTTTCATGGCCTCAAATTAAATTGCTTACAGAACTTTGGGATACCGGGTATTCTATACTTTGGAGGTCAAGTAGTGACAGATATCCTGCGATACCATGTACTAAGGGGCAAACGAAGTTGAGTTCTGGAAATATTTGTGATTGACTGAATCAGCTAGTAGAACTACAAAGAAAAGAAGCATGCCTTCAACTTCGATATAAGAGATGGTTCTTTAATTATCTCAATTTGATACTGAATTATAATGCTTGGCTGACTAAGTTGATTATACCCAAGGGTGCTAGTGAGATCCCTAGACAGTAAATTTGTGGGGCTAACTCTCCCAGGGTCAAAATCTTTTTGAGTTCATCATCAAGTGGATCCTTCAATGGTGAGGGATATGGACTTCCACTTGTATAGCCTGAATTCCAGAAGTTAATATTTCAGGTGTTGACTTTGTATTTAGATAACCATTTTGATCAAAAGATGAGAATCTATAATATGATTAATTCATACTTCATCTACAAGCAGAACTATATAGACCAATATAGAAATATACAAATCAAAGGTGAAGAATCATCTATATATACTTGATTTACTTTAAATCTTACCTCGGAAGATGAGGGTCAGTAAGACGTCTTTCACGTAGCTCTTCCATTGACAGAAGCTGTAATATAAGAGATAACAAAATAGTTTTAAAATCCACAACAGCAAGTTAGAAATTACTTATTAATCTAAGCTTGTTACTTGCCGTATCTGGACCAAGGACAGATGGCATAGCTACTTCCTGGTGGACAAACCCAAGCTCTTCTTTCTGTAGAATTTACGTAACAATGTTATATGTGCCCTGGAAGTTAAAGAATATTTCTGTGACTAAAGCAAGAGCTTGCATGTACAAGGAGCGAAAAAAGCAAGTTTTCTTTTTCTATTTTTTTTAGTGAAAATGAAAAGTAACAAAGATTGTTAATTATGGCAATAGAATCAAGTAGTGTCATATGTCTGCAGACATAAGATTATCAATAGAAGACAAAGGCATTTTTTTTTTTTTTTCATAAATTAAGATGCTTCAGTTTATATTACCTTGTGCTGACAATTAATGATACAAAACCAGACAGAAAGGGTTGACCTCTTAACCAGCACTGTAATTCATTGGATCTTGCGATGCCATCTTGCATACTAGTTTTGATATGGAGTAAATACTATGATATATAATTCTACAGACTCAAGGATAAAAAAATTCATGTTTATGAAATTACCAAATAAACTTAACTTCCCACCATAGCCCACAAAATGCTCCAAGTCCTCACAACCCAAAAATCTAAAGCTCTCAAATCTTAAAATATACAGCATAAAAGTGATGCCCTACTTTATCAGTATCTGAGAAGTCATGAAGGAAGGAGAAAAGGGGTCAAATTGCTGATATTAATCAAAATTTAAAGTTCTTTTCAGATTTTGAATTTTGATATCTAAATGCCCATGGCCTCTATTGAATATGCCAGACTGTATGGAGGTATGGTTGTTAAATATAGGAGACAAAATTTATTAGTATTGGGGACTAATGCCCTCTAAGCACAACTGAGACAGATCTTGTATGAGTTTGCAGGTCAAAATAAGTTTCTAAACTGAGACTGTAGTTGAGTAATGGATCTTTTCCCTGATGTTGCTAATGACATCATATCACCACCACCACACATTAGACAAATCACTGACTTTGGAACCACTGAAAAAGATCAAAACACTCAACGGTCCAATTGAATGATTTGACAAGTGTAAGGACAATACTAAACCCTAAACCCTAAGCCCTAAACCCTAAAGTGTAAATTAGCTTTCTTTATTTTGTTCCATTTGTTTTTATTTTTGTTTATTGATGTTCAACACATGCCAAAGCAGGCTGAACACAATAGTACATCACCTCTTATTCCACCTATTTTTGTGTCTTTGCCAATCTGCTAAATAAGACTGAAAAGCCTATCAGGCAATAATCCAAGTAAATAAATTCCTTTTACACCACAATTACAACTATATTGATTCAAATGTAAGGAGAACCCTCTGTATTGAGGCTAGAGAAGCCTTCTTTTCCTGCCCAGTTTTTCACTGTTAAATTTAGATTAGCCTTCTTGTCATTCAATGAGATTGATGTTTTAGGGATGGGCTATCCTAAACTAAGTCCTAGAAATTGGTCTTTTATATCATATTTCATGAAAAATATAAACAAAAAGATATATATATATATATATATATATATATATATATATATATATATATATATATATATATATATATATATATATATATATATATATATATATATATATATATATATATATATAAGGAAAGCATTCAAAAAATAGTGAACCTTCATTGCCAGATGAAAAAGTGCAAAGTGATCATAGACCACAGCATATTAACAGAGATGACGATAGATTGTCAGAAAGAGAGTGAATTACTTGAAATGAAGCCATCAAAGTGAATATCACATTTCCCTTTTGAATTGCATCCACTCTCCGTGTAGCAAAGCTCTTTCCCTCACGGAGACGGTGAACTTGATATATAATTGGCACTGCAAGATGAATGTTTACACTAATTTTTAAATCTATTAGCTAATTCAAATGCCATAACTGAACTATATGATAACAATGAAGCTCATATTTTGAAGTCTCTATGATATAAATGCACAGATTACATAATTCACTCAAAAATAAATTGACATCTTCAGACAAAACTCTAGGATCTAATTCTCCGAGAAAGCTTCTACAAAGTTAACTTGAAAACCAACTTAAAAGTAATTCTTCAAACAAGATAAAAGCCTAGTTTGTATTATTCTTGATTAAAGAAGATGAAATGTATGACAGTTTTATATTTGGTTCATGGCGCAGAGGCCATAGAAAACATGAAGGTAATCACTGATATTTGAGATGTAAAAATGAAGAATGATCCTTTAGTCAATTATGCGTTCTGTCCAAAATTTGATACATAACTTTCTTTTGAATTATATATTAATAATCTATCTTCTGCAGATTATTTGGAGGGCAATGCATTGATTATAAAAAAAAGGCAAAGCAATTGAAATATCCTACCAACACAGTTATGCAAGTTGGTTACGGTGAGAGTGGAAATGATGAGTCAGAATTCATCAAGAAATAAAGGAGATAATTCCTAAATTACCAACAAGACCTTACAAGTGTAGACCATTTGCAACTATCAATCAACTACAGAAGCCTGCGAGCTTGCTTGTAAAAAACAAGATAATGGGTGGAAGTAGAAAACAAAATGCTATAAGTTTCCAGTTTATGCAGGTGGAATGGAATACGCATAATCATGTGAAAGGAGTAACAAGACACAGAAAAAGAATATACAAAGCTTCATCATCAAAAGTCGAGTATTTCAAAGCATACTTACTGTTAAAATCCCCCACAAGAAGAAAATAGGCATGCAAACTATGAACAACCTTAAGACAATCAACAGATTTGGATGCCGCAGCAAGTGCCTGCTCATCATATATCAACTCATCATCAGAGATACATGTATGTCTAGAAGCAGTTGCTTCCATGGTTTCATCATTTGATGTCATAAAGATAAAGCAATTATACCTGTCCAACCATCTGTCCCCCAAACACCTTCCCAAATTTTGGAGCATCAGGAGGGGTAATTCCTTTGAAAATATCTACCTTCAAACAAAAATAACCCTTCTTTAAATTGTATTCTGTAACATTAGAAAAACTAATATTATACACAAGTTCTTAGCTTGCATCAGATAGATAAATAATTTCTGTAATTGAGAGTCATATGTGAAAGTTGGTCACAAGTCCAGAGCTATGAAAGCTAAAATAGAAGTATCATGATATAGACATAGATTCTATTATATAATTCATGTGTTAGCACAACTCATCAGTCTGCAATAGCTTCATTACGTAAACACTTAAAAGAAATCAAGAATGAACTATATTAGAAAACCTCAAGGGGTTCCAAATGCAATATATGCTCCACAGGTGAGCATGTCTCAATAGATTTTTCTGCACTCCAGATAGACTTTGGCTGCAGCAGTGCGGAGTGCTCATAGGGAAGCACTAAGCATGTAAGCTGACATGGCAAACAACAGACAGTCATTACAGGAGTAAATATTGATCCCATTTAGAGAAGTTTCAGGTACTTGCACTCAGCCTGAGGTGTTGATACTGGAAAGCAGGACTACAAACTAGAAAGATACCTTAGACAAAGCAATGATATCTGCCTGGTTAACCGCTTTTGACAACCCTGTAAGTTGAAAGTTCACATAAGTAGGGGTGTCAAATAGGTTATAACTCACAGGTCAGTCCATACCCACCAAAATTAGATCCAGTCCATCATGATTCAACCTATATCTGCTAAGTCCATAAACTCACAATCAAAAGCTGTGGATTGGCCCAATCCATCACGTGTTTTTAGCGGGTTTGGACCTCTTAGAATTGAATCTATTGTGAAAACAAGTAATACGGACCGACTTCTCATGAACCAGCCCATATCCACACAGGCCAACCCATTTGACAAGCTTTATTAGGAGGTGGGTAACTATATGTAAAGGGAGCCATCATATGAATTTTTTTAAAATAAAATATCTTATGTTGCCCCCAAAAAATTTTAGAATATTACCACTTACAAAATTTATTTTTACTTTATAGTTCATGCACAACAATTATTAATAGTAGTTGTGTGAGTAGCATATTTAAAAAAGAAAAAAAGTGAGAGATATTTAGTAATTGATTCAAAAATTGTCACATGTAAGTTTGATACTTCTAATACAAATAAATAATATATATTTTTTTTTAATATTAAAAAAAGTTTGACTTTGTTTCCCTTTCCTAACAAATAATATATTATCTCAAAGAGTCTTTTGCACTCTCAACACAAATTCTCTACATAAACCAGAATAGTAAAAGACCTCCACCTTCTCCATTCACTTCCGCCTATTCTCCCCTTTTCCTTTGTCTTACGCGTTCTCTCTCTCATATGAACCTGTCTCTCCTGTCCTGTCCTTCCCCTTTTTCTCTGACATGAACCCTTATCAGCACAACTATATTCTTAAAAGCACAAGAAACAAGCTCAAACCAATCAAGAATTGTGGAGTTTGACCCATGGGACAATACTAATTCAGCAAAAGAAGTATTTTTGGCTTTCTTATATAGCTTTCAACATCTTTTATCTTTTCATTATGTTAAATCTATTTAAGGATAAAATAAAGTCATGGAAAATGGATCTTGCATATCAAGCCTATTTCACCCTTTTTAACCCCCACCTCTTGTGTATCTTTAACCCTATATGTAAGACAAAAACCATATTGCAAAGAGAGTGAAAATTAAGTATATATATGAAGAACAATCTCATGGAGTTTTGAAGCATAAGGATGAAGGTTAGTAAGTTACTACCATAACCAAAATAGTCATATCTTTTCAATTGGAATTCAGGACGATTTTCATCATTAGCACTGACAGATCCAACAACCTCAGCCTGTAAGACAGGAAACTTGACTTTAGAGCACAAACACAAACTTATCAAATTTTTCAACTTGATGTAAAAAATAAGCATACCTCGCCTTCCCATATGAAGTAAATTCCATCCACAGTCTCACCCTCGCGAACAACATACTCACCTCTATCTACAAGAATATACATATAGGTGAAAACATCAATGAACGTATTGACCTGTTAGTCAAGTCTCTCTAAAAGAGATGTCTAATTGAACAAAATTTAAAAATTTAATGCACCAAATTCTGCTTTTTTGGTAGAATTTTGAATCCTAAAATCTTTAGTAATTCACAGTACTGATCTAGAAAAGAATTTGTGCTACAAAATGAAATCAAGTCCCACAACATATTTGTGGATAATTCAACGCATAAGTTAAATTTTCAAGTTGAAGTAGCATTACCATAGCGTTTAGCAACCACAAGTTGAGCAATTTTTCTCAGAGACGTGCTAGGGAGCCTCTGTAATAGAGGAACGCATCCAAGGAACTCAAACACTGCAAACAGAACCAAACTCAAGACAATTAAGATCCTTATAGTAATTCAAAAGTCAAAAAATCTAAGTGACTCATTCTCCATCTGGTTGGCTTCTCAGAGCCGAAATAGAAAATCTCAGCGCCCCATTTTCCATTCCAAGAATCGATTTTCTCAGCGATCAAACGGATGGAAATTCCTCAGGCTTACCTTCTTCTTTGTCCATATTAAACCATAGACTTCAATTCGCAAGGAATCGAGCTTAGCTGCTTGAATTTTAGCTATATCTGCGACATCTGCTCTAAACTTCATCAGTCCGTGGCAACGTATGCACAGAGACGATGGGTTGTGATCTGCTATTAGGAGATGTATTGTAAAATCGTGAACCTCATAGCATTTGAGTCACCGAAGAAGCGTATCCGAGATTGACGACACGTGGCAGTAAATGGTGCCACAGTTCAAATCTTGTGTACGATTGGAGCAGATACGTCAAAGGAGACGATATAAAATACCACCCATGTGAATACCGTTTCAGTTGGCGGCTTTCCTTTTTATCGTTAGTGCTGGTGTGGGAAAGGAGCAAGTGGCCATCGATTCATTAGACTATAAATTGATTGATTGTTTGGTGTCATGTTTCTTAAAGTAATACTAAATACCCGAATAATTTGAATTGAAGTGCACCGAAATAATAAAATATATTATAAATAAATTTTATATTTTATGAATTTTTTGTCATGAATATTAAAATATTCATTATCCTTTTACCACATTATTTCTGCACTGCTTTGGTGCATTGTTCGTCATAATTTCTCATCATTCTTTTTTTTTTTGTAATAATTGATTTTTATTGGGATTATTCGGGAAAATTTTAATATTATATTTGCATTAAAAATTTAATATTATTTTTATATAATTTATATTTTTTATTTTTTTACTTAATAATTTAATTTTTATCAGAAATATCTGATTTTATGCCCAATCAAATAATTACTTAATAAAAATTATATAGGAAAATTTTATTAAAAAATTATATAAAAATATCATTTAATTATGAATGCTAATGATTTATATAATCAAAATTGTTTTACAACACCTAGCAGAAATGATATTCTAATTGTTATTATTTGCCTACATGTGAGTTATCTACTCAATTCAACAAATTTAGGTAGCGTTGGATTCGTGAAATATTTTTAACATTCCTAGGAATGTTTTAAGAGAATATCTTATTCTCATATTTGGTTTAAGGTTTAAAAAAAATATCTAAGAATGTTATATTTTCGAAAATCTTTTTAACCCAATATTCCTCCAAAATATTTCCATGGAGGGAGATGGGTATCTCAAATTCTCATAAAATAGAAATGTAATATTAGAATATTCTTAAAAAAATTTATAGTGAACCAAATATAAAAATATTATAATCCCATTAATTAAATTCTCCAAAATCACATTCCCGAAAATATATACTTTCCTGAGAATGTAAGATCCCGTGAATCAAACATCACCTTTTGATTCGCAGACCTAATGAGTTAGTACATGAGTTTTGTACTGATCTGATTAAGAAATATAATAATTGTTAAAAAATAAATATAAATAGATTTGATTTAGTGGTCTATGAGTCAAGAAGATTGGACTTATTTCATTTTTTTTATTTTTTTTGTATTTAACATATTTATGTTTAAAAAAGAAAATAATACATTAATTATTTTATATCACAATTTAATATAAAATACAATTTAATTGATAAAATATTAAAATTAATTATTTAAAATAATTAAATATAATAAAATTAATAAATATAAAGTGTATAAAAAATTAAAAATTAAAAATAATATAATAAATATTAAAATATAATAAAAAATAACTTACAAATAGGTCAAGTCCATTTTAAGAATGTACCAAACCACCCTCTAATGAGTTCATTACAAAATACGTCTAAACAAACATGGTTCATGCGGACTTTGATCTAGTATGAGAAGCAACCCTTAGCATATACTCCTTATTTGGTTGGATTGAAAATAAGATTTTCTTTTATTTTTAAATAAATTTTATTTAAAAAATAAAATAAATATTAATTATTTTATATCATAATTTAATATGAAATACAATTAAATTGATAAAAGATTAAACTTAATTATTTAAAATAATTAAATATAATAAATAATAAATAATAAAATTAATAAATATAAATAATGTAAGAAAATTAAAAATAAAATAATAAATATTAAAATATAATAAAAATAGCTTTATGATGGGTCAAGTCCATTTTAAGAATGTCCCAGACCACCCTCTAATGAGTTCATTACAAAATATGTTTAAACAAACATAGTTCATGTGGATTCTGATCTGGTTCAGGAAGTAAACCTAAGCATATACTCCTTGTTTGGTTGAATTGAAAATAAGATTTTATTTTATTTTTAAATAATATTTCAATTTAAATAAAAAAGAAATTCTTTTTATTTATAATTTCAATTTCAATTATATGTATATTATTATAAAATATATCAAATTTAATAAAATTTAATTGGAATTCATCTTTTAGCCTAAAACACATATAATATAAAAAAATTTCCTTCTTTATATTTACTTTTTAATTAAATTGCATACATCTTTCAATATATTTCAAATAAAATAATTTATTTATAAATAAATTAAAAAAATTTAGTAAAATTTATCTATAAATAAATTAAAATTATTTCTATTCAAATGAGATGAATTCAATTCTAATAAAAATTAAATTTGAATAGAAGCATAAATGCAAAAAGCTAGCAAATCTAAGTCATTAATCTCAATAAAATTTGAAGATTAGGATTAATTTATTTTGAGTAATTTTTTATGCTGCACATAACTTGCTCTTTCTCTTTAAAGATGTATTCAATAATAATTATCACATCATTAATGCACTCAAATCATTTTTTATAAAAATGATATTAATAGAGGATCAATGAAATAAAATACTAAAATATTATAATTATTGAATAAAAATTTTCTCATCATTTGGCACTAAGTATGATTACCACAGTAATTAATGAGTCATTTGGTTTGCATAGGAAATAAATTTTCGCAAGAAATTCAATTTCGTAAGAAATAACTTCTTATGTAAATTTCCTATAAAATACTTAAAGTTATTTAATTGATACGTAGAAAGTGACACTTCTTAGAAAATAACTTCTTATGTCTTATTTGATTCAATTTTGAATATCTTATGAAATATTAATAAAATAGCTACTATATCCTCAATATTATTATATAAAGTAATAAACTTTAATTATCATTAATTAAATTTAATGAGAATAACTTTATCATTATATCTATAAATAACATAAAAAATAAAATTTACCTAGATGAAAAGTGGGTATGTAACTTCCTATATTCTGTAGGAAGTAGGAATTTTCAAGAAGTTCTATTTTTTTTCAAATTTATAAGATAATAGTCAACCAAATAACTTACCAATTTTTTACTTCTTAAAAAATATAACTTTCCATACTATTGAGGTTAATCAAACGACATCTAAGTTTTGCCTATTTCTTTTGCTAAAATATTTTTATTAAAATATTAAATAAAAATAGTTAGTATAACATAAATTAAATATTTTAAGAATATATATTATAAAATTAAAAAATATGTTATGAAAATAGATAAAAAGAATTTTGATTAATATATTAAACTAAATCATTTACAATTATAACAAATAATCATAAAAATTACAAATTAATATGCATATGCACTTTAAAGAATTTTATGATAATAAGAAGGCTGAATAAATATACAATAAGAAATCTTAACAGAGATTTAAAATTTCTTACATTACCTTAATAAAGAATCATAGTACTTAATAATTATAAAAAATCCTATTTTTAATTTAAATATAAAAATAATATATTATTTTTAAATGTAATTTAATTATTTTATTAAGATATTTTAAACTTATGTTAATTATATAATATCATAAGTCTAAATTTTATAAATAAAAATACTAAGTTTAAGTCAAAATTTATTTTAATTTGTTTTATTACATAATCCTTTGCTATAAGTCTTTATCTTTTTTTTATCAAAATAATATTATTGCATAAATATTTTATTAATATTTTATTATTAGTATTATAAATATTTATATAATGTTTTAATTACATATACAATTTATGTTTAATCAATATTTTGACAAAAATGGAATTTTTATTTAACAGTTATAATATTTTTAATATATTATTTGAATATAAACCTTATTTAATATTTTATAGAATTAATTTTAGTACATAAATGATATGATAATTATTATTTATTACATCAATGATGAGGGAGAGCAAGTTATATACATTATAAAAAATTACTCAAAATAAATTAATCTTAACCTTCAAATTTTACTGATATAAAGTTATATCTTAATCTGAAGTGAGATAGAATTTCTCTTCTACATGTCCATAGAGTTTTGAAAAATCCAAACATCTCAAAAATAGATAGAGAGATAGGAATTTATTGAACAAACCACACTTCCTTTTACCATTAGTAAGAACTTGTTTTACCTACATATCATAAGGAATTCGAACAACTGCTTCAAATATAGTATCAGAAAGTACTACTTGTGGAACCTCAAAATCCATGAGCTTATTAGCTAAATGGCAATTGGCACATATAATATGACCTATACCATTACAGGAGGAATGCTTTGTATTGATTCTTAAAAAATATTTAGTGCCCATTTTGGCTAACTCTTTATCATTTTTCTTTATCTGAGTGGCATGTATTTCCACGGTACTTGTTTTTCCAATTATAAAGCATGGCTAAGTGATCCTACTCACATTAGACCTAGCCTAGGTAGTTTAGCTAATAATAGGCTAAGAAATATTGAATGGTGATGTAGGTGAGAGATTCAAATAACCTAGATTCAAAGGATGAAATTTCTCCTCAATCAATAATAGGACTAGTTAGGACATTTATAACACAACTCAAATAAGCTTCACTTAATGACTTTAGCATTAGATGCTCCTAAAATGAGTATTGTAGTCTTGTATCAGGTGAATTTAATAATAGACACTTGTTAGTATTGCCCGTCTTCCTTCTTCTTTCAAGGCCTATCCGAAAGAGAATTCAATATTTTTTAGTCATGAATATTTGAATAAGACGAATCGTCTTATGGATATCTTTGCTTTAAAACAATATCTTTGCTTTAGAACAAAATAATTAGAATTAGGCTCGATCAACTGGAATGTGTATTATTCATATTAAGGGATCTTTCCATTAACCTTACCCAATCTAATTTTGCGTTAAAAATAAATTAGTGCTTGATGTGGAAAAAGCTTTTCTTATGAAAATAAAAAGGATTATTGACTTTTTTACGTTATGAGTCCTAACTACTATAACTATTCTCCATTATAGGAGTGTTAATAAATCTCCCCTTATATATATATATATATATATATATATATATATATATATATATATATATATATATTAATAGATATTGAAAATAAGATATAAAATTAAATTTGAATGAAAATTAAAGGTCATTATTAAATATAGGATGATAAGAAAAATTTATAAAATTCAATAAATATAAAAAATCCCCTTATGTAACATTTTATTTCAAAAATCCCCTTATGTACTTTTATGATATTTCAACATGATTTTGCTAATTTTGTGGCTTCAAATGTGAGATGCTAGTAAAATGATTATTAAATTATATAAAATTATAGTTTTATTATACAATAATAATGCATACATATGTAATTTTAAATTTGATACTTTACGGATATTGGATGTGTTTGTTTATTTTTTAAAAAACTAATCTTTTATTTATATAATTTTAGAAATAGAAATATATGTTTGGTAACTATTTTCAAAATTTATTTTTAAAAATTATAATTTTAAATGTGTAAATTAAAAATACAAATATCTTTTAGATATTTTCATAAATATTTTTTTATTTAATATTGATTTTATAATTAAATAAATTTTTTACTCCTCTAAACACCTGATATTTTTTATTTTTAAAATTTAAAATATTTTTAAAAATAGTTTTTAAGTATAATTTCTTAAAATAAAAAGTATAAATATAAAAGGTGTTTGATGAATAGAATTTTGGTTAACTTTTAATTATTTAAAGTAGTTTGAATTGATTGATCAAATCAATTTACTGATTTTAATATTTGATAAATAATTTTTTTAATTAGTAAATCGGCCTCCAATCCACTAATTTGAAAACATTAAGAAGTTTAACATTTTGAAATACTTGATTCCCTTTTTATAAGTTAAAACAAATACTCTTACTCATATTTAGTAAAGTATTTTCATTATTCAATTTTTTTACCATTCACAATGAAACTGTCCATTTTTTCATTTTTTGTTGCAATATTTGATCATCTTTTTAATATTAAATAATAATTTTACTAGTAAAATAATAATAATACTAACAATAATAATAATAATAGTCAATGGACATTTAAGTTTAACACATATAATGTGCTTTTAAGTTATATTACTCATATGATTTGTCTCACAAATATTTATTTCTTATCAAGATGGGATAATCTCATTAAAAATTTAGTACACATTGCAAAATTGAAAATATATATGAATAAAAAACTCCCATAATATTTTTCATATCTCATATCATTTTTAATTATCTGATCTATCTATTTATGTAAATAAATACATAAATTATTATAATATTCATTTTTAAAATAACTAATAAAAAATTATTGAAGTATAAAATAATATGCTTTTAAGGTTTACAAATAATATATATAAGCAAAAAAATGTTAAGGAATATTGTTTCAATATTATTTGTTATTTTCATTTCAAATATATTAAATTTATTCTTAAAAAGAATTTAATTTAATAAACAATATTTTAAAATATGAAATATTATTAAATTATAAAATATACTCATGTTCTTTTATGTTATTTTATATATAAATGATAATAATAAATTATTAATTTTATTAAATATTTTTATAGAAATAGCTAATACTATTAACTAGTGAAATTAACTAAAATAATCAATTAATAACTAAATAAGCATAAATGCAATAAGTTAATAGCTAACTACTAATATAATAAATTAATTACCATATAACGTCATATCTAAGTGGAATCATTTTTTTAATAAGATTTTCTATAGCAAACTCATCTATGTGTATTTGTATTGCTTTGAATCATAGTTTTGAAAATCATATTCTTTATATCGGAAATGAATGTGGATAAGTGGGAACTAACCAAAATTGATACGAACTAGTCTGAATTGGTTAAAATTAGTAACCTATACCGATTCTTTTATATTTTTAAAATAAATTTCTTATAATTTTATAATAATTGAAGTGTAACACTTTTACAATTTTATATTTATTAAATTTATGTTATTTTTAATTATTTCAATCATAAATTATTATTATATTATTTATATTTTATTACTCTAAATATATATTAATCATGTATATATATTCATATTTTTAAATTTAAAATCAATTCAACTAAGAAATAGTGATTAAATTAATAAATTAGTACCTCATTCAATTCAATACTGGATCTAATTTAAAAAAATATATTGATGGCTATGTTAGGAATTGTGGTGAATGTAATATGATATAACCAAGTGTACCTTTTTTATTTTGTATTTTTGGGAGGGAAGGAGGTTAGGCTTATCAAACGGGTTGCTTATGCAAATAAGAGTTAGATTTATAATGAGTCGGTCTGTATTATCTATATCCAAAACAGGTTCAATTTTAGGAGTTCAAACTTATCAAAACTTATGACAAATACGGAAAAGTCCATAAGCTTTCACTGAAAGGTCCACAAACTTAATGGATATGTGTCAATCCATCATAGGTTGAATGTGGATAAATGGAAACCAACCAGAATTGATACAAACTAGTCTGAATTGGTTAAAATTAGTAAACTATACCAATTCTTTTATATTTTTTAAAATAAATTTCTTATAATTTTATAATAATTAAAGTATAACACTTTTACAATTTCATATTTATTGAATTTATGTTATTTTTAATTATTTCAATCATAAATTATTATTATTATATTATTTATATTTTATTACTCTAAATATATATTACTTATGTATATATAATTCATATTTTTTAATTTTAAAATCAATTCAACTAATAAATAAGTGATTAAATTAATAAATTAGTACTTCATTCAATTCAATAATCGATCTAATTTAAAAAAATATATTGATGGCTATGCTAGGAATTGCGAATGTAATATGATATAACTAAGTGTGCTTTTTTTTATTTTTTATTTTTGGGGGGGAAGGAGGTTAGGCCTGTCAAACGGGTTGGTTTATGCAAATAAAAGCTAGGTTTGTGATAGGATTCGTATTATCTATGTCCAAAACAGGTTCAATTTTAAGGGTTCAAAGCTGTCAAAACCTATGACAAATACGGATTAGTCCATAAGTTTTCGCTGAAAAGTCCACAGACTTGACAGATATGTGTCAGTCCATAATGGGTTGGGTTCATGATGAGTTAGCTTGTATTATTCGTGTTCAAAAATAGGCTCAATTTTTAAAGTCCAAACTTGTGAAAATAAGTCATGGGCCAATCTGCCAATTACAACTCATTTTATACCCTCAGGGGAAATGGAGGAAAGGTTGGGAAATGGAGAAAGGGTTGGGTAGTGATTCAACCCTACACCCCTATATATTGCATTGATTTAAGGGCACAATGTCGTCGTTAAGTCTAATCCTTAAGAATAACAAGAATAACAAGAATACTTATTATGGAAAGGCCTGTGCGACTTGTAAATTAAGTAATATTGGATTTGTTTTCTATTATTTTTAGAAATAATTTTTTATTTTTATATTTTTTAAATAAAAAATCTTAATAATTATTGTTTTATAATTTATTTTTAAAAATTATATTTTTATATATATAAATTAAAAATAAAACTAACTTTCAAATATTTTCATAATTTATTTTTTATTTTTAGTAGTAATTTTATAATTAAATATTTTTTTCTTAATTACTCTATAAAGTATCCTCTATTTTAATTTTTCTTGAATTTAAAAATAATTTTTTAAAAATGAAAAATATATCCCAATAGTATTAATATAAAGATAACATTAAACTTTTATTTGATATCATCCGTTATGATTTGTCTCAAAATAAGTAGTTTTCAATGTTTTAGCACAATATGATTAGCATTCTAATTAGTGAATAAACTCTAAAGCAACCGAAGAAGAAAGGATATCATCATCATCATCATTATTAATAATAATTTATTTAATATTTAGCTATTAAAATTAATTATAAAATTTAATTGAATATTTAAAAAAATAGGACTAATTGTTATATATATATATATATATATATATATATATATATATATATATATATATATATATATATATATATATATATATATATATATATATATATATATATATATATATATATATATAGGACATATTAAATGAGAAAAATATTTTTATATAAGAGATGAAAGAATAGTAGTCATCAAATTTTACATTAATAATTAAGATTAAAATATTACTAAAGGTTATATGACTATGTAGATTAATCACATGATCACTTAAAATAAGTTATATAACTTTATATTTTAGTCTTAACTCTTCAATATTCGATCCGATGGTCATCATTCACTCTTCTCACTTTTATATAAAAACATCTTATCATTTAATACATCCTATGTATATATTACCAAGCATAAAAAGTCTCTACCTCATATCAAAGCATGTCATTCATGTTTGTTTGTTTCCATTGATGGAAATAGAATTAATGTAATTTTAAATAAGGAAAAAATGCAAATTACTCTCACTAACTATGGTCAAATTTTACCTCCATGAACTATAGAAATAGGTAAATTACCCTCTTACATAATACAAAACTTAGAAAATACCCCCTATCAGCTTTAAACTAATAGCAGACATTAATCATGTGCATCGCAGATGATTTTTTTTACATATGTTTGTTTCCTATTAGCTTAATTAAGTTATTTGGATGCATTTTCTGTGTAAGCAAAAATATTTTCCATCTAAGCAAATCCATTTCCAAGATAGAGTTTTATAGATTGAAACCATCAAATTGCTTAAAGTAAAAACCCTAACTGTACCATTATCTCCTTGCTATATAACCTATAGACTAAAATAAATGAAAGCTTTGATTTCTTATCAAAGCATTGATTTCTTCCATTTCATTCTTCTGTTGTAAGTTATTATGGATTCAATAAGTTCTTCAACTTGGTCAAGTGGAAGACAAAAACCTTTTTGTTATTATGATTGTGTATTATAGGCATCTCTTCAAACATTAAAGACAGAGGCTAACTTTGGAAGGCATTTTTATAGCTGTCCAAAATGGAGGGAACTTGAGGCTTATGATTTCTTTTAGTGGATTAATGATTACAACAACATAAATGAGGAATCTATAATAGATGAACTACTAAAAAATCAAAGGATGTTAAAGCATGCCAACTATGAAGCTAATGCAAAAAGGCATTCTATATGTAAAATGATGGTGGCCTCAAGAGGTGATTTGCGTGATAATAATCTTCTATTATTTTTTTATTGTAATATGATGAGAGGTAAGTGCTTGTTGTGAGATGGAAAGGTCTAAGAAGTGTTATGTTTAATCATGTAATGAGAGTGGGGTTATAAGTAGTGTATAAAGTCAACTACGTGTAGAGTTTTTTAATATAATTAGTTGTAACTTGAAATTGGCAATAGATGACAATGTGATGCTTGTTGGATGAAAGTCGACTATATTAATTTCTCTGGCAATATAATTGCACTTTGATGATACAAAAGTCGAGACATTTATAATGGCAATGATACAAATTAATGGTGGCCAATTAGGTAACTTGATGAATTACAATTATGCTACTTTATGATGAGAGACAATAATCAAAGCATTCTACATACTTGTGCAATAGATTTACTACATAATTTAATGCATTATGCTGCATAATTGTAATGCTTGCTTTCTTGTATAATTTCTTTATTCCTTTTCATACTTGTTAGAGTTATAAATAAATCCATTTAAGAGTTTTTTATTTTACCTTAAGCTTTGGGAATAGTTTAGACTTTAACAATCATAATTCTAAATAAATAAGAAAAGGAAAGAAAACTAATAATGTGTAGAACCCACTTGTCAAGAATGATGTTGTTCACAAGTATTTGTTGAATCTACTTTCTTAAATAGTCATATGTTAATTTTATTATGCAAACTCAAACTAAACAAGTTTGCAATTATTGTTTACTTAACTATCCTTAGCCACCAACTTTGAAAAGTCAATTTAAGCATAAATAATTAATGGTAGAGGGAAACGTGCATTTTTTTTTTGCAAGCAACTTTTGATTTGTCAGTTCAGCTCTTAAGTATAAAATTGACAATTTGATATATGAAAATAAATATAACTTGCTTCCATTTTGAATAAGTGGCATAGGAGCAAATTCCATATTTAGCTACACTAATAACAAAAAGATATGACAAAATAACCATTATGCTATTATCTTTGATAGCACTTCATCATTTGTTTAATAATAACAAATATTAAAACTTGCTATTTGCAACCATTGTTTACTACATAAAATACAGACAACTAACATGGTTATTATCAAATCCATCCCAATGACAATAAGAATTTAATTTTCAAAAAGGAATATAATCCTTACTACATCACAACACCAAAACTAAAAGAAAGTAGTAATAATATGTCTACAGTTTATGGCCCACTGCTAATAAATGCAATCCATTTTCTTGGCCTTTGCTTTATGCTTGGATTCTACTTTAGGTTCATGGTGTTCACAGCATGTGCACCACTTACTACAAGTTAGGCTCCATTTGCATTAGATAAAATAGATTATATGATCACTTGTGAGTTTTGACTACCTCCCACCTATCAAGCATATGTGAACTAATATGTTAGGTGTTGAATAATAAATACATTTAAAAAAAGTAAATGACATAGAAATCAAAACCTAAACATTTCCATTTTTTTGAATACGAGCATTTAGTGCTTGGTTTTTTCCCTTATTCCTATAGCTTTTCAAAGTAGGATTGTATGGGTTCTTGCAAGATTTGGAGTTATGCTTATATATCCTGCAATTTGAGCATTTCATTTTTATTCCTTTTTTGGAAATGCGATCTAAGTTGTTTAGCTTTCCTTTTTCTCTATTTTTCTTTGTTTGGCCTTCCAGTTAATGTCTTAATTTTTAGAGGTTAAATTTCAACCTGTTTACTTTTTGGCCATATCTCCTCCCTTAGTATTGGATGAATATGAAACTCATAACATTTCAAAAATATTTCTTTGGAGAAAATTGCATCCACATAAACATCAAGCCTTCCATTTATCTTTTTATATACCAAACAAGCCTTTTATTTTTTAAAAAATTTTTAATTTTTATATAAGCTCAAATTGTCAATTTATACAAAATTATACTCCCTTATCTCACTTTTGGTTGTACAAAATTATGTTATGAATTATTTTTAAATGATATGTTTAATTTTGTGGGTATTTAATGACTTATATATGTATGCCTAATAATTTTTCAAAATTATATATAAATTGTAAATTTGTTATAACTTATTTATAGATGAATATATGATACTTTAAAATAATTTTAAAATTTTTATTATTTGTAAATTTAAAACATTTTAAATTTAAAATAAAAAAATCATAAACATACTTATTTACCCATAAACTTTTATGAACTAAATTAGGATTTCGGTTCGCAAAAATTAGGATCTGGCCTAACTTTACCCATGAGAATATGGGTCCGCTTATGAATAAATTGAACTGAACCCGTTAACATCTATAATTAATAGATCCATATTATTTTTTTTAATGTTTTATTATAATGTGTGAATAAACCTAGTTATCATCTGGTTTTTTTTTTTTTTTGAACTATTCAATATCCAACAAATCACATTAAGCTTTTAACTAATCTAAATTCAAGTTAAGTTAGATCTTAATGTAAGGAGTAAGCTTTCTCAAGCCTATCAATTCTATTCATATAGCTGAAACTCAAAATTTTATTTAAGGAATACCAAAGTTTTTATCACTCAGACCAACAGACATCAGTACTACTGTCATCAACTAAACACTCCTTTTTAGTGACAAAACATAGTCACGACAAATGTGTAATGCACGTAGTGTTTATCTCTGCCTTATTTTCCTAGTTTGTGAACATAGACATTCCTTCACTATTTTCTTTAAATATTTTGCAGTAAGCGCCTAGATTATCCCTTCCGACTACACATGTACATTCTGGAAAGAAGAGGGAAAAAAAAAACATAAAATAAACATGAGAAGGAGATCACCCGTTAACCCATATATTAATATCTACATTTTTTTAAGCTTAAAAGAAACAAAAAAGAGGGTGTGAAATAATCTAAAAACAGTATATATCTTTGAAAAGTACGTCACAACGCTTGATACTCGCCCTTTCCCTTCCCTATTATTTGTTTGTATTTTTTATAAATTTTTTATTCTTTTTTATTTATTTTTTTCAAAATTTAATAAAATATTAAATATTTTTTTTAAGTCTGCTCTTCTTTTTCATTAATAAATGATTTATTATTCTATATTTTCATTTTGGAATATCTTAACATATTTATTCCATTATTTTCTCTTAATTTTTAAGCATATTAGAATTTGTACATAAAATGAGAGAGAGAGGGGAAGGGAGAGAGAGAGAGAGATGTGCATTTAAATTTGATCACAAATTTCAAGTAAAGAGATAAATAAGATTGAAGTAAATTTTGATTTTGAATTAAAAAGTAATTTTAGAAAATCTAGTAAAAATGAATAAATTAAACTATTTCTTTAATCAATATGAAATCGGTTAAATGTGATAAATAATAGTGTGATAAATAATAAAGGACTGAGAGAGTAATAAATTTATAATAATTAAATTTTAATTTCAAATTCAGTCAATTTTGGTTTGTAAATTTGAATTATGATAATCGGTTTAATTTGTTTTATCATCACACTTAATTGTATTGATTATACTAAGTTAATTGTATTAATATTAATGAATTAATAATTACTAATTGTAACAAAAGAGAAATACTAAGTCTGCAGACTGCCTACTTAGTATTTTTTGGTGTTCCTTTAAGTAATATGCTGGTACTTAATTTTATATGTTATAGATTACTATTAGTAGAATGGCACGTAGCGCTTCTTGGATGTTATTTTTATGCACTAGAGTATGATCAATATCTTCGTTGTCGTACAACTTTGACATTTATAAATTTATAAATTATATAATAATTGAATATGAATCAAATGTAACAAAGTAAAGCGGGAGTGGAGGAAAGAAATTAATAATAATACATGTACACCAGTAGTGTTATTTAGCATTTAGTTGCCCCAAAATATCTTTTATTTTTAAATGGTAAAGCAATTGATCGTAACCATTTATAAGAATATCAGCCGTTTAGTATATAATTAATTCACTTAAAATGTAAAATATACTTTAAAATTTAAGGTAAATCATAAAAAAAATGTTGGTTATAAAATTAAGACTAAAAATTTATTTTCATCTTTATAAAGTCAAATTTCATCAACTTCATTTTTAATTAAAAATTTGTATTAATTTAATTCCTATAAAACTAAAAACTCTCAAATTTTAATCCTTATATATATATATATATATATATATATATATATATATATATATATAGTAATTCATGTTATGTATACAAAGCTTAAAAATTTGAGAGTTTTCCATAATAAAAATTTAATTTTATAAAAATTAATATAAATTTTTAATCTAAAAAGTTAAGAAGATAGATAATTATAAATTAAGGAGATGAATGATTATAAATTTTTTTAATTATTTGTCATTTATGAAATTTTGAAATAATTACCTTTTTTCTTTATCAAAAGATGTGATAATCTACTTTGTTTTCCGTAGTATAGCTGGCACTTTTAACTTTTACCGTTTACTTGTTCCATGAGATACAAACATCCAGCAAAACGTCTAAAGCTTTGGTTTTTCGTCTGAAGCTCTCCATCTTTTAATTTCAATTGTTGTATTCCTTTTTTTTTTTTAATATATTGTGCAAGTCCTTCGAGAATAAGGAATCCAATGCAGTGATAAGTCTGTGAAGTGAATATAATAATTCATTTTAAAAATAGAAATATAACAGTTGCCTTTTACATAGGATTAATTATTGTATTTATTTTTTGCAAGAGGCAAATGCGTTTAAAAATAAATAAATAACAAAATAAAAAATTAATTATCTTCACATCTTGGAGACGTGCTGTCTTTCTCCTCTCTTCCTCTCTCCTTCTTAGGACTCGAAAAGAAAGATTCTCTTCACAGCAATGTTACGTCCCAAGCATATTTGTTTGCTGTGTTTAAAAGTTATTTTCATTTTTATATTTTAGAAAGTAGAAGTTATTACTTAATAACTATTTTTATATTTTTAAAATTATAATTTCAAATTTGTAACTTAAAAAATAAAAAAAATTATTCTTTACTCATCCGAAATCATTTTTAGAATTTTTTTTAAATAGAAATATATCTAAACAAATTTCTATTTTCTCTGAGATCATCCAACGTTTAAAAAAATGATAAAAGATCAATTTTATCAGGGAAGAGGGAGGATCGATGCAAATCATATGATACGTTTCGCTATTGATAAATTTGAATTCTTTTTTAATCATTTTCATATTGTATAAAAAATCAACAGAGAATTTTAATTTTAATATATCACAATCTTTTTCTTGGTGTCCTCAACGAAAAAATAAATAAATAAATTCATCATTAATTATTAATGAGATCATATTCAAAGGTACGCCGACAAGAATATATATCATAGTAATTTCAACATGTAAAATTTATAATTTTGTAATTATATACAATCTCTCGTATAACATATCTTCTAACTCCTATAATACAAATTTCATATATAATCAATTTATCTAAAAATAAAATATATATATAAATTCGCAATACAAAAATTTTCATCAAATCCATGCATCAAATTCATGCATGTTGGGCTATAAAATTTTATTATAAAAAATATCATATGATATCTGTATATTGAGAATTTTCCCTAATACAGATATTTTATTTATACGGAGAAATCGTGATCGAAGCATACTTGATACTCTTCAACGTTGCCGATTGCCCAAATCTCGCCAAGTTCCATGACAAAAGATGGAGAACTCCTAATGCTAACAAATCAAGAAAAACTACAACATCATCTGTAATTAAGAAACCAGAATTCACATGAACACCTAAGCTCGTAAGCAATTAGGGGAAAAAAACAACGAAAGGCTATCATCAAGAGTCAGAAAGGAATAGCACTTAAAATCTGAAATCACTCACAAGTAAGAGGGATTCGACTTGGAACACTTGAAAATCGGAGCCAAGAAGCAGAATGAAAAGGAAGATTAGTGTCCTGAGGCGGCTACGGGAGCGAGATCGGGGCGATGGGAGGGTTTGGTCCTCCTGGAGCTGCGTCTGTTTACAAAGTGAAGGGGAAATGGGATTCTTCATTATTTTTAGAAGAAATGGGCCATGGTTGGGTCTAAGCCCACGGGTACTTGAGACTTGAGAATGATCTAGACGCGCGATAAAAGTTTAGAAAGAAAACTAAAAGAACTTCCAGTTTCACTGAAAAAAATATTTAAAAAGAAACAACAACAACCAAATACAAATATTATTCTTGAACTTGAAGGAAGGCTGATTATCACATTATTTTTTTTATGAAGTTTCAAAATTTATAATAACCTCATGAAGTTTTTAAAATATTGAATATATTGAAATTTGATTGGAAGGAATCGGTTAAGATGAGTCATTTATGATTATTTCTAAATTTTTTTAATATAATAAGGTCAAAAAAGTAATAAAAACTAAATCAATCACATATCTTATCTTCTCGGATACAATTAAATCAAGTTTCGATAATGATTTATTCAATATATTTGCTTTCAATTCGTGACAAAAAAATTATGTTTACCTATAATTATAGTATAAATATATTAAAGACTTAATTTTGTCGTCATTAACCTATTTTAAAAGATAATGTACTTATAAATTGATTGAATTCATATTAAAAATAATAACGGTTGACTCGCGTGTTTTTTTCTTAAACTAATTTTTTAATTTTTTTAATTTTTTAAAAATTTCATGAGAATTATTTTTAAATTTTTAAATTTTAAAGAGATTATATAACATTAAAACATTACTTTAAAAAAATTGTGTGCATTTTTCCTTAATAACAATAAAGAGTTTAGTTTCATTTTCATTTATTCAAATAACTCTAACTACTAATTTTCGCTGTATAGTAAAATTGTTGAAATGTCACAAAGCATATTTAAAATTTTATGAGATAAAAATGTATTTTTTGTCCAAGTGTGAAGTTTTATAATAATTTTAAAAAAAGTTGAACGTATAATCAGGAATAGATCTACGTAATGAATCGAACTTGTCCCACAACTTTGAGAATTACTTTTGAAGATGGTAGTATAAAATATGAGTTTACCGTCATTAAAAATTTGAACTTGCCCCATAACAATTATTTATAAAAAAAAACTTTAATTTTCTAATAAACAGAACAATTCAAGTGAAAAAATAATAGTATTTTTACTCGATTCCTCTTAGCTACAATTTTATGGATTTTTCATTTATGGTATATTTCAAAAAAGTTTAAGTAACATTAATCTCATTTCTTAATTGATTTTATATGTTTATATTCTTCTATACATAGACTGTAAGTATATTTAAATACACATACTTAAGCATGTATAATTATTAAATAAAAATTTGTAAAACAATAATAGTATTTTTACTCAATTCCTCTTAGCTACAATTTTATGAAATTTTCATTTATGGTATATTTCAAAAAGTTTAAGCAACATTAAACTCATTTCTTAATTGATTTTATATGTTTATATTCTTCCATACATAGAATGTAAGTATATTTAAATACACATACGTAAGCATGTATAATTATTAAATAAAAATTTATGTGTTTGAATTAAATAAGAATTTTCACTCCTCCTATTGTAAAAATTGATTAGTTTATGATTATAGTATAAATAACTAAGATTATTCAAATTCTGAAAAATTAATTAAAATAAAATTTAGTAAAAATATTATTCTATTTGAATATTAATTAAATTAAAAATAACAAAAATTATACATTTAATTTATTTATGATTATATATTAAACCTATTGTTTAAAATTTCTGAATCTAAGCGGCGTATAATAATAAATAAATAAAGTATAAGACTTAGTCAAATTCTCCATGTATTTGTCATTCGCTCATAACATATGAACCTTTTTAACACTAACAATTTGTTTTAAAGGTAATTTTTCTTTTTCATTGGAATATTTTTTATCAATTTTATCTTTATAATATATTAGTTTGTGCAATTTCATTCCCTAATTAGTATTTATACGAAGATTAAGGTTATGTTTAGCATAAATAACTATTAAGTTAACTAATAATTAATAAGTTTATTAATAGTTGATAAGTTTGCTTGTAACTAATAGCTATTAATTGAGAGTTAATAACCAATAAGTTAATTAATTATATTAAGGCTCTATTTCGTACAAATAGCTAATAGTAGATAAATTAATTAGTAATTGATAAATTAATTAATAGTTGATACCTAATAAATTAGTTAATTATTTAAGAAGTATTTCATAAAATTAGTTATTAAACTAACTAAAATTATAAAATAACGTAAAAAAATATATTAATAAAAATAGATATATAATTAAAATAATTCATATTTATTTAAAAATTTAATTATATTAATGTGAGTAAGAAATTTAAAATAAAAATATAATATATAATATTTGATTAATTATATTTTATAAACTTATATATTTATTTAATTACATAACTTTAATTTTATTATTATTTATTATAAAATCATAATTACTTAAAATATAATTAATTATATTTTTATGATATTATTTATTTATTTTCATACATATTTTTATATAATTATAATTTTAAATTTTAAGTTAATTATATTTTATAAAAAATATTTTGATTTATATTATAAGGAAGGAAATAGTTGTAAATCAATATAAAGAATAATAATAGATCTAGAAAGAATTTAAAAAGATAGTAACTTATAAATTATAAGTTACTTTAAGTAACTTATTAAATCAGAATTTATTTTTTTTAATAAATTAGTACAAGAAACATATCTAATAGATAACTTATAACCTATTGATCTAATTAGTAAGTTATAATTTAACTTATTTATTGTATGAAACGAAATCTAAAAGTCTTTAGTAGAATTAGTTATTGAATTACTTGAAAAATGTAAAATGACATAAAAGAAATTTTACTATAAATAGATATATGAATTATATTAATTTAAAATTATTTTAAGATTAAATTATATTGATATAATAAATATATTTAAAATAAAAATATAATTATTTAATATTTAATTAATTATAATTTTTTAATATTATATATTTATTTAGTTAGATACATATCATATATTTATTTACTATTCAAAACAAGAATATAATTACTCAAAATATAACTAATTATATTTTGTAATATTATATGTATTTATGTACTTATTTTTTTATATAATTCAAAATAAGGATATAAATATTGAAAATTGAATAACTTATATATTATGATATTAAATATTTATTTAATTTATTGATTTACATAATAAGAATATAATTACTTAAATTTAATTAGTTATAATTTATGACATACAAATTTATTTACTTACTTATTTTTGCTTAACTATTCATATGGATCAAGGCATATGTACTCAATCAATTAAAAAAAAATAAATTTGAAAAAAAGTTAAAAATTATAAGTTGTTAGCTATAAATTATTTAAGGTAACTTATTAAATTAAAATATATATTTTTTAATAAATTAATATATTAAACACTTCTAAAAATTAAATTATAATTTATTGGTTTGATCAATAAGTTATAAATTAAGCTTATATACTAAAGTTTCATTTGTTTAGTTGAAAAGTATTTTTGTAAGAAAGAATTAGATACATATATATTAATGAAAGAGTACTATGTCATTTGTATTAATGACTAAAAAAAGATAATTAGAAATTTGATAATGGAAGAAAGAAAATCCTTTTTTCAAATGGGAGATATTATTTTCTTCAAATTTTTTATACTTAACATTAAATAAATCAAATATTATTTTTATTTTTAATACATTATAATTATATTTTATAAAAAAATATTTTCTATTGAAATAACCTAAAAAAATTTATAAAGTGGAGAAAATGTTTGGTCCATTGGAGATGGAATTTAGTAAAATTTTACTATGTTATAAAATATTCAATACTAAATGAGATAACCAAAAAAATATGTAAAGTAGATGAAAGAGAATTATAAGAAGAGGAGTACATTTTATTTAACTATACATAGAATGATTCATACAACCTATATTTATAAAACAGATAAATTAAACGTTATAATTTTATAATAATAGCTCACAAGGAAAATTTAAACTTAATAATTAATCATAATGAAAATATAATTTTTTCCATATGAAAATTTATATTTAATTATCATTATTCATAAAACTCTTCCTTAAATATCCATCTTGTAAAGAATATGTTTTATTGAAACCTTCACTAGAAAAAAAAAAAACTCAACAGAGAAAAAATTCCAATAAAAAAAAAAGCATATAATTCTTTTAACAAATATTCTACTTTATCAAAAGCCTTGGCAAGAAAACTTAATGGGAAAAAAACATGGTCAAAGAAAAAAGAATGCAACATGAACTTAACTCTCCTGTTGAAAATATCATTGAAGATCTTTGAATTAATATTTTTACTAACAATTCCATTAAGGATAATTTTCATAAATTTGCTATCATGATTAAATATAACCATAATTATTTTGTAAGCATAAGAAAGAGTTTTGATGAAATAAAATTTATTCCATCTCTTTTAATGTATCATCTTCTAATTAAACTTTTACATGTAACATTATCTTAATATGAATTTATCAAAATTTCTTTCTTGAAATTCATGAAAATTGATTCTTCACTTATTACATATATGTTAGAGAAACTTCAACTGTAATTTATATTAATATGAATTTATTGAAATTTCTTTCTTGAAATTCAAGAAACTTGATTCTTCACTTATTACATATATGTTAGAGAAACTTCAACTGTAATTTATCTTAACAATAAATATGATATAGATATATTGTAAAAAAAATAATATAATATTAAAATTTATGTAAATTAAACATCTTTTATTTATATAACTAAATAGTTATAACTCAAAATTTATATAAATAAAATAATATCATGTTATTGTTCTACAAATATACTAAAATTTATATTTAATTTTATCGTAATATCTTTTAGTTGAAAAAGAATTATATTTTGCTAAAAAAATTATATCAAGATATGTGTAATTAGTAGGATTTATTAGTGCATCAATTGTACTAAAATACGGTACTTCCATACTAAAAAAAATTTTCATTACTCTTTGAAATTCCAAATCGAGCCTTATTAATATCAAGTGATCAAACAATCATTGAAATACTTAATGGATGTAATTTATTCATGCAAAATATTTATGATCTTTCTATTTTAATTGATAAATAAATATTTTATCATTTAAATGATTAATCTACTAGTTTAAGGTAAAAATTAATTTTTCAAAAATTTTATCTCAAACTTTTATTTTTAAATACTCTGCTAGTTTTAAAAAAATTTCATGAGTTCCAATAATATTTATATTACCAGCATATGTAACAATTATAGTAAAATCATATTTAGATTTTTTCATAAAAATATAAGGAATTTTTATATACTTCTTTCAACAAATATTCATTAAGATGATTGTAACATATTCATTTAGATTGCTTTAATCCATACAAAGAATTTTATTTAATTAAATATATTTCTCAAAAATTCAAATTTCATACTTTAAGCATCTAAAATCATTTAGAAATTTTTATATAGGATCATTGTTAATCTTCACATGTAAAATAGGATATATTAAATCCATTAGACGCATATCAAATTCTAATACATTGTCAAAAAATTATATCCATTACATAAAAATAAATATTTTCATAACCAATGATAATTATTGTAAAAATTTGTGTATAGACCATACTTTCCCTTTGCAACTTCAATTTTCTTTTTATCTTAGTACAATTATATATTTAACTTCATACATTCGAAGTATTTTATTGGCTTGATACCTTTTGAGTATTTCTTCGTATTGCAAGTAAATTTAAATTTTACATTTCTATCCAAATTGAGTCTTTTCTCTTTTTTTTCTTGGCCAGTAATCATATATCATCATTCTATAAATTTAATATACTCACTGATAACTATTTTTTTCATAATTTTAAGCTCTATATTATATATAAGAGTAAATGATATCAACAATTATTTCCTTTTTTATTACATCTTTTTCATCGAAGACATAATCAATTGAGATTTTTTTATTTTCATAAGTTTCATATATCTAAACTTCTCTTAAAATTTTATTATTATATCTCAAATCTTAACTTTTTCAAGAGGTTTTATTATTAATTATGTTTTAAATATCTTCAAAAGTATTTAATTCTTCAATAAGGCTATTTATTTACTCCTTTTTTTATTCGGAGAATACTTGTACTTGAAACCAATAAGTCTGTCATACATCAAGCATGTATTAGATTCAATTATTATTGATAAATATATTACCTTGCTTAAGTATCAATTTGAATAGGAACATTTGCAGCTGATATATAATATTTATTTATTTTTTGTAAGTAATAATATATTTGGTAATTTTGTTATACTTTATAAATGAATCATCTTATGGAATTTTGATTCATATTATTTTGTGTGAGGATCAACATGATTGAATACCATATCATATTATTTCTATAATTGTTTATTTTTCCCTTTAATTTTAGGAATATAATTTTACATATAAATTTATATTTTTTATCACTTTTGAAAATCATTTATGTGCATTATGGTGGAATTAAATATATTACATAATAAAAAATTCTCTATATATAAAACATTTTAGTTTCTAACTAAAGCTTACTATAAAAGAGGACTATAACTTTTTGATTTCATGCGTATAAGTTTTGTTACATGTAAAATTGCATGTTCTCCAAAATAATATAGGAAATTTCCTTCTTTTACAGATATAATTAATAATTTATGGTATTAAAAATATTATAATTGAATTATTTTATATATGAACATATTTTAACATGTTCAACAATTATTGTAATTGATATATAATAATCAATGAAGATCTTGGATATAAATTTACCAACACTATCAAGACATTGTCTTAATTGCATAATTAAAAAATTATGCTCAAAGTGAAGTTATTTGAGTAAGTAATCTCGCAAATATTAAGTTGTGGATTAATAATAAATATATATATATGATTATTTTATTAAGGAATTAACTAAAATAATAAAATATCTACATAGTTCATACATCTATATAGTGGATAAATAGATCAATATATGTCATATTATATTCATTTAAAAAATACTAGGAATTCAATCCTAACCTTAGTTGGTAATAGCTTTATAATTGCCTTGAGAATAAGTAGCACACGAAATTTTATTATTAAAGAATCTTCTAATTCTTTAATGAATAATCTTGTGAATTTTCAATTTTAATTATTTTTTGCATCATTATTGATCTAGAATGGTTCATCTAATCATAAATAATGAAAATATTTTGGTCATTGAACCTCTAGATCACCAATTTTTTAATCATCTTTGTACATATATATAATACGTATCAAAAGAAAATGACAATTCCCTTTTCCAATACATTTTTCTTACTTGAAATCATCACTATAATATAAAGGTATTCAATATCTTATTTATTGTCTCAATAAAGTATATATTTCATCACATGTTCCTAAAAGTTTATAAATATCTTTAAAACTTAATTGTTAACAATGCATATCAATCAACTAAATATCCTTGAGACTTAATTGACAAAAATGTATATCAATCAATTTTATACTACTAAATATTATATTAATATAGTCTCCACCAAAATTTAATTAGAAAAAATATTTTTAGTTATTAAGAATAATTTGCATTGTTGCACTACAAATTAAGAACAAATATTCAATATTAATTTAATAAAAAAATAAAATTAACAATTATCATTATCAATTAAATTATCAATATTTTCCTTGGAATGTACAAAGAAATTTAGCACATTAAAATGTGTTATATCATAATAATTATGGTTCATAGCATTATTCTTATCAATAAAATTAGCCTCATTTTATTTTTTTAAATTAGGATATAGTAAAGTTTAGCAAGACATTTTAGACGTATGATAAGTATGTAAAT
This sequence comes from Sindora glabra, assembly GCA_020226215.1. Lineage (NCBI taxonomy): Eukaryota > Viridiplantae > Streptophyta > Magnoliopsida > Fabales > Fabaceae > Sindora > Sindora glabra. Next base: position 57,661,976 of record CM035235.1, on the reverse strand, counting down.
AAGACATATTGTATAACAGTTCATTCAAAATTTCCACTAGCCTTTGATATCATAGGCCTTTTTCATTATATTCTCTAACTTCTAGTGAACAAAATTAATTTTGTAGTTATTTGTATTATTCTTATAATCACCATGATTGCATAAATTAATTTGATCTTTTTTCATATATACAGTTATAACTTTGTCCACTTCTAAGCATCCTTTTATTAATAATGCTTTCACTTTAGGGAATACAATAAAACTAGTAAGATAAATTTCATTATTTTTCATCAAAAACTAGCTATTTTATTCCACCAAAATAATGCATGACAAAACATTTATATGATGATAAAAGAACGAAAGAAAGAAAGGAAAATTAGATCATATAATTGATAAAGAAAAAGAAAAATCATACTAAATGAAATTTTATTTTATTTACTTGTTTCATCATTATTACAATAAATTTTATTTGATATAAAGATGGTGGTAAAAGAAAATCATTACTTTATAATCTAATTAGAGCTTAGTGGAAGACACAAATCTTTTAACAAAAAGGTAAAATATTTGAACCGTTATATTTATCTTTGAAATTCATTAATAAAAGAAAGAATTTTAAGTTTTCTTTTCCTTTTAATATGATGATTGCAACACACTCAAAGAAAATGGCAAGTTAACAAACACATAAAAATATGAAGCAAATGATAGATCATTTAATAAAATAAAATTGTTCAAACTAAATCAAAAGCTAATAATGGGCGTGGTTCCCATCTAAAAATTTCTAGAATTCTTCAACATTTTAGATTTGCAATACAACTTTTCTAAACAACATTTAAAACATAGATTAATATAAAAGATTTATTGGATTTAGATTGAATTCTAAGTAAATATAACAAGAAAGAATAAAAAATCTAGATTTGTATGAAATTCTTAAAATGTCACTTTATATCTAAACATATTGATTTCTTACTAATTATAATAGTGGTGAAGCATCTAATCAAATATAAAACATATAAATAGGAATAAAAATAATTCAATCATAGATTTGTTGTAACAAAATTGTATATTAATGATAAAGAGGTATAAAAGAAAATAAGCATATAAATTTAACAAAGTTACCATTGGTGCAATAAACCTATCAAATACAATTATGGTAGACATGAATAATAAATTTATAAGATAAAGCTTCTTTGCTATTTCATATAGTTTTATATTAATATTTTATTCACTTATTAAATCATATTTTTAGGATTCATTATATCTAAAAGAATTTAAACATTCAACATTTGTAATAGGTAATTTTTTTGATAATATTGCATATTAATAGCTATAATATGAACATTGATTGAATTAAAATACATATCAATTAAAATAAAATAATTTATACATACATAAACTATTAAATCTTATGTATAAATAATATTTCAAAATATAGCTAAAACAAAAGTAAATTGTGTGAATTAGCAAATAAATGAAATTTATAAACAAGTGTCAAATTGACGGGCTCACATTCCTCTCAAATAATTTGAATATCTAAATTAGTAAAATAAAATTTGAGAGCAACAAATTAATATTATAAGATAGAAATACAAGAATCATTTATCATGATATAAAATAATATAAAGTAACAACTCATGAATAAAGAAATGATTTTATATGTAATGTAATAAGTTTATATGCAAATAATAATAGTCACAAATAATAAAAGTAATCCCGTGCATATTTTTCTTACTTTATACATCAAACTTAATATGCATAATTGTAAGGAAAAATAAAAAAGATCTTTGAATGAATAATCTACATAATATAAAAGAAATTATTATTTGATCATATTTAAATTTGATAAGGAGAAAAATTATATTCATAAATTTTACAAGTTTAAATGGATTGAATTATAATGCTTTTCTTACAAATCTAAAAATTTAATCTAAGAGAAAATCATGCTGATAATATGTTATAAAAATACTCAATACTAAATGAGAAAAATTAAAGAAATGTATAAAAGAGGTGAAAGAGAATTATAAGAAGAGAAATATATTTTATTCAACTGTACATAAAATATTTATACAATCCATATTAATAAAGCAGATAAGTTAAATATTATAATTTTATAACAATAATTCATAAAGAAAATTAAAATCTAATAATTAATTATAATAAAAATATAATGTTTAACCTATAGACTTTTATATTTAATTATCATTATTTATAACACACTGCAAATTAAGGAAGCGAAATGCGAAAGAAAGAGCCACGGCCGCGCACTATCTCAGTGCGAAAGCACACCGCAATAAACCCCTGGTTGTATCCTTCAACGCAGAGTTGCACACGTATCACATTCATGATTTTTTTTTTTTTTCCAAAATTTAGTGAAATTTCTTGAATGTTTATCATAAAATTCTCTATTTGGATTATAATATATATTAATTATTTTATTAATTATTATTAACTATTATAATTTGATGATTATAATAAATATATATTTTACAATAAATATTTAAAAAAATTACTTAAATTTTATTCTTTTTTATATTCTTTTATTCTTTTTCCGGTAACTCAGGTTACCTTTCCCACGCGCTTGTGGAAAGCTACTAATTCATTCATTAATTTAGATAAAAAAATTATAATTTATTAATTTATTTTTTATCAACTGTTAATTGGTATATAAAATTATTGAATTTTACAGATTTATTTATTTTTATCAAAAGCCAATTAATGTATGAAGTTATATAGAACCTTTATTAAAATAATAGGCGTAAATTTTGGAAAAGGATAATAAATATACTCTTGAATATTTAAGATGACAATTAGAAAGGAAATTTTTTTATTTAAAATAGAATGGAGGGAATATTATTTGTTTTAACATTGTCCGAATTATGGCTTACAAATGTTGCATTTTCCTTTGAAATTTGAAAAAGAAGATTCAATCGTGGCATGTGGGTTTAATTTTACTGTTAATGCACACTGTTTTTGAGAAAAAGAAACATAATATTTGATTTTTCATTTACATAACTGATAATTATTATATCTCTCAAAATTTATAATTGGTATTGTTAGAATATTAGTCTCCTATTTTTACTTTTATAATAATTATTCATCTTTCACTACACACATAACAGTAAAATAAATGATAAAAAAAATATAATGAAAAATAAATATGTATTTGACACTATTAAGTAAAATTTAATAATTAACTTCAATATTTTTATTTATTGTAACATTACAAATAATTCAAAATTATTGAAATGCACTTAAGTTTATAAAAAAATGTGGACTTAGAACCCTTAAAAATGAGGTCCATTTCAATGCAGACTTGAAATGGTTGCCGATTGAATGGTTGGCAAATTTTTTTTTCTATTTTAAATTTTTTTTACTACATAACTTAATATTAAGTTGATGAAAAAAAGTCCACTATTTTCTAATTATAATAACTCTAATTTATTTTTAACTATAATAATTTTAATCTACACTCTTCAATGAAGTTATTATAATTTTTATATATTGTGTATATTTCAAGAAAAAGTTATAATTTTTATAATTATTTTTGTAATTATAGTTAGATCAAATAAAATTAATTCTGCTTGTATATTTTTTTTACCCAGAGAGGAGCCGATGTAAATGTACAACGAGGAATGGGGAGTATCAATTTTCATTCAAAAGTATATTATAAATACTAAAAGCATTATTTATGTGTAGTTTAGTTTATTTATATAATTTTTTAATATTTTATTTATCGTTAATCTAACACTTAGGTAGCCCACCTTAATTAGCTATTTAAATATGAAACTTATAGAGAAAATAATGTAGTATTAAACTTTTTAAATTATTTTAGTGTTTGTTATTAAACACTATTATAGTTTTGAACAATAATAATAGCTTATAGCTATTATTGTTAGAAATATCTTATAGTTATTAAAATCTTATCCAAATTACCATGTATAGATCCACCCTTTTTTTGTGCATCAGAGATGTTATAATTAGGAATTTAGACTTAGAAATATTTAAATACGAATGGTTTTACATTTTTAAAAAAAAATAGAAATCAAGCCTTTTGAAAAGAAGCGATCTAAAAATGTGAAATTTAAGTTCTTTTAAAAAATAAAAATAAAGAGTTTGCAAATCCATCTATTGAATCTGTGGACTAGCTACTTTAAGATTAGGATTTGAATTTTTAATATTCACAAAATTTGTAGATCCATCTAATTTAGTCCATTTGGATTGAGTCTATACGGACTCATTCGATTCCATGGATAAATCAAATGCACCTTTAAATAATTCTATAAGTAAATGAAATAACAAATAATTATAATAAAAAATGAAAATAATGAATTAATAGTATTTATTATGAAATTTAAAATATATAAATTATAATAGTTATTATTTTTATAAATAAGAATTAAATATTATACTTAAAATCTAAAGTTGGTAATCCCACAATTATTATAATATTAGGAGGAGTAAATTCTAATTCTTTGGAATCTACGTTGATAAAATACTTGCTCTCCACAATCTATTAATTTATCATTCCTGTTACCGGAGGAGGGATTATACATGAGAAAAACAGGGCAGAAGAAAATCAATGTACTAAGACAAATATATACATGAGAAAAAAAGTGAAAAAACAGGGATAGAAAAGTTATAATAATACTTTTCCTAAGACCCAATTTTATTATGTAATTTACGATTTTCACTTAATCCATAGTAATATCCGCAGCTGATTTTCAAAATTCATTTTTAACAATATACTATTCTTTCACTTCAATACATGATTAATATTCCACGTAATCTATGGTCATAGATTCTCAATAAATTCATATGAATTATACAAAGGTCAGGCAAAAGGAGTTCACCCATGGAAAAACTCCTCACCAAAGATCGTTCAAGTTATATGAAAAAAATTCATCAATATTAAATGCATTATCTACAATTATAGATAATAAAATTACATAATTATAATTAAAAGATTTTAATTACATCAATATTAGAACCTTTCTAAAAGCATAATTCCCCACTAACAAACAACCTAATATAAAAAATTACATTACATAAAACCAAAAGTCAAATAAATGTTTTATATACACGGAAAAATCGTGATCGAATTATATAAATTTTTATTATTTTATCAGTACAAAAGAAATCGAATTATATGGAGAACCTATTATTACACCTCCTGTTGCTGTTGGAGAGTACTATGTTTCTTACTTTCTCGAAAAAATAAAAAATAAAAAAATAAAACTCAATTGAGTCTTCCTCTTCCCTTAGAAAATGCCTAATTGTGTCTCTTCTATTGCAGTTGCTACTAGAATGTATGAAAAAGAAGATTTGAATGGATTTTTATAGCATTATAGAACAAAGAGGGAGAGGCTCTTCAGCAGTATCCAAACTTAACGCCAATAACTATTAGCATTCGTGCCTTTCAAGATATCCTCCGTGAGAGAGCTTGTGTAAATATATGTTCTTTCCTTTTTCATATTGCCATACTTAATTTTTGTTGGCAAAAGTAAATATTAATTTATAATGGAATACAAATAACATACATAAATGATATTGAAAAAAAATAGTTATTGGTATTCTTATATTTACTTGAAAATTCTCGACGTTACATTGTTCCAAAAACTTTTCTTTATTATGGATCTTTAGGAATTTTCTTAACCAAAAATAAAAGATATTGGATAGATATTAAGACTTTTTAACTTAAACAAAAATATCTCCCAATGGACTTTTCCATAATGTATTCTCACCTTAAAGTTGTCTTGATGACCCTCTGCCAATTCATGCTCTGCTAACAGTATCTTCTTAGCGAGTAATCATTTGCATTTTAATTTTTTTTTAACTAAACTAACGTTTTTCTTCCTCACTTTTTAATTAAATAACTAATTGATTCATTCTTAGTTTTTAATTGAGTCACTTTAACCTATTTAATTTATGACACAATACTCTAATTATATATTTAATAATTAATAATTTCAAAAAATAACATATTTACTTTTTTTTTTGAATTATTGGTGTAACATCTCTTCTAAATCGTAGTTGGAGAAATTACTCTGTAAAGCAATTCTCTTTATTATCTAAATTCTCTTCATTCTCTAATTAAGTTCTCATTTTTTAACAATCACAATCTATTTTATCATCCTTCTATATTTTCGAGACATCTCTTTTCTCTTCAAATCTAAAAAAAAATAATAATTTACTAAAATGCTCAATGTATCCTTTAAGCTTTATTTGAATGTAGGAGAAATAAGAAGAGAAAGAAAATTGAGAGAATGAAATAAGGAAAGAAAGAAAGGAAGAGAAAAGATATTCTCTTTTTTTGTGTTTGATTAGAAAGAAATTTGAAAAAAAAAAAGAAGAGAAATTATTTTTTTTGTTTGGTTGAATAGAAAATTAAAAAAATAATAATTTAAAATACCATAATGCCCTCAATGTAAAATTAAACTTAATAAGCTTAAAATTTTCACCAATTTTAACTTACAAAACTTAAATCAATGGTTTATCATAATGCCCTCAATGTAAAATTAAACTTAATAAGCTTAAAATTTTCACCAATTTTAACTTACAAAACTTAAATGAATGGTTTACACAATGTTCAATAATAATTCATTGTTTTAAACCTATAAATAATTATCACCACCTTTATATCCTAAAAAAAAAAATCACATCAGATAAGTAAATTTGACAAGTGATATAATGTTTCTATCCATCACTTTATAAATATTGACAATAATAATTATTACTTATTATTAAATTTGTAAAATACATCACAATAATGTAGCCTAATTGTTAGATTAATTGAGTAAACTATGGTTATTATGAAGAATGAGTAGTGGTTATTATTAACAATAAGTAGTAGTTATTATTGAAATTAATAAAATACTTATTAAAAGTATAGTATTTAATATTAAAATTTATAATATTTAATAGAATAAATTATTTTTATTATGAATGATAGTTAATAATAATTATTTTCAATTTCACAAAGCTATTTGTTTCAATATTGTAAACATTATTATCAATTAAAAGGGTTTAAATTTAACCCATTGTCAATGTAAATTAATTTTACACTACACCCTCATGTGTTATTATATTATTAAATAATTATTAAAACCCTTTTACCATTATTAAAAAAATTTAATCAATATTTATTTTTTTAATGACGTGTCATCTTTTTATTCTTCAATAATATAAAAAAATTTATATTATCAATTGATCAAATTTAAACTCTTTTTAAAATATATATTTTGATAATAATTTTTCATTAAATTTAACATAAAATTGTTAACAAACTAATTAGGCATACTTATTAGGACCGTCCTTTCCTAATGACTAATGTTTTGTTTGTTTGTTAAACTTCTAGGGATTCCATTACTCTTATTCTCATTCTTGATGACAAATTAGTCTATTATCTTTGCATTGCACAACATGAAATTTAATTACAACAATTTTTATATAATATTTTATGTAAAATGAAAATAAACTTTGAACTTCCATCATAGCATACAATAGTGTTCCATCACATATTACCTACTATAATATAAACTAAGTACAAAATCCACATTATTTATGTTATATGCACCCTAACAATCATAATACTATAAAATCCACTTAAAATAGTTGCATACATCCTAACTACTATCATAATATTACAAATATCACATAGATTAGTTACATACATTCTCATCACTCCCATAATACTATTGAATGCTTTTCAAATGATTTTTACATCCTTCATGAGGAGATATAAGAGATTCTAGTGTATTTGTTGTGGAACACTAAAAAAATAATTTTTAGCAATTTTCATTTTCACACAAAAAATAATAGTACTAAAATGGGATCTCTTATGTTATTCCTATATTTTGTAACTCATTCCATACATTTATAGGATTGTAATGTTAAGGTTTGCTTCTCTCTAGAATTATAAGATCTTTTTTTAGCTATTTCAACTTGTTAGTAGCTAATACAATTTCTTCTCTCATAACTCTAGTTAAGTTTTTTATTCCTATGTTCATTTTTTCATTTTCACTTTCAACTAAATCAATCATTGCTACTTTGCATTTAGTGCCCTTTGAAGATGATGTTCCATAAGATTAATTTTCATGAGGTTGACTTGAATTGCCATATAGAGGACTTTATACATCCATATTACTTATAGAATTTGTGTTTTCATTTCCCCAATGAATATAAAATTTAGACATGACATCAAAATAATCATTCAAATCAATGTTTTCCTTTTCCCATTGTTGGACTTTGTCTTTTGCATTTTTAACACGACCACTAATTGCTCTATCCTTACTAAAAAGATCCAATAGTTTATCTTAATTATATATCGGTGTTCATTTCTACTTTTGCGCTTCAAGCTTCTCTTATAAATACAACTTTTGTCAATCATGTCTATATATTGAAAATAATTCAAAATTCAACATTCTTAAAAAAATATTTGAAGTAAAAATTCATAATAATATTGCAATAAATATATATAAGCAAGTGCTTTTAAGATCTCATTCCAAACTTTTGGTTATACCTCAAATATTTGTGTCATAGGATTCCAATTAATTCTACTTCACATATGAAATAAATCATAACATTCATTAAGGTGATTATTTACAATTTTCATTCTATTTTTAATATGTTGCTTTTGAAAAAAATAGTCCTAGCACTGGTTTTAGAGTTTTCACCATAATAACAGAAGTTAGAAAAGTAAAAGTATCATTTGATTTATTTTCTTTGTAGACTTTCTATAGTAAAGTATCTAATAATATTATATCCATCTCGGAAATCCATTGCAATGTGTCCTTAAAATAATTCTATCTTTTATTTTTTGACTTCGTATTCTTTAATATAATTTAATCTGCAAAATGTATATAAACTAGTAAAATGAAGTACTTAATATGAGAAATTAATAATTAAGTTTCATGACATTATATTTTTTTTATATAGTCCGTAACAAAGTTATTTGCTGTGTAGATAATAAATTTTGATACATTGGCATAAGTAACATGTTTGATATCTTGTAGAATACAAACATAAGAAAAGCAAATTTCACATGTTACACAACATTTATATCAAAAACACATAATTGTATACAATTCAATATGAAACATCAAACTCATAAGAAACACAATAAATTATAGAATATTATAGAGTACATAAAAGAAATTTATATTAAACTTTCTTGATATTCATCTCACATATAAGTTGTTATGCTTTCTCTTAAAATAAATCCTTGCCTATAATCCTCCTTTATATTTCATGCATCATGATCACTAAGATAATTTATGTCATTATTCAATAGCTCATAATTTACATTCTTAATCAAATGCTTATTGGATCAACATCCACCAAGAAGTTTTGTAATTTACAACAAGCAATAGTAATGTTTGTCATGGTCTCAAAGAAATAATATGATTCTATACTAATAACTATGATTGGAAACTATTTTTTAAGGACTCTAAATGCTTTTTCAATAACAGTTCTCGATTAAGTATATTGATGATTAAACACTTCTTTTTGCATTTTGTTAACTATGCATTAAGTACTCCTTTAAGTGATAATGTACACTCTATATAGTGTAAACAGTCCACTTCTTAATGGAAATATTGTTAGTGTGTGTCCTAGGAACTAATCATATAGATGATTGAAGTAATACACAATATATTATATTTTATTTTAAGTAATTTAATTATTATATTTTATTTTTATAATTTTATTATTATTCTACGTGATTTATAACTTAATATAATAATTATCCTTGGAATAACTTTGCTACTTCTAAAATGTCCCTAGTCAAGTATTATTACGAAAAGAATAGTAATAATACATCGAGACTAGCATGTATAATGACTGATGATTACGAATCATGGATATGTGATATTAAGTCAATACATGAGTACATTATTAGTGAACAATATACTAGACTGACCCATTATGAGAATATTGTATGGATAGACGTGTCATAAGTTATTCTCATATGATCACAAATACACATAAATCTTTGACCTGAAGTCACTACGGTTTCCTATATGAGGAATTACTCACTTTAATATTGTCCTCTGTCACCTTTAATCAGGATGACGAATAGGGTATTGATTAGGTGTGTCATGAATCGTGCAGAGGAAAGTGAGTGATATAAATGAGATTTTGTTACTCTTGTATAAAAGAGAAATATCCTTGGACTCCTTGATTGAGTGAGACTTAGAAATGCATGACCATGCTCAATTGGATTAATATGTGATATTAATAATTTATTTTAAGTCTACTTAGTATTAAGAAATATAAATTGAACATTAACGAGAATGACACATTCCATGCCTCCAGTTCAATTTGGATATTATTACAAAAGGGTTATGATGCAAAACGTTGATAATGTATTAGGTGGATATCGAATCACAGACATTCTTACTACTTGAGTGGCAGTGATGTATTGCTAGATACCGCTCATTATCTATGGCTCAATAATAATGAGTCATTGTCAACGTAGTAAGAACTTACAGGGTTACACAAAAGGAGTAGGAATAAGATAATAATTAGTTGGACTTTAATTATATTAATATCCAATTAATTAGACTTATTTTCATGCATATATATATTATTATTAAGAATAACAATGTGTTATTCACATATTATATATATATATATATTATGTGATATTATTTGATATTAAAGTAATATCAAATAATTACATTATCAGATATTAGATAAATATATTATGAGATAATATTATTTTAATATTTGATAACTATATGCAATTATCTAATATTAAGATATTTATATTATGAGATAATATTATCTAATATTAAATAATTAATAGATAAGTTCTATCTCTCCTTGTTATCTCTAGGATAAGGAAAAAAAGAGTTATTAAGTGTGATTAGGATTTTGGAAGCATTATCTTAATAGGACAGGGATTATGGCTTGCCTAAATTCTATAAAAAGAGGCTTCAGGACAGCACATTATACTCACGCTCATAAGCCTCTTAAAATCCTAAATCACTCAGAAAACATCAAATCCTAATTCCTAAAGAGAGAAACGTATCCTAGTAGATTCGTGGAGGGCGAGAGGTCGTTATTCACTCTGTGTGGATACCGTAGAGACGCTGTACTTTCTTACTGGCGTTTAATTCATCCACTCTTAAGTTTTAATCAGTAGAAATATGAGTACCTAATAGATAAAATCCTAATCATTAATTTATACTTTTTGCATGGATCCTAGGTAGAATTCGGATCAAAATTTTGAAATTCCACTGCATGTAATAATCCGAATTCCTAACAGTGGTATCAGAGCTTCTTGCAAAAATATAGTTCTGATTATGTGTTTTACCATTTTTCTGAATGTTTATATGATAAATATTCTATTTTGGTTTAAATCAGAATTGCATTTTTTATGAACATTTATGTGATAAATAAATATCAAATTAGTTTCTGTTTAAACCGAAGATATATATAAGATATATACAAACTCGTTGTTTGGTTCTGATTTGGTAGATATATATATATAATCTGTATTTCGATTGTGATTAACAATTAATGAGATAAATTGTATGAATATGATTATGCGTTTTTCAGTTTTACGTTCAAACCTGTTTCATGTGTAATTCTGGGTTTTTGATTTGAATTTGAATCTACTTCTGTGATTGATTCTGGGTTCTGTTTTAAATAGAACAAATAGGATTAATTACATGAAAATCATTTTCTGAACTATTATGAATCAAAATTAATCAAACTTAATCCTTAAGTTAGGTTATATATGTGTGATATATATATGCGTTTTGGATTAGTATTTAATTCTAAGCTTTCGTATGATGAAACCTTGAATCTGTGTAGTATATGTGATATAATCTACATTTAAAGAATATGATCTATTCTGCACGGAATCAATGTGATTAATTCCGAATCTAACTTGACATTAAATCTGGTTAAATTTGTTTTAATGTGATTTGAAATAAATCTGGATTAATGTATGAAGTATATTGTTTAATATGTTTGAATTAAGTTGGATATATTTCATGTGATTAAATCTATCCAATGTAAAACCTATTTTGAAACTATGATTTGAATGTCAATTATATAGTCGAATTGTTTGACTTGGGGTATGTCAATTGTTAGCAAAATGAATTGAAATTTGAATGTCAGATGAATTCAATTATTAGCTCGGGGGACTCCGCCCCCACACCCCCCTCAGCAAGGGGCTCTACCTCCTTGACCCCCACCTGCTAACCAACTAGTGAGACTATTGTGCTAACTCTGCGTAGCGTTCAAAAATTATTTTTGTTCTTAAGGCACTATTTTAGAACATGATTTTTATGATGATTATGTTATGAAATATATATGTCAATCATCCTCCTTATCTTGGTTACATATATTTCTTAGCAATTATTACATATGATGCATGAATGTGTTGCATAGTATAGCCTTTGGAGTTTTTATGGACAGATTTTAAATACGACTTGCGTGTCATGTCTTTCTCTCTTTTTCTAATGTATATTCTTTTTTCATCTCACTCCCCTCGAATGAAGCTCAGGATTTCTGTTGTAAATTTGTAATTGCAGTTGAGCATTTTTGGCTTGGAACAAGGAGAAGCTAAGGAGTTATGGGACAATAAGAAGTTAAGGAGTTAGTTAGGAATGTTATTAGAAAATAGAATTTTGGGGCCATACTATGTAACATTTTGATTTCTTTATTATGTGATGATATTGATGAGCATGCATTTATTATATGATAGAATGTGTTCCTACTATGTGATAGTTCTATTCATTGCATGATATATGATATACGGTAGTCTATTTTATTCATTTACTTTATATGATATATGAGATATGCTAGATATATTGCATGAATAAATAAGCTAGTTATGGTGAGATTTGATAATAATTAAGTTAAAACCCCTTATCTAAAATATTAAGTTAATAATAATTTATGATGCCTTCCAATGTTTGGCACTTATCAAGGTTTCGATCGACATAAGGTAGATTTGCCAAAGTAAGGTACCTCGTTTATCTTGGTGAGATGCGACTGGATAATAATGATATCCAAATGTCAAACATTAGGTTCAACTTAACTAGGATATCTCAATAGGATTAAGACCTAAAGGCATAGAGTTAGCCTTTAGTTCATAAGATAGACTATAACAAGTGTTGTTCACTCAACTATCTAAGAGTTGTATATGATACAATTAGCAAGTGTTGCCTACCTAAATAATTAAGTTTTAAGTGATTAGCCAAAGCTAACTTAAGAATTGGTGAAATATGGATTTTGGCTCACTAGAAAGCTTAGACAATATGACTTTTTGAATTAATAGTGAGGGCTATTAATTTGAATGAAATAGTGGGAGGTACATTTAATAAAAGACTTTATTAAATGTTTTAAATTTAATACTTACTTTGCATATTTCTGGTAGATAACTAATGGCTAATACATCAAATAACTTATCACTGTGATCGGTTCTTAAGAAAGACAAACTGAATGGGACCAGGAATTTGAAGATAGTCCTTAAACATGAGTGAAAAATGTATGTCCTAAAGAAACTTGTTCCTCAAGAACCCGAAGCTACTGCTTCTCGAGCTCAAAAGGATGTTTATAAAAAGCATCATGATGACGCATTAGATGTCAGTTGTCTCATGTTGGCTACCATGGACTCTGAGCTTCAGAAGCAACACGAGAACATGGAAGCTTATGACATGCTTGAGCATCTTAAGAAGCTTTATGAAGGCCAAGCTCAGTATGAGAGGTTTGAGGTGACAAAAGCCTTATTTCAGTGCAAACTGGCAGAAGGAAACCCTGTTAGGCCTTATGTACTCAAAATGATTGGGTATATTAAGAACCTTGAGAGATTGGGTGTTCCACTAGGTCAAAAGTTGGCCACTGACTTAATTTTGCAATCGTTGCCATAGAGTTATGGTCAATTTATCATAAATTACAACATGAATGAAATTGACAAACCACTGCCAGAGTTGTTAAGCATGTTAAGAACTGCTGAACAAAATTTGCAAAAGACTAAGCCTAATACCATAATGATGGTTTAAAAGGGCAAAGGCAAAGGAAAAGGTAAGGAAAAAAATAAGAAGGATTCCAAATCCAAAGGCAAGCCTAAGTCTAAATCCTCTGCACTAAAACCAAAAGGGAGTGTGGCTAAGGAAGGGACATGCTTCTATTGCGGTCAGACTGGACATTGGAAAAGAAACTGTAAGGTCTATCTAGAAGATCTGAAAAAGAAGAAGGGAAATGAGACTTCCGCTTCAGGTATCTATGTTATAGAAATTAATATTTTCACTTCTACATCTTGGGTATTAGATACCGGATACGGTTCTCATATTTGTACAAATGTGTAAGAACTACAAAGGAGTAGAACTCTAGCTAAAGGCAAAGTGGACCTACGAGTTGGCAATGGAGCAAGAGTCGTTGCGCTAGCTGTAGGGACATATTATCTATCTTTACCTTCTGGTTTAGTAATAGAATTAGAGGATTGTTATTTTGTGCCTGCTATCAGTAGGAATATTATTTCTATTTCTTGTTTGGACAAGAAAGGTTTTTCATTTATAATAAAGGATAAAAGTTGTTTAGTTTATTTAAATGAAATATTTTATTGCAGTGCACAAATGTTCAATGGGCTCTATATTCTTGATCTTGAAATGCCTGTCTATAACATAAACACTAAGCGATTTAAATTAAATGATTTAAATCCAACTTATCTCTGGCATTGTCGTTTGGGCCATATAAATGAGAAGCGCATATCCAAGCTCCATAAAGATAGATTCTTGGATTCATTTGTTTTTGAATCATATGAAATATGCGAATCTTGTTTGCTAAGTAAAATAACGAAAACACCATTCACTGGACATAGTGAAAGGGGTAATGACCTATTAAGTCTCATACATACTGATGTATGTGGGCCTATTAGTTCACCTACTAGAAGAGGTTTCCAATACTTCATTATATTTACTGATGATTTCAGTAAATATGGATATGAGTATCTTATGAAACACAAATCAGAATCCTTCGAAAAGTTCAAGGAATTCAAGAATGAAGTGCAAAATCAACTTGGTAAAAGTATTAAAACACTTCGATCAGATCGAGGTGGGGAATACTTAAGCCAAGAATTTAATAACTATCTAAAGGAGTGTGATATAATATCACAACTTACTCCATCTGGAATGCCACAATGGAATGGTGTTTCAGAAAGGAGGAATCGTACCTTGTTAAACATCATACGATCTATGATGAGTCATACAGATCTTCTAATTTCCTTTTGAGGGCATTCTTTAGAGACAGCTACTTTTACCCTCAATCGTGTTCCCTCTAAAACGGTTCAAAAGATTCCATATGAGATATGGGCTGAGAAATGTCCCAGCTTGTCTTTTATGAAGATTTGGGATTGTGAGGCCTATGTAAAACGTTAAGTTTCTGATAAGCTCATACCCAAATCGGATAAGTGCTACTTTGTAGGGTATCTAAGGAAACTAAAGGATACTATTTCTATAATCCTAGTGAAGGCAAAGTGCTTGTCGCACGAACTGGTGTTTTTCTAGAAAGAGAATTTATTTCTAAGAAAAACTGTGGGAAGAAAGTAGAAATTGAATAAGTGCGAGACTTACAAAATAACATTGAACCTATAATAGAGCCTGAAAAAAGACCACAAGATGTTGTGGGTCAGGAACTAGCTCAAGTAACACAAGACCCATGTAAATCTGGTAGGATATGCCATGAGTTTGAGAGATATAGATTTCTTGTGACTCAAAATGGCGATGTTTTGCTCATGGATCAAGATGAGCTTACAACTTACCAAGAAGCTATAAAGGGCTAGACTCTGAGAAGTGGCTTGAGGCTATGAAATATGAGATGGATTCCATGTATACTAATCAAGTATGGACTTTGGTTGATCCACCTGAAGGGGTAAAACCCATTAGGTGCAAATGAGTTTTCAAGAAGAAAATCAACATGGATGGTAACATGCAAACCTTTAAGGAATAATTAGTCGCAAAAGGTTATAGGCAAGTTCATGGTATAGACTATGATGAAACTTATTCCCTAATTACCATGCTGATTACAAAATTTGGCAGATGGATGTTAAAACTGCTTTTCTTAATGGAAAGCTCCTCGAGGATGTGTACATGACACAGCTTGAGGGTTTTGTCATTCCTAAAATTGTTGGAAAGGTATGTAAGTTATAACGATCCATTTATGGATTAAAGCAAGCTTCACAGAGTTGGAATCTTTATTTTGATGAGACAATCAAAGAATTTAGTTTCATAAAAAATGAAGATGAATTTTGTGTTTACAAAAGGGTTAGTAGGAGCACAATTATTTTCCTTGTATTGTATGTAGATGACATATTACTCATCGAAAATGATATCCCTACACAGCAAACAGTAAAGACTTGGTTAGGGAATTATTTCTCAATGAAAGACTTAGGTGAAGCTGCTTATATACTAGGTATTAAGATCTATAAAGATAGATCAAGAAAATTGCTTGGCCTAAGTCAAAGTACATACATAGATAAAGTGTTAAAACAGTTTAACATGCAAGAATCTATTACAAAAGGGTTATGATGCAAAACATTGATCATGTATTAGGTGGATGTTGAATTACAAACATTTTTACTACTTGAGTGGCAGTGATATATTGCTAGATACCGCTCATTATCTATGGCTCAATAATGAGTCATTGTTAACGTAGTAAGAACTTACAGGGTCGCACAAAAGGAATAGGAATAAGATAATAATTAATTGAACTTTAATTATATTAATATCCAATTAATTGGACTTATTTTCATGCATATATATATATATTATTAAGAATAATAATGTGTTATTCATGTAATATATATATATATTATGTGATATTATTTGATATTAAAGTAATATCAAATAATTACGTTATCAAATATTAGATAAATATATTATGAGATAATATTATTTTGATATTTAATAACTATATACAATTGTCTAATATTAAGATATTTATATTATGAGATAATATTATCTAATATTAGATAATTAATAGAAAAGTCCTATCTCTCCTCATTATCTCTAGGATAAGGATAAAAAGAGTTGTTAAGTGTGATTAGAATTTTGGAAGCATTATCCTAATAGGACTGGGATTATGGCTTGCCTAAATTCTATAAAGAGAGGCTTGAGGGCAGCACATTATGCTCACACTCATAAGCCTCCTAAAATCCTAAATTACTTAGAAAACATCGAATCCTAATTTCTAGAGAGAAACGCATCCTAGCAGATTCGCAGAGGGCGAGAGGTCGTTGTTCACTCCGTGGGGATACCGTAGAGACATTGTACCTTCCGGCTAGTATTTGATTTATCCACTCTCAAGTTTTGATCAGTAAAAATACGAGTGCCCAATAAGTAAAACCCTAATCATTGATTTATGCTTTTTGCATGGATCTTAGGTAGAATTCGGATAAAAATTTTAAAATTTCGCTGCATGTAATAATCCGAATTCCCAACAAATATTACATCTCATAGGTAATATTTACCTAATAAATGCAAAAAGTATATAAATATATGTCATAATGCATAATTACTATGAAATAACCTTATTAGAAAATTTCTTTTAGTGGGGGACCAATTTAATGTTTTTACTTACCTCTCAAAATTTTAAGCCTATCGCCCTTCTTATTTAATGTATACTTGAGAACTCTAGAATCAAATATAGTTCCTTTCCAACCAGATAATATATAATTGAATTTTATATCAAAAGTGCAGGCAACTAATACATTTTGTGTTGGAAAGTCTTTTCTTCCTTGAAAATGTGGGGCATTTTTTCTTGGTACTTTACTCATATATGTGTATGTTTATAGCTTTAATACAATCATATATTTTAATTATTTTAAATTTGATTATGTAAATGACACATCGAAACCATTAATTATATTAAGCATTTAAACATATATGCACTATTAACTTATCTTAAAAAAAAGATAGAATTTTCTATTATTAAATATTTATAAAGGAACTACTAATTTAAAAGATTGCACAAAAAATTAATCTCCAATAAAAAAATGGCTTGTAGAATATTATAAAAACAACAACCAATTATTCTCTTGATTAGTGAAAAAAGAATGACACAATTTTGCCTTTTACATTATATGCTAAAATGTGTAAAAATTTAGCAATTTGTTCTTTTACTATAACATGTGAAGAATTCCTTACCTTATGAGCTACTCTCAATTTCTCATATAAATGAAGGAAAGCATGAGAACTTATATCTATCACATCATAACATCCATTAATTTTTAGTAAATTTTACATAAGTTGTTATCGCATTTGATTTCTTTTAAAAACTCTATCATCATTTAGTGTACAAATAAGTATTGCTTGCAAAGTCAATAAATGCATTGCATGCATAATGAAGTATATAAGTTGTACAATGCATATTTGCTAACACATTTCCTATTCTTCTACTATCTCATGACTAATTAATTATTTTAATTCAAATTGCTTATCATATATATCTTCTTTTTCATCTTCCATTATTACTCTTTGTCATGACTTGATTCTCAAGTATCGTGACTGGTATAAAAATACTTGACTAGTATTAATTTACTAACCAACTATCCTTATAAGTCTTTAAAACATTTCTAACTCTATATTACTTAATTTTCCAAAGATATAAATATGCATTTATAGAAAGTAGAATTGATTACATGTGTAATTAAAAATTCAAAATATAATGTATAACTAAAAAAAATTTACACAATAGCACTAAAGTTTTTCAAAAATAAAAGTTTACATATAATGCTATAAGTAAAGAAACTCCTAATTTAATCCATCTTATTTCCATTCAAGATTTTCCTTGAGATTAGATTCAATGGATGAGGGAGACAGAGGATATGATATGTTAATAAAACTAAAACTACTGAATATGTCTTCTTATAACTAGTTAGGTAAAATATGATTAATGACAAATGGATTTGACTCAAAATAGGATCATATCCCTTACTAGCTTGTGGCAACCTGATTATATAATGCATTGTAATACTCTCCTATTTCCATTTAGGAATGTAAATGTTTTGATAAAGTCCCATTGAGCGTTGATATTCTATTTTTACTTACTAACAAGTTAAGTATTTGATCATATATTCCTGCATGTCTCTTTTCATTTCATCCCATTAATATACATTTTTCAAATCTTAATACATCTTGGTTGCATTAGGATGCATTATATAAGATGATTCACATGCTTTTTTCAGTACTTTTTTTCTCAATTGTGAGCAGCCATAATTAATTTATGCTTCTTATCACTCATTTTCATCCATTGCTAGATTAGTCTCTTTTTCATTCATAACTTTACACTTTAGTTGCTTATATTGAGGACTTTTTTTTTAGATTGCTTTGATCTGAGCTATTATAGTAGAATGTACCTTAAAGAGCTTTCTAGCTCAAAGTATTATTAACTATATTAGCCTTACTTGGATAATAGTGAATGGAGAAATCATAATCTTTTACAAATTCTATCCATCTTCTTTATCTCATGTTAAGTTCTTTTTGCTTAAAAATATACTTAAGGCTCTTATAGTCTGTATGAATTCCATAAATAACCTTATATGAATAATGTCTCCATATTTCAAATTAAACACCATTATTGCCATTTCTAAGTTATGAGTGGGATAATTTGTCTCATGCTTCTTTAATTAGTGAGATACATAAGCTATCACTCTACCATGCTACATTAATTTGCATCCTGATCCTATTCTAGAAACATCACAATATATTGTATATCCTTTTGCACTAGACAATGCTAACACTGGGGTGGAAGTTAAACATTCTTTTAATTTTTGAAAACTTTACTCATATTCATCATTCCAAATAAACTTGACTTTTCAATAATGCAGCTATTCTAAAAAAATATTTTACAAATTTTCTATAATATTTGGCTAGTCTAAGAAAATTGCATATTTTTGTCATTAAAAATGGTTGCAACCATTTAAGGATAGCTTCCACCTTTTAAGGATCCACTTGTATTCCTTCTTGTGACACTACATAACCTAAGAAATGTATTCTCTTCATTCAAAACTCACATTTTAAGAATTTAGTATATAACTTATACTTCCTTAACATTTAAGAATACTTGTTATTAATAGTGACCTTATTCAACTACCTATAATCAACACACAATTGTAACGTGCCATCTTTCTTTTTTACAAATAGAACTAACACTCTCCATTGTGATCTATTAGATTATACAAAACCCTTATCTAATAAATTTTTTGATTGCTTTTTCAATTCTTTTAATTCCATTAGTGCCATCCAATGAGGTGCTATAGAAATTGGATGTATTTTGGAAATGGTTTTAATTGTAAATTCAATATCTTGATCTAGTGATTATCCTAGTAGAGCTTCTAGAAAAACATTGGGAAATTCCTTTACTACAAGAACTTTATTTATTCTCATTTTTTTTCTTTTTAACCTCCTTTATTAATGATATCCATACAATGCATCCTTTATCTATTAATTTTTAAATTTTCGCACATGATATAAAAATAAGCATCCCTACCTTCCTTTAATCCTGAAAAACTTAAACTTCTTTTACCTCTAGTTAATAAGTTACAATTTTGTGATAATAGTTAACATAAGCATGATATTTCGATAACTAATTCATTCCCCAAATTATATCATAATCTTCTATTTCTTATACAGCTAAATTAACTGAAGTGAAATGTTCATCTATACATATCATACACCCCTTAACATCGTGAGTTACAAAGATAATGCCTTCCACTGGTATATTTACTAAAAAAGTTTATCTAATTCATTTAATGATTTTGAAAGTTATATCACTAAATTTCTAGATATAAATTAATACATAGCACTAGGATCAAATAATACTTTTATCAGAAAAGTTTTAATTAAAATATTACTTATCATGATTGCATTAAAAGCATGTGTTTCCTAGCATATCATAGTGATCACCCTTACTCAAGTCCTAGTTGGCTCATTCTATTTGTTCTTCTTATTTAATGTTGTTGGAGGTTTTGCTTGTTAGTGTATATGCCCTAAAATTAATTATATTGGTGATTGTAATTTTGAATCGTGTTATTTTAATGATAATTTTAATTATTATATTTATATATATTATCTGCGTAATATATTTAATTATGATAATAACCTTAGAATAATTGTATTCTTAAATGTCCCTAATCATATATCATTATGGATTACGTTGCTTTGATATGTTAAGACTAGCATGTGTGATGATTTATATAGGATATTAAGTTTACACATGAGTACAAGTTAGAGAACTTGTATACTGACCAACCCATTCTAAGAACACTACATGGATTGTTATATGAGTGTCGTAAGTGGTTCTTAATGATCGTTATTAATATGATCTTTTAACCTGAGATCACCAAGGTTCCCTATATGTGAGTTTCATATTTTGATACTATTTTATGTCACTCATGGTTGAGTGAATGCAAGGGTAGATATTGAATATATCACATATCATGCGGAGGGGTTTGTGTGATCAAGATAGGATTTATCCCTCCTATATAATAGGAGTAACATCTGTGGGCCCTTTGATTAAGTAAAGTTGAGAAAATGCATGATCATACTCAGATGAATTAACATGGGATGTCGATTACATTTGTTTCAGTCAGCTTACTTAGGAATAAAAAAACCTCAAGATTGGATTATATGGGAATAACACAATCCATGTCTCGTGCTTAATCTAGATGTATGAGACAAAAGGACATAGGTGATGATCACGTGTAAAGGTTTAGTCAAATCACTGACTTTCTCATTACTTGGGTAACAATGATGTGTTGTTAGACATCGATCATTGTTTATGATCATTAATATGATTAATGATCATTGCCAATATAATGAGAGCCTATAGGGTCGCACACCTAGAGCCTAGTGAATTTGAAATTAATGGACTAAATTGTTTGGGCCTAATATTTAAGAATTTATGTTATAATTATAAGGCCTAATGGTAAGTCTATAATTGTTCATGGAATAAAACCCAAATAGGTTAAGATTTTTTATGCACCTATTTAAATAGGCTTGTTGGGTAATGACAGTTGATTCATTATTATTCACGCATCCCAAGCATAGAAAAATCCTAGTACCTCTCTTTGACTAAAAATCCTTGAAGAGGCGTAGCTAGCACTACGAGGAAAAGGAGAACAATTCTAACCAGTGTTTTTGTGGACGTTCATCGGTGATTTATGGGTTCATGTGGATACTTCAGAGTCTTCGGTCAAAAGAAAGCTGAAGAAATGATCAACGACCGAGTTCTAGAGTCATCACAAAGGTATTCAACAAATCCTTGTTCTAATTTAACGTTTTTGCATGGATCTGGTGGATAGGATTAGTTTATTCCGCTGCCCTTGTATAGCTCCTGATCCTAACATTGTTATAGTTGTATTTTGGGTACATTGCATATTAAGGGCAACAATGTTACTTTCTTGTTGGGCAGTCATGCATTCAAAAGCTCAATATGCCATTTGTCCACATTTGAAACAGGATTTGCATTGCTCAAAATGATTAAGATTACATTATTAATGGCAAGGAGGTTTGTCAGGTAGATTTAGGAATGAATAGGTTTTATTTGAAATATTAAAGCCTACTTTCAATTTGCTACTAAGAGTTCTTCTCGAAAAATTTCTTCGATATGAGGATTTGTTTCTCCCTATTCACACATTTCTAACTAGGATATTCTAAGCCATTACCACCTTTCCTATATCTTTGTTGCTTCTTTCCTAAAATTTTATTTTATTTTTTCTTGAACTTATTTCTCTACTTTATTTTTCCTTTATGCATATCTTTGCTTTGTTTACTTAATCTACGACTTGCTTGTACATAGTTCCATCTAAAATATCCACTTAATCATAAAAATGATCTTGAAGACTACATGCAAATTGGTTCATCCTAACTTTCTTTATAGGCACTAAATGTTTTACATATAAGTATAAGCAAGTGAATTATGTATCAGTATTGAACTACTGTCATAGATCTTTAGCTCAATCTTTCAAATTCATAAGCTTTTGCTTCCCTAACACTTAGAGATAGAAATCAATCCATCAATTTGGCTTGGAACTGCATCCAAATAATTCTTTCATTAGTAGTAATTATTAGTTTAATGTTCTGAACATACCAAAAATGAACCACATCCTCTAATTAATAACCTACTAATTCCACCATTATGTTTTCACTGCATCCTATTAGTTTATCAGTTCTTTTTATTTAATTTATAAATTGGTAAAGATCCAATGTTGGATCCATACCATCGTACTTTAGGGGTTTAGTTTTTGAAACTCATGTACCATCTATAACTATTCCTTTGAAAGCAATAAGGGAACTTGCTACCTTAGTGTTGGCAAAGATAGAAGTGGAGCAGGACGATGCTAATTATGGCTAAGACTTTTTCTAGAGTCTATTGTAGCATTATAGCTTATACTGGAGCTTTACGTTACTCTCTTCTTACTATATGCAAGTTTTCTAAAGGTATATTCACAAAGGCTTTATGTTTTAGTACTTCTAGATGTGCTCTCATTTGTCTTTAAGGTATTCTAGCTTAAGTTTATGTTTTCTTAACCATAATTTTATAAAATAACTTTAATAAGTAAATAATACTTCTTAGAAATGGAATAAAAAGAATACCTATTAAGTTTCACGGATCTATCGTAACTGATATTTGTTCTTCCTTCAACCTTCCATAAATTCCATATTTTAATTGGGCCTTCTTTTAATTTTACAATATTAGTTGTCTTGGACCATGCTTCTAATACTAATTCTATCATGACCTGAATTTTGAATATAATAACTTACATAAAGATACATGACTAGCATTAATTTACTAACTAGTTGTCCTTACAAGTTTTTAAAATATTTCTGACTCTATATTAATTTTTTCAAAGATGAAAATAAGTGTTTGTAAAAACTAGAATTAGTTGCATGTGCAATTGAAAATTCAAAATACAATTTACATGCATAAAAATATTTTCACCAAAGTATTAAAGTTTTTTTAAAAAAATGAAAGTTCACATACAATGCTATAAGTAGAGAAACTTCTAATTTGACCTATCCTTTTTTCATTCTGAATCTGCTTGAGGATTAAATTCAATAGATAAGGAAAATAAAGGATTTGACATATTGATAAAACTAAAACTATTGCATATGATCTCTTATGAATGGTTAGGTAAAACAGGTTAATGATAAAGAGTTTTGACTCAAAATTTAGCTTTTTAAGTTTTAAAGTATAGTTAATACGAGGCTCATCTTGTCATT
This sequence comes from Sindora glabra, assembly GCA_020226215.1. Taxonomy (NCBI): domain Eukaryota; kingdom Viridiplantae; phylum Streptophyta; class Magnoliopsida; order Fabales; family Fabaceae; genus Sindora; species Sindora glabra. Next base: position 57,637,767 of record CM035235.1, on the reverse strand, counting down.
TAGAATCTATAATGGAATATAATTTGGAAAGTTCCCCAAGGAAATAGGAAGATCATTGTACAAATACCAGTCATTCTTTGGTAATTTATGTTCAAAATCTGTAAATAAAAGATCAATAACAAAGATTGTGAGTATTAAAATACTTAGTAGTTAACTATTTTTTTCCTTTTTTAGGGAGTTTTCACCATAATAAATTAAAGACATATGTATATAACTATAAAACAAACAATGATTTAATTTAACTCTATTGTATCTATTTTTTTATTCAACCTTATCCCCTACCATGTTTGACATTAAATCACTAACCTTATATCTTTAATTTTTATTACTTCTCTACTTCCCTTCGAAGGCTCATCCATAAATCAAATTCATGTTGAGTAATATTATAATGATAATTGTAGCATCAATTACTCATTTTAAATTCATAAGATATGATCAAAATACCTAATGCCATAAAGTTTAATTGTTCTTATATTCATTCATAATTCATCATTATATGACATTATATACCCAATTGATATTTATATTCAACCATTCCATTCAAGATTAGAATACTTAATTCCTTTGAAAGGATAGTAAAGTATCATCTGTACGATACAAATTTTAATTACTTGCAACACTTTATGTGTTAAACACTAATTATGCTAAATAACATAACTTTTCCACGGTTTAGAGCTCTTTTAGATTTCCAAATCATCCCAAATTTTTACCATACTTTTAATACATTAACAAACACTAAATATCAATTTTTTTACAATTTACTAACTTTTAGGTATTGTTCACTTAGTATTAAAATAAAGGATTTTAAAACAAGATAGCATGTGAGCAATCTTAACAAAAGCCCATTTTTAATGTTCAAACCACTACTAATTGTCACTAAATTTTGATGCAACATACCTAACATGTTAATTTATAAGAAACTTCAATTATTTTTCAAAATTAATACATTAATATTATTCATACAAAATCAAAAACTTAAAATTTCTAGTTTTAGATAATTTTAGAGTTGTTGAAAAAGGGATTTCTTGACATCTAAATCAAATCAAATTACTATCAAATTTTTATGCAAAATTATTAATATATTAATAATCAAAGAAATCAATTGCTTTAATTTTTATCAATCAAATTATGGCACAAATGACACCTAACAATAGCATATAGAATCTAAAATTTTATTTTAAGTTATTGTAATTGAGGTCTATTCAATTGCACTTTTTATAACTTTAAAATTTTCTCACAAAATTCCTAAATTTTTCTTTACCTATCATGACACTATTTACAATATGATTATACTAAAAATTGAAATTTAAACAACTTTTAACCTTGAATTCCAAAGAAAAATAGAAACATTAAACTTTCTTGACAAAATTTGGTTTCTACATTTTCCTATGATCATTTCTAAGGAAAAACTTAATGTAAGAAGTGTCCCTCATGCTAACTGCTAAAAGGTTGATTGGAGTAAATTTTATTTACTACTTTTTTAGTATAACTACTTATTAAATCAACCTTAAAATAGATATCAACCTTGTCAGCAAAAAAAATGGCTTTAAAAATATTGAAGGATACTTGCTCGTCTTGAACCTATAAAGTCATCTTTCCTTTTTTTAACATCAATTAGGGTTCTCCCAATTGCTAAAAATGGTTTCCTAAGGATTATAAGAATTTCCTAATCTTCTTTCATGTTGAGTACTATGAAATCAATTAAGAAGAAAAATTTATCAACTTTTACAAACACATCTTCCAGAATTTCTCTTAGGTGTTTTATGGATCTATTCACTAAAAATAGAGAGACTGTTATCCTTGCTTTAAAAATGTTAAACTTACTCATCTTGAACTTGTAAAGTCATCTTTCCTTTTTTAACATCAATCAAGGTTCTCCTAATAGCTAAAAATGGTTTCCTAAGGATTACAGGAATTTTCTAATTTTCTTCCATGTCAAGTACCATGAAATTAGTTGGGAAGATGAATTTATCAATTTTTACAAGCACATCTTCCAGAATTCCTCTTAGGTGTTTTATGGATCTATTCACCAAAAATAAAGAAACTGTTATCAATTTCACTTCCCTTAAGCCAAGCTCTTATAGATAGATAATAGCATTAGATTCACACTTGCTCCTATGTCACATAAGACTTTTTCGAATTCATATTGTCCAATGGTGAAGGGTATGCAAAAACTCCAAAGATCTTTTAATTTTGGTAGTAATTTCTTCCATAGAATCATATTGCATTCCTCAGTTAGGGCTACTATTTGATATCCTCTAGTTTACGTTTCTTTGACAATATCTTCTTCTTAAATTTTGTATAATGGGGTATTTGGACTAAAGCTTCAATAAATGGGATGTTATTATTAGCTTTTTGAAAAAAGACAAGAGATATAAAAAATGTAAAATAAAAATCAAATTAGAATTAAGGTTATTTGATATTAATATTAATGATAACAATCACTGGTAATGGCGTCAAAATTTTGTTACATGTGAAATGATTTATTAATAAGTACAAATGTGCACTGCATAAACAAGTAATAAAATAATGAGTAGAGTATCATTCTTACAAAAATTATTTCACTAAATACTAAAATTTATAATCTTAATACTATTTGGCAAATTAATTGATTAAGAATTAAAGTGACTAAATAAAGGGTAATGAGTGTAATTGGAATACAAACAAATATAAATAAAGCCCTAAAGATCAAACTTTACTTAACAAATTCAAATTAAATCATTTATCTACTCTAGTCTAATTTTAATCTCTTTGATTAATAATTGAATTTTCCTAAATTAATTATTAGCTTTTTTAAGGTCAAGTAATTCTATAATTAATTGCTAATTCACTATATTCTTATATGAATTAAAATAACTAATCATGTATTATGATTTATGGAACTCCTTTAAGATTACACAAACTATATGAATATATTTCTATTTCATATACAATTTATAATTTTAATTATAAGATCCACACACATGCATCTCTTTTCGATCTCAACATGCATATTAAAATCATTCAAAAGATGGCTAATTAATTGAAAGTCTTAAGAACAATAATTAAAACTAAATTATGAAGAAGAAAACTAAAATTAAATTCAATAAACTAGAATTTAATCCATTATTATTAAGTTACATCATCACCCTAGGAAAATGAAAATCTAATTCATAATGAAATTAGAAATAAACTTAAATAAAAACATCATAATGTTCATGATCAAAATATAAAGATACAATTACAAATATATAAAGATAAAAATTTTAATCATCCATGTAGGAGGTAAAACTATCCTTATAAGGGGCAACCTAAATCATTCGTATAAAAGGACCACCAACCTTTCATTAAGGAAGAATGCAAAAAGAATTAAAAATGCATGAAATTAAACTTTAAATGTTCTCTACTTCCTCTCTAAAATCTATTCTCTTTTGTGTATTCATCTCTTTTGTATTTATAGATAAATGAGTGCAAAGATTTCAACTTGTCAAGTTACCAATCTTGACCTCGTAGTAACTAAACTTTTGAATTAATGCCATCTTTTGTTAATTAAAATAATGCATTCACATTTTTTAATTAACATGAAACTTGTAAAGTTCGATTTTGGCTTTAAAAAGTTCTCAAAAAATACTAATTTTGACATTTGTAACTCTAATTATGGCCAAATTAGTGAATAAAGGTTAGATTCAGACAAAACCCTTGTTTTAACTTCTAAGTAGATTTTGAAGTTCTTAAAAATAGAATTGGACTTTAGGTACAACATGAAAGTTAAAGTACTTTCTCTTAATTTTTAATCCATATAAAGAATGACCCAATTCGATATTCAGAACTCTAGATACGGTCTAAAACTCAAAATAGGGTTAAAACCTAGCATTATTTAAAAAATTTAATTTCATCTCAAAATCATAATTTATGTATAAAATGTAACCAAATTTATTAAATTAGATTTAAATAATATCCTAAAATGCATCATATAAGAAAAAATGAATATATAAATATTTTAATTATCATGTATTATATATCTAGAGGAAAAAATGCATAAACAAAAAACCCAAATTGAAGGAAATTAAAAGAGGCAATGGAGTAATGGAGCTTGCTTCGTTAATACAAATAAAAAAGGAGATGTAGAAATAAAGGATAAAGGTAGGCCGTAAAAAAAATATTGGAATCCAAGCATCTATGCTAACTTCTTCTTAGATAAGGAGAGATTAAAAAATCAATAAATCTCACTCATAATTTTTTTCTTAATTTTTTATTTCTTCCATTTTCTTTCTTCTTCAGAACAGGAAAAAAAATTCACAATTCCTATCCTAATTTTGGCACGAACTAAGGTGCATCGGTGACAAAGGGGTGCACCGGTGCAACATGCATTCGAAGGCTAGGATTTGCTAGGCTTATAGAGATGGGGAGAGGCAACCTAGAGAATAATATTTTTGGAATGACCCTAAAAAATAACTAAATTATATAAATGTAAGTAATTAAATTATAAAAATGTGAGTGGGATTCACTAATTCGATTGTGTAGGCAATGTAAAGAATTAGGGCTTGGAAACTGGGCACACTTACCCAAATACTCCAACGGGAAAAAATATTTGCCAAGATGCTGGATCGTAAAAAATATTTACCCAAATGCTTAAATTTTTTTTTTAAAAAAATGACTGATCACGGGCTGAAAGACACCGTGATCAGTCCTAACTATTTTCCTCGTTTTCCATTTTCCCTTTCTTTTCCTTTTACGTTTTATTCATCTTTTTCCATTTTCCCTTTCTTTTCCTTTTACATTTTATTCATCTGTTTTGTTTTGATTTTTGTTTTCCTTGTTTCCATTTCTGTTTTTGTTTTATTTTATTTTATTACTTTTGAAAATGTGGTTTTTATTTAACTTTCATTTTATTTTTAAAATTTTCCGTTTATATTATTTTACTTTTTTCATTTGAATTTTTGCCTTTGCTTGATTTTTTTTTATTTTCTCTTTTTTCGTTTGTTTTTATTTTTTATTTTGAAATTCTGATTTTGATTTTATGTTTCCTTTAATTTTGTCTTTTTCCATTTATTTTGCTTTGACCTTATTTTTTTTCATTTGTTTTTTTATTTTTTATGATCAAATTTTTTTGCCTATTTTTTTGCCGGAATTTTTTTTATTTTGTTGAGTTTTATTTTTTACTAATATATTTTTTCTCCAATTAGAATAATTTTAACTTTTTTTCACCCTATATGTATCTTTTTTTTATTTCAAATGAGATTTAATATTTTTTAAAAACTTTGCAATAATCTATAATTTGTGTGCCTTTTTATTTTTTCATTTATAATTTTAACCTTACTTTAATTTGATTTAGTTTATTAAAATTTAAATATTTATTTTATATTAATTAATCAATATTCTAAATAATAATCAATTATTTTTTAACTCTCATAAAATTGTATAATATATATAACGCAATAAAATAATATGTGTAATAAGACTGATGAGATAATTATTATCTCAATAAATGTAAATAATTACATTTTCTATTGTAAACTTATTACATGATAGTTGTATTTTCTTAAACCCTATGTTCGATTCAACTTATTCTGATTGTTATAATATAGTTAATTTATATTTAAATATTGATTATTCGTTAATAGTACTAAAATTATTTTTTAACAAAGGACTATCCTTTTTTTAATATACTGATAAGCTGACATATATATTTTATTGCAAAATAGTTTGATAAGTATAATTTTTTTTCTTATGAAATAGATTTTTTTAAAATTAATATTTCTTAAAAAAAAGGTTGATACACTAAATTTAAATTTTTTTGCAAATGTATTTTTTTTAAATATAATAGTAAGCTAAAATTAATTCTTTCCATAAAATTGCAGTGAGTTGAAAAATAATTTTGTTAGGGATTCGGATAAATAAAATTTTAGGTACAATATCGTGGTATTCAATTATAAGATATTTTTTTTAATTTTATAAAAATATAATTATAAAAGATTAAAATAATAAAAATTAATTTATATATTTAATATTAAATATAAAATATTTAATAAAATATATTAAAGAAATATAATTTCTTTAAAAAATTATCTTCTATTATATCATAATTTTAAAATTTAAATGTTAAATTTTTTTAATTTTTTAATCATATATTACAGATATATTTAATACTTGATTATACATTTTTAAAGAAATAAGTTTGATTATATTAAAAGAAACTTTTAGTATTAAAAAACCTATTTTAAATAAAAAATATATAAGAAAATTTTGACATTAAAATTTTTTAAAAAAATTTAAAAAATTTAATCATATATTTAAAAACTTAAAAAAGTTAAACTTGATGGTCACAGAGAAAAAGAAAAATATTAAAAAAATAAAATCTGATCATAGGGAGGAGCCACACGTGATCAACTTTGATTACGTCAAGCCCCTCCCCAAGATTGCACTTTTTTAAATAAAAAAATTTATTTTAAGTATTTTGGTAAAGAAAATTTGTAATGCAGTAGTTCGATAAATTTTTTTTCAGAAGTCAGGATCGAAAAGTAGACACTTTATAAATTATAGTGTTGTAATTCACATATTAAAAAGTAAAACATAGCACTTGATTAAATAATTAATTATTTAGAGTAGTAGAATGTTAAGTTTTAGTTTAAGGATTGAGAAACGTGTGATCTCGAATGTCTAAAACTACACAGTACTAAATTTAATAGCATGATTTACCATTGTGACCTTTAAATGAGTAATTAACACCGATTTTCGTAATTACATATAAGTCTACATTTAAAATTACATCTTGAAGACCGGTATTTTAAAATGATCCATTGAATTTCAAATAAAAATATTATGAATGGAGTGGGATCAATAGTGTGATGAAGATAAATGATTGAAAAGTAAAATATATAATCGTAGAATTGTACAACTTAGCTCTAAAAGTGGGTAATATGGTTAATGTAACATAAGAAATTACTAAAGTTCAGGCAAAAAAGTTACGAAGCAATTAAAAAAAAAAGCCTAAACACTATATTACAATAATGAAGCCCTCAATCACCAAAATAATGGCTCCCAGTTCCACATCGAGGGCGTCGCCTTACAAGTTGCAGTCGTTGAGCTAGGGGTTGTTCTTCTCCATCATTATCTGCATCGTCATCTGCAGAAGTCAAATGGGTCTGACCCCTAGAAGGTGGAGAGTTCAAGTCCCAAAGGGATGATTGAAATGCTGGAATAGGGTTACTTGGTGTGAAAACCCCTTGGTGTTGCTGCTCCATAGAGAGCTAGGAATTCGCTGAGCTGATTGTGATGGCGATGGTGTGGAAAAAGATGATCGTGGAGCATCATAGGGGTGTTGTAGGGGCAATGCCATGCTGTGCGACGGGCCAACTTCTGTACCTAGGAAGAATTGCGATGGTGGGATATAAGTTGATGGTCCCGCAACACCGAAATCAGCATGCATCGATCCAGGGATGAAAGGGCTAAGGACACCTGATTACGTCGGTGATGGATGAGAATAAGGCACACTTTCATCGTCGCTCTCTTCTTCAGGCAAAATAGGATCCCTGAGGGACATGAAGCCGTGTGCTCTCTTACCACGCCTAGGCTCGGGAATGGGTGGTCTAGGTAATTCATCAGCTGGGTAGGCAAGCTGGTTAGCAGTCACGTCTCGATGCTCTCCTAGTGCGCGTAGAATGAGGCGAGATTCCCAGGAAAGAGATGAAATGACATATGTGTCTAGTTTTGGATGATCCTGGGAAAGAGATGCAGACACACACGAGTGGGGACCATTATATTTTGTTATCTGCCAGTGATCCTCCCTTGGCTTATGACATACTCTGACCCTCCAATTACAATGATTATCATAGTGAGGGCACCGATATTCTTCGTACTAAAACGATGAGTAATGCACTCAAAATGTGTGGTGAGTTTGCACTGAGCATATTTTCATTGCGCGATGAAACACCTTCTGGTTCATATACCGTAAACCTATATATGGCTCTTGGTTATCATTCATATTTATGTCATGGCCGAACTCGGGGTAATCATGGCTGGCAGTAGCATCTACATTTAATTGTGAGAAAAAAGCAGTGGCCGATTCTACGAGCTGGCCTCCATGCATTGTTGGCAGTGCACTAGCGACGTCTTCCCTGTCTTCGTCATCACCACAATCGTCGCCGTCACCCTCACCATCAAATCCTTCAGGAATGGGGTCACATGCACCTTCCTCTTCGAAGTCGTCCATTATGTCCTCTGTTTCCTCTGGGGATGAGGGGGAGTGAGAAGGTTCAAAGTGTTGCTGAGAGAAACATGACTGTGGAGTGTAATTATCAACAGGGCTGTGAAACTGCTGTTCATAGTCAATCTATACATTCATTGGTTCAACGCTGCTCATGCACGGGTTGTAACACGAGGGTCCCCCAGTAGGTTCATTACGTTGACTTGTGGAAGGTAGTAGATATGGGGCATTTGATCCAACTGGTTGATTTGCAACGTTCAAATCAAATCCCACTGTTCCCATAAGTGCACACACCTCTGGACATGACAATTGAGTAGGAAACATCGCATTCACTTCCCACATCTGCTGAATGTCCTCATCGTCTGCCAACTCACACGCCTTATATCGCGTCAGATTTAGTGAGAGCGGATGTCTATATATTAACTCGGTTACAACTTGATTTTCATTGAGACGCAGCTTTCGCCCAACTATACTCTTCAGTGCATCAAGGGTTATGTCTGAACTGATTGAAATAACTTTGACCCTGGAGCACTTAAAGGTATCGTCTTCATCCGATTCGTAAATTTCTCCATTCCTGTAAATACATATATTTTGACTCCTGGAACTCATTCTGATTTGAACCGTAGTTTGGATCAAGGGTCATCCCCGAAAGAAAATTTTCAATAATTGTTGTAATATGTATAATAATTATGGAGATGATTTTACAACACTATTACTACATAATTATTCGTAACTTTATAATCACTGTCAATAATGATTAACATCCTGCAATGCTACATTCAAACACAAATGTAAATTTTTTTACCTAGAGGACCTTTGACTTCTTCAAGTTTTTTATGAAGTGGGAGAAGCACCCCTTTAATTGTTTTAGGCAAAGATAAAATGAGTATAAACCCTATATATAAATAGTTATGTTTCATTAGTTTCTGGGGTTGTTGATCTGTACAATCAATTTATTAAATGTTTGTGTTTTCTCAAACCACATGTTCACTTTATATTTTGTGTTTGTCATAATATAATTTTGTGAGGTTGTGATTGTCATAACATGACTTGATTCTTATTAATAGTACTATTAACACTTACCCAACAATATATCTCAGCAGGAAAAATTGTTCAAAAAATTAAAATATTTAAAAATTAATTATTTTTATTTTTAAATATAAAAGAAAAGACTAAAAATTATGATATTTATTGGAATTATATTTTTATTCTAAAGACTTTATGATATTTACTAAAGTTAAGTACAAACTAATTACAATTTTTTTTATTTAAAGATAGGATAAGTAAATATTATTCTCTTTTAAACCAAAGTCTGTTACATACAGGCTTGCTAAATTGAATTTTTTTTTAAAAAAATTAAGCTCAAATTAATCTTCAAAATAAAAAATTCAATTATCTATAAATACGTTGATAACATACAAATTAGGCTTTTTTTTTAAGAAACTCCAATGAGTTAAAAAAATTTCCTAAAACAGTTTGATAAGTTGAAATATATATTTCTTAAAAAAATCCTAAATCCTAAGAATTATTTTTTCTTATAAAGTAAACTTTTTTAAAAAAATATTTCTTTCAAAACAAGGGTCTAATGAGCTAAATAGAAATTTTTTTAAAAAAATATTACTTTTAAATATACTGATAAGTTAAAATAACTTTTTTCCACAAAGGTCTAATAAGTTAAAATTATTATGCTACGAAATTAAATTTCTTTAAAAAATATTTCAACAAAATAATATTTCCTTAACAAAAAGGATAGCTAAGTTAAAATTAAATTTTTGTAAAAATTCTATTAGTTAAAAACATACTGATAACCTAAAATAATTTTTTCTTAAAAAAAGTGTGATGAGTTAAAATTATTTTCTACAAAATTAGATTTTAGGGGTTCGAGGTCAGGATTTTATAGTTTATGGTTTGAGATTTTGGGGGTTATGATTTAGTGTTCATAGATTTAGGGTTTACCTTATTAGGTTTTAGGATTGATAAGTTGAAATTTTTTTTCCAACCAAAATATCTACTTCTTTAAACATACTGATAAATTAAAATATGTTTGTTTCATTAAAATCTAATTACTTAAATTTTTTTTCATAAAAAAATTTAATATTTTAAACAAAATAAAATACAAAAAGGTTGATAAGCAAAAAATTCATTTCTTTCAAAATATATTATTTTTAAACATAATGATAATCCAAAATATATTTTTTCGAAATAAGTCTGACGAATTAAAACTATTTTTCTTAAGAAATAGTTTTTTCCTCATAAAAACTGTAAATAAATTATATTATCTTTAATATATTGATAAGCTTATATATATTTATTCTAAAGTAGTCTGATGAGTTAAAATTATTTTTCTACAAAATAATTTTTTTTGACAAAAAAAATGATAAAGTTATGCTCAAATTAAAATGTTTAACAAAATTTTTTACTTTTACAAATATTGATAACATAAAAAGAAATTTTACAAAAAAAATTCTTTGGATTAAATTTAATTTTCTATACAAAAATATTACATGGATTGGGGTCGAGTTTCAAACATTTTATGAAATAAATTATGATTTACGGTTTTAAACAAAAAATAAAAATAACAGAGTGTAACACTTTACCCTTCTTTAATATTTTTTAGTAATATTTTATTATTCATGAATCTTATTATATTTTTCTCACATATGTAAATATTTTGATTTTTATTCCCTTATTTCAGTAGTGCCCAACCAATAAGTACAGAATTTAAAACCTTAATAATTTGTGTAAAATCTAGTCAGGTTATAGATGTATTGCTGCACTTGAATAAAAAAATTAACTAACATAAATACATTAAAATAATATATACAAGTAAAGAGGAATATTAAAACAATATAAATTATTTTAGCATACAATATACATGATTAAATGTACAAATAATTTATTTCTAATGCCCAATATTAATGTCAGTTATAATGAGTAAACTATTCTAAACAATATAATACTAAATATTTATTATAATTTTACAAGATTTAAAAGTCCTAAGTACTACTTAAAATAATGACTTTCTAAAAAAAATTTTACTTGCAAACCAAACTCCTCAAATTGCTGCTGAACTTGCTTGCTGATGGAGAGAAATTAAATTTCAGAGGGAAGTTTGAGAAGTGAAGTGTAGGTTTACGAGTTGGCAGGATAAAAATTTATAGGCAAATTTCCAATTTCATGTGCAAACAGTACTGCCACGTGGCAGCGTCCGAAAGCGCCACGTGGCAGCATCATGGCGTCCAAGCAGCGATGAGTTGACACGTGGCGTCCTGGGGTTTGCGCTCAGGTCACGGAGTGCACCAGACCGTGATCAGGTCTGATCACGTTGTCCGCCCCACCGTGATCAGACTGATCACAGGCCGCGGCCCAACGTGATTAGGCCTGATCACGGACGGCTAGAGTTCGTGATCAGTGCAGCCCCGCCACGCGTCACAAGCGGCCACGATTTCATTCTAGGAGCGGCCACGATTTCATTCTAGGAGCGGCCACGATTGCGCCACGTGTCATTCCCTGACGAGTCCTCTGACACGGCAAAACGTCATCCGACAGGCTTTAAGCATTTGGGTAAATACTTTTTGCGGTTCAGCAAATATTTTTTTCCATTGGTGTATTTGGGTAATTGTGCCTGGAAACTGAGAAGTAGAGCGCATGATTGTGCAGTTGTTCTTGAGAAGATCATCGGCGAAGTCGGACGAGGTGGCCCCGCGACAGGAAGAGTGTGCAGACGCCATGGATTTCACAGCGAGGACGCCAGAAGTTTGAACCGCAAGAATTGCTACAGGACAAAGACAGGTAACAAATGTTTAAATCTACTAGACCTTAAAGTTGAAATAAGGAAATTGTTTCGACAATACAATAGAGATCGAAGTTATGGTAAATGGTGTGTAAACATTGATTGTTTAAATTATTTAACCATTTGGTGAAATTAACAACAGACGACGCGGAAGTTATCAATAACCTGCAATCAATGGCTGGATATCCGAAGAAGAAGCCACCCGCTAGTGGTCTGTCCTTTAAGTTTAGAAAATAGAAGGTAAACATGATGCTCGTTGCATGGTTATAGAGCACGATTTATCAAAACGGATATTATGTTAATATAGTATGTATGAAGTCTTATAAACGTGAAACCAAAATGGTTATGAACAACAAATGACACATTCTCTCTATAATTTGCGAGTGGGTTGGAGGGTTGTAGTGGGAAACATGGCTCTGGTGGAAATAAACGAGTGATTCATCTCCTTCCTATGCTCATGGTTGGGTGATAATTTACTGAATCATGCTAGCAATAATGTTACTAGGAAGTTGCGCTTCTTTGTCTAAGAAACACGTTCTCTCTCTAATTTGAGAGCCAAAATATGATTCCATGGAGAAGAAACTGGATACCCATTTTCCTAATTAAGTTCCCGCAACTTTCTGTTCACAATAAATAGAGTTGGGTTTAGGTTATTTGTTAGGTGGGAAGTTTCCATGAAATGACAGAGTATTAGTCCAATTTCAATGAATATATTAGCGTTGGTTCACGGTAATTGATTCAAAATGACAGTTTTAGAATTAGAATTCAGTATAAATCGTGAGATGTTTTGTCGTAGTTGGTCTTGGCTGGTGAAATGACTCAGGTTGGATGCATTCATGCAGGTATTATAAGGTACCGACGTTTGTGTCAGGCCCTTGATTTGGTTGGGAGTCTATAGCAAGATAGAATGTGGCTTCATCTTGCGAGGGATGTTTGGTTGAATTATGGGTGTTATGATTTGATACTCTTGATTCATGTGCCTTCTATTTTCACTCTAGGTAAGTTAGTCATCGGGTGATGGTAAACATATACGACCCTTGAAGTTAATCATTGATCCAAGGTAAGTATTTTTTGTTTGAGTGCTAAGTTAATTTTTTGGTAGAATACACTTCATTCTAAAGTGTTAATGTTTTAGGGGTGAGATGCCAGTATTTTTCCCCTACATCCTGACAAAATTTTTAAGTTATCATAATCTCATTTGATTGTGTCAATAGCGTATAGTATTTGAAGGCACAAATGTTTACATGATACTAGTTGACTTCTTGTTGTTCAGACAACACGATGAATAATATAAACTGCTTATAAAGATTTGATTATGGGTACAGTTCTAATTCCTGAGGTTAGTGCACTTATGATATACAGTATTGTCTTCTCTGTCAATGAATGTTCATTTCAATGTGTTCCTGTGAATCAAGTCCAATATAGCAGGAGTCCACTGGAGTTATAAGCTAACTAGGTGTAAATTATTAGACTGGAGTTTACTTTTTGATGCTTATCCAAGCTGTCTCAACATTAAATTAATTGACAACCTGATAATCCCGATTCAGTAAATAACTAAATATATGCTTCCTTTTTAATATGGTTCTGTTGAGCACCTTGCTTTTGAATGACGTTGATGTAGTTCCGAGAGGAGTGGGAGAATCATCAAAATCTGATAAAAACCCTGATGGGTTTGAAGGAAGGGCCATAAAAGTTGACTTTGGATAGACGTTGGGCTGATGAGCAGTTCACCAAAGAAATTCAGAGTTGCCAGTGCTAAGTCCTTAAAACTATGATTCAAGCAAAGCATTGTTTGTCAGTTGACATGTTCTGTCCTGATTCTATTGCCTGAGCTTGTACAGCTGATACCTTACTTGTTCTCGAGACTGGACAAAGATCTAAATGTATGAGGTATTATGGCTTGCACTTTGTTTAAATTCTGTTGTTCATAATGGTTGAAATTATGCTTGTTATATAAGTCCCTGAACATGTACCAGAGGATAGAATCATTACTATGCCATAATTTAATATACAATTTAAAGTTGGGATAACTAGTTAATTTTTAGCATCAACTAAGAATGACCAGTCTAGAGTTTGCGTACTCCGAGTGTATAGTAACATGTCCTGCCCCTCGTGTTGGTTTTGCACTCCTCATAGATGAATGAAGTATAAATTTGAGTGATAAGAAAGCTGGTTGGAAATTTAGTTACGCGTTTCATCAAAATTAGCTTAAAAGTTAGTTTTGTTTGTCCATTCTGTTTTCCATATGTGAATCTATGCAATCCCTTCGAAGGAGTCAATAGAGATACATCTACATCTTCTTGCATTGCTCTTGTGTGAGTCTGTATCCAAATACAATAAGTGATCCAAGTTTGATACTCAAGAAATACAAGAATTAAGTTTCACAACCAAGAAAGGCTTGTTTCCATCAAATGAGTTCTTGTTGTGAACCATTTAACTCTTTACAAGGTTGAAATCATTGGGATAATTTTCTTATGTACCCTTATAGATGCAAAGCACCTGGAGGATGGCTTTCTGTATTCTGTGACACAAGTTCTGTGATAGGTGATGGTCACTCACCTGGAGGATGGCTTTCTGTATTCTGTGACACAAGCTCTGTACTCTGTTTCGTAAGGAAAAAAATTCAACTCGTAAGTTGCGGTGTGACAGTTTACAACAATGTTGGCACCAATGTCTCACATCGTGAAGATCGAAGGTTAACTATACGTTTCGCCGCAACTGTAGGTTTCTGTAACATTTATGTGTGATCCTTTCTTTGTTGATACCTGTATGGCACTATGAAATCTGCTGATCCATGCCTCTGGGATCCACCTACGCCTATCGCAGAAAAAAGATGTGCTTTCGCCTTACATGTTATTTGTTGTGAATGCGTGTGACACGTGATGTATGTAATAATACACAGATAGGAAGATCGTTAAGAAGTCTAGGCGTCCATATGAGTTTCATGTCAGTTGGACGTCGAATTGAAGCTTGATCGTGGAGTATGGACTACGCTGCATGAGAGTGCCATGGAGGGTTCAGTACGATATGGGTCGTGTCCATTGCATCGCTGGGATGCTTCTGACATTGGACGAGGAGAACCCTCGTTGGATCTCTGAAGGTGAGGGTCTCCTACTGGGCTCGTGGGCCAGGGGCAGCGACTGTTGAGCATCTACGCAAATGAGCCTGAGTTGATGCGACCAAGGGCCTAACTTGTGCTGCTTGGACCACCAAGGCAAAGGGTATACGGGATTATGGCGCATGGAAAGTAGTGGGCCCACTTGGAAGAAATGTGCTCAAACTCAGATGAGTCCAATACGTGGGCTGAATGGAACGACACCGAATCTGTGGTGTAGATACTAATAGATTTTGGACCCGTGCAGTGCACGGATATTTATTAAATTATAAAATGAAAACAAGAGTTATAAGTATATAATATTAAATTTGAAAAATTAAACAAAACTAATTTATCATATTTATTTAATAAATATTTCCGCAAATGTATTGAACGTTGAATTTTTTATTAATATTATAAAAGTGAAAGACTATAATATGTAGTTATAGGCATGATTCAATTAAATATGTAAATAATTTTTAACAAACCTCATGCTACATTTGTATTATTCAGTGTTATTCATACCTAATGTGCAATGGACAGCGGTGAATATAAACAATACGAGACAAAATATGGGCAGAATAATAATTGTACGTGAACAATGAAATATCATATTTTAGGGTCTATTACCCATTAAAGGTAAAGAAATAAGTTTTTGGGAAATTCTAATCCTATATATCTAAAACGCCCTTTTTCTTTTTCATTTAATATTATTTTTTGAGCTCGTGCTATGCGCCGTATTTCATAAATAAGTAATAATTTTTAATAAATATAATAATTTATTTATATATTGAAATATGATATTTAATAAATAAAAATAAAAATTAAAAAATAAATAAGATATTTTTTTATGATTTTAAATTATATTATAAGGTACATAATTATATAAGTATATGATAAAAAACAATAAGAATGAGAAAGAGAATAAAAATAAAAATATTTTCATAATTTTATGAAGAATGAAATATTTAATAATATATAATAATTTTTTTATTTAAAAAATGTAATTTTGATTTGAAAACATGATTTTGGTATCTAGTAAATATTTTTAACTCACTATCAATTAAGTTCTTTAAATATTGTTCTAATAATTCTTACTACAAAGGAAATAATAAATTATTGATATTACTCTATTTTCACATAATCTCTTTAAAATATTTTATAATAAAAATAAAGTATATCATATTATATTTATACTATTTAACAATCATAATATTTAAATTATAAATAGTATGAGTGAATGTAAAAAAGATAAAACAAAACAAATTTAAAGAAGAGAAATAATATATGTGCAATAAAATAATAAAAGTTTAAAATAAAATATATAGTAAATTAATTCAATTATAGAAAATGGATGGCTTATTAAAAAATTTTATAATAAAAAGAAGGTAAATTATATTATATCTATATTATTCAATTCAATATATTATATTTGAACTTCAAATAATAGGAGTGAATATGAAAGAAAGCAAAAATATATATAATAAAATAGATAAAATGAGGAAAAAATAATATGTAAACTAAAATTTTTTGACAAAATCTTAACTAATGTATTTTTTTAATTAAAATAAGTTACTTAAATTATTTAAAATATTTTATTCTAAAAACATATTCCATTGAATTTTAAATAATTAATAATATTTAATTTATATTATAATAATATAAATGAAAATAAAAAAATCATGCAAAAAAAATCCTAGACACTATTAACGAGGAAACTTCCATTTTATGGCCCAACATGCATCCCAACAAAAAAAAGCCAAAAAACTTTTCTTTATTAACATAGTGTAGATATAGAGTTTGTAACAAGAAAATTTTTAATTTTTTAATTTTTTGCCAAAAATTGTAATTATATTTATTTTTTATTAACATAACATCTTCAAACTTTTAAATACTAAATAATATAAACAATCTTCAATTCATGATAAACTAAAATTAATTTATACGTACATAACATTACTTGATCAATTAAACCAATATTATTCTTCATATATTTTTATAAATATATATTTTTAATATTTTACATAAAAAAATTTAAATTTAAAAGTGATGAATTATATAAAATATTTTCATAAATTTTGTTATTCACTCATTTAGCAATTTTTTACTACTTTTATATTGATAATTTTATATATCTCCTTGATAAAAATAAAATAATAAAATAATTTTAGCTTATTAAAAATATTTTTCTAATAAAATTATTTACAAATCACATTTAAAAAAAATTTGAACATATTTAGAGAGATAATATCTAAATGAAGAAATGTTAAAAAACAATTTTAATTTTTTGATATTTTTATTAAAAATAGAGAATTTAATTGACTTATTCAATGTATATATTTTATATTAAAATTTAAAATTATTTAAAATATTTTTATAATAAAAATATTTATAAATAATATTTAAAATAACTTTCATATAAAGTGAATATTATCAAATATTGTTCCATCATGAAAAAAATTATGCACAAATTACTTCAACTAAAATATATTCCATAATCCAATAGATAAAAGAAAAAGAAATAATATTTGCGTTATAAAATATAAATAAAGTTTCATCGATGTATATAAATAAAATATATTCTATAATACAATAGATAAAAGAAAAAGAAATACTATTAACTGTAAATAATATGAGTGAATATAAAAAAAGTAAAAATTTGTAACAAAATAAATTAAAATAAGAGAAGTAATGTATGAACTGTAAAATATAAAAAATTAAAAATAAAATTTGCAATATATAAACAAAAAAAATAATACATGAAATATAAAGCCTTTTAAAATCCTCTTGATTAATATGTATTAATTAAAAATTGATATTCAAATTTTTTATTAAAAATATAATTTATAATTAATTAATTTAATTAAAAATTTTTGAATGTAAAATTTTAATTTTTTTAAAATATTTATAAAATTTAAAAATAAAACATATAACATTGTATTTATACTACTCAATAATATTAATATCTTTATTATAAGTAACACAAAATAGGCATAAAAAGTAGAAAAAATATAAACATAGCAAATAAAAAGGAGAAAAACAAATATGTGAGTTAATAAATGACAAAAGTTAAAAATAAAATATATATTAAAATAAATTAATTTTTTTTAAATAAAATTTTATCTTATTTAAAATGTTTTTACTATAAAAATTTGTACTGTATATAATTTTGTAAAATCTCAACTAATATACATTTAATTTGACACATAGTACCTAGAGTTTAATATCAAGAAAATGTTAACAAATTTTAAATAAATAAATTTGATTTCAACTTTTAGGTATTATATTTAAAAAATAGAATTAAACTATAATGAATTTATAATTGTAAATAAATAAAATTTGAGATATAAATAATATGAGTAAAAAGAACAAAAAAGTATGAGAAATAGTATATGAAGTACAAAGCATAAGCAAAATTATAAGCAAAATTTTAGTTGATATATATTTAATTTAATATATAATACCTTGATATTAATAAATTGTTAAAAAAATTTAAATACATGAATTTGATTTTAATCTTCAAGTATTGTATCTAAAAAGATGATATTTATGTACTAAAATTTTAATTTATTAAAAATATTTATAAAAATTTAAATATAAAATTTATAATATTAAGAGTTAATAATAAAATATATAATATAATAAATGAACTTACTAAATAAGAATTTTAAATTATTTATCATTTAAAATATTTTGTGATAAAAAATTATATTATATTAAATTTAAAGATTCAATAAAGATTTGTTATTATTATATTATATTATATTAATTAACAATAATAAAATAAATAATATGGAAAATTAATGTATTAAATAAAAATTTTAAATTATTTATTATTGAAAGTATTTTATAATAAAAATTGTATTATATTAAATTTAAGTTTATAAAGATTAATAGTAAAAATATATATTGTTATTATATTATAATTTTCATACTATCTTTGCTATTATATTATATTATTGTGTTATTATTATATTATTTAATATTATTACATTATTATATTATAATCATTATATTATTATATTATGTTAACTAATAATAAACAAAAATAAAATATATAATATAATCAATTAACTTATTAAAGTAAAATTTATATTATTTATTATTAAAAATATTTTACCATAAAATTATATTATATTAAATTTAAAGATTCTGTAATGGTAAATTTTAGTAATGAAGACATAGATTATTATTATATTATTATTTTTATAATATCATTATTATTTTATTATATTATTATGTTATTATTATAATACTCTTATATTATTATATTATTATATTTATAATGTTGTTGTTTTTAAATTTTATTTTTAAGATATGTTATTCTGTTATTGTTAAAATATTATTATATATAAAAAATAAAATTATTTGAATTAAATTACTTAATTATATACAATTTTTTACTCTGATAATACTATTAAAAATTTTGTTATTTATAAAAACTACTTTTTAATTATATATTAAATATAATATCTTAAATTTATAATTTTTTAGTATATATTCATTACTCTTTTGTTTTCTTTTTAAAAAAATAAGGGATACCCGCACAGCACACGTGCTCACAAAAACTAGTTTAAATGAATCAACTTGTTTAATAATTTTTTAAGATGTTTATTAAGATTAAAATTCGAAACTATATAATGACCACCCATATTATGCCACATTATAATTTTTAAGTCCTGCAAAATATTATTAATAGTGAAATAAAATTTTACACACATACATAGACATGCATATAATACAGTGACATTGATATTTAAGATGCAGATTAGAAACAATGCATGTGACCAACAAGACAATGCGATAAATAAAAAGTGAAAGAAATAAGATGTAACCTGTAAAGTAATATAAAAGTTAAAATATATTTACATTTGAATTTCATTTCTAATCTACTTGAAATAATTTTGTTGCAAATGCGGTAACTTTCCTAGTTTCCGCACGTATTTCCATTTATGGTGTATATATGTAATAGTAATGGTATATATAATTCTCATAGACATTTGGCTGAGTTCTGAACGTTAACCTTGTAACACAGAATGAGACAGAATAAAGAGGGAGGAAAACATGTTCATGAGTCCACAAAAAGATACTAAAACATGCCAGCATGTAGTTTAAATATATTGACGTTTCCAATTCACCTGAAATGTTTTCGTGATAAATATAAAACGTTTTATATTATGCATACCTTAACCAGTGAAATTAGGGTTAGCAGCATATACAATTGACCTTTGGTTTTGTGATATGTCGTAAATTAAATGAGAGATGCTATATGCATTATACAAGGAAAAAGTTTAGAAACAAAAGTAAACTAGCAGTTTTACAAGAGGGAACATATATATGACCTGTAATAGCTTACTTAGAAAGGGAGGATAAATAGATGGAGAAAATTATGATCAGAAGCTCTGGGGATTGTGTCTATTATTCCCAAACATTGAGAAAGTCCAACATGCTTGGCACATTGTCCATAGCTTGAGACATCGTCCCATACCTTCTCACCTCAAAAGGCACGTGGTTGTGAATCGATGCTTGTGACATTATGTGTCGGGACAATCACCTACGTTTTATAGTGACGAGGAGGTGATCACTATCCCTCCGCTGGAACTTAGCAATCGCGCCCATTGTCTTGCATAAACCTTGGCCATCCCTTGTTAAGGCTATGACCTTTCCCATTCTTCAGCTTAATTGACTCAACCTCCAATATTCTACTATCATTGTTTGAAAATCTCCACAATTGCCTTGATCGTGAGATCCATTTCCTGGAAAATATCTTTGGAATAAACTGCGTGTAGTTATTCAATTAAGTCAAATATCAGTTGCCATGCAAAATAAAGTTATCACATCGAATGAAATAGGGTCAAATGCCACACTAACCATGAAATAGTGAAATAGTGAATACAGGCAAGGTGATGTGAAATAGTGCAAAACTGGACACAGACAGTGTACGCTATCCCCCTACTTGGTCCATGCAGTTTATGAAGACATGTTATATATATGTAAACGAACACACTTACACAAACATTACCATTCCAAATTCTGCAGCAGTCAATAGTAAAGTCTAAAGGTCATGTTAACAAATTTCCACTCCAATTATCAATAATCAATAACATGATTCACACCAATAACAATCTTTACAATACATTAATGGTAGTTACAAATGTGGACTGAAGACTAATTAACTATGCGAGCCATAGCCACTACGAATAAAGTAAGCACTCAATGGACAGTGCATATCCTAAGTCCAAGATAATTATTTTACTCAAGCTCCAATAACTTCCACCATAAATGAAAAGGAAGATGGCACAAAGCCTAACGTAGAAACTCATCCAGATTCACATATTAAATTACAACCACACATCCTAACATTGACAATTTCACACCAGCAAAAATCTATCTTGTAATAATGTGTTTGCGTAGTAGAAGCCCCCTGTGTGATAAAGTAGATTTGACACCAACAAACAGTTTACAGGTGACACCAAGAAACTAAAATAGGTTACAACTAACAAAAAGTATTAGTCATATAGCATTCATTTTCTAGAATTCCTAGCGACCATTAGGGATAACTAGTCATAGTATTGGATGCGAAGATTCAATAATCTAGTACTTGAAGGACTACAAGTTTTTGGAAAAGAGCAAGTGCAGCATCAACAATATTTATCAGAAACAATGTTCGTAGCAAATCTTTGCAGGTGTACCAAATGGGGAGATTTCAAAGCTTTGTGTCATTACGAGTCGCATGATGTAGTCACAACCTTAAACCATTCCATAGAACCAACCAGCAGATGAAAACAATGTGATTAAATTGCACTTCGAAATGGCAGAATAAAGAATCATGACGGAATGCAGTATGAATTCACAGGGAACAACTAGTGATTTATACAAAGAGTAGAAAATTAGACAACATTCAATAGCGGAATATGGGAAATGTAGAGCAATGTGATCTGAACTCGAGTTGCAAGTGAAACAAGCGTGAATTGGCAGATGGGCAGCAAACAGCAGTGTACTTAAATGAATTGAACGGATACGTCGAAACCTGTTATGTAGAGATGCCTATGATTTAAACAGACAATCAATGCATAATGAAATGCTCTGGGAACAGAAAAGGCATAATGCAAATATGACAGTGTCCGGAGTAAGGTGTCAGTATTCATTCGTGCGAACATGTAGAAACATATACAAAAACTTGTCAATGATGAAACAAATACAAAAGGTTGACTTCGAGGTAAGGGCCCCGACACACCACCAAACAAAACGCTCAGTGAAATTATGTTATAAATTACCTTAGAAAAGGTACAACTTCAAATACCCCTTTTAAACCCAAAACCCGGGCTACCTTGTAGGGTTATATGATCACCTAAAGCTTGATTTATGGGGCTAAATAGAATACCCATGACGCCACTGATTGAGCAAACTACAGGAATAAGGGGGCATAGAATCTTAAATGGATAGGACATTACCTGGCCCTTCTATTCATCTCTTTGATTTCTGAATGAAGAAGAGGATGAGAGATAGAGCTAACAGAGCATGCAGGCCGGCAACCACAGCTCTGCTAGGGTTTTCACGCCACAAAGATACCAAGCAGAGGAGTTAGTGCTACTGTTCTCTGACCATGGTCGATGGAAGACCTTATATGGGTGGTTGAAATGGTGCCGTATTGATTCAACCATCACATCAATTGCCAAGCCAATTAATATTAATTAGGGTAAATTGCATCCACCTCCTCTGAGGTTTATTCTAATAACAGTCCCAGCCCTCGCATTTTCACACTCATTCACACACCGCCCTGAAGTTTAGTTAATAACAGTTCTATTCCCTTGGTTTTCAAAACCCTAGCCAACATACCCCCTTAATTTTCATATAAAAAATGCATACTTTCTCAAGAGGTTACACTAATTACATTCTCATCCCCTAATTCAAATAACCCTACACATCCTTACCCTCTAATTTATTTATGAGGGTCAATTTACTCTTACTGTTAATATTCTATAATAATCTTCTGTTTAATAGTGCTAGTTTAAACTCTCATTTCCATACTACCCTTGGATATAAATTAAAATTGTTCATTTCAGTGTCTTTTTATTTTATTAGGTGAAGGCTATGATATATTTGAAAAATTTAGGTGCTTGAAACCCAAGCCACGTGGTAGATCCTGACATGACCACATGTAGCAAAACAACAAGTATTTTATGGATAAATTCTTACTGGAATAAGTGCAAAATAACCCCACTGCATGATGAAATAGAACTCGAATGTATCGTAGGAAACAATAGTTACCCATAATAGACTATACAAATTGATGAAATTGACATTTGCTTTAAATAAAATTATTATATAAAATATAATAATATTTATAAAAAAGTATTATATTATTTGCATATGAAGTTATTTTATAAATTATAATAGTTAATATATATAAAATAAAAATTAAAATATCATAAGAAATAAATATTTAAATAAAAATAAAACATATTTTATTTTAACATATTTTTTGTGTATCTTTATATATAATTAATAAGTTTTAAATATTCTTATATTTGATTAAGACAAAATTTCTCATTTTCAATTGAAGTAAAAATAAAAAAAAAATTGTTTGAGAGGGAGTACAATGCTACAAACATGTTAAGTTAGCATCACTTGACTAAGTAAGCAATTTTAAAATAATTTCTTTTGTACATTTTATGTTATATCTTTAAAAGTAATGTTCTCTAAAGTAGTGTTTGATTCATAAAGTAATATTTCATTCAAGTTATGTCCGGCAATTTTCATAATTAGCATAAATAAAATGAGAACTAATTATAAAATTTTAAATAAATAGTCTTATATATAAATTCATCCACTTATTTTCCCCTCTCACTACAAATCCTTTATAAAATATAAATATCTATGAACCAAGATTTCTATTAAGAATAAGTTTAACCTAATTGTTACATGTGGAATGGTTTGTTAATTAGCGTAAATGTACACTATCGTAAATAAGTAATAAAATAATAAGTAAAGTATTGTTCCTTCGATGATTGTTTCACTAAATATCAAATTTAATAATTTTAATACTATTTGACGAATCGATAAATTTGAAATTAAATTTATGCAAAGTAATTAAAATGAATGTAAATGGAGTAAAGATAAATATGAATGAAAGCCTTAGGGATCAGACTTCATTTAATAATTTCAGATTGAATCATTTATCTACTCTAATATAATTTTAACTCCCATAATTAATAGTCGAGTTTCCTTAAATTAATTACTAGTCTCTTTGAAAATAAAGTAATTCTATCATTAATTGCTAATTCACTATATTCTTATGTGAATTAAAATAACTAATCATGCTTTAAGATTTATGGAACTCATTAAGACTACACAAACCATATGAATATATTCTTATTTCATATATAATTTATGATTTTAATTATAGGATCCATACACATGTATCTCCTTCTGGTTTCAATATGCATATTGAGTTCATTCAAAAGGTGGTTAATCAATTGAAAACATTAAGAATAAGGGGGAGTCTATGGTATCTTTCGAAAAATCTTAAGTTTGAAACCTTGGATAGGTGGTAGATTTTGATTTGGCCACATGGTAGTTGTGGAATGCAAAGTGATTTGGTGATATTACAAAAATTACCTCGATTGTAGATGAAATAGTAGGGGTGATCAAAATCCTTCAAACCGCTCTTAACCGACCGACCGAACCCGAAGTTGGTCTGTTAAGAGCGGTTAATGTATTATTATCGGTTAAAATCGGAAGAAAAAATTTGTAAATTTCGGGTGGTCGGTTAATTTCGAGTGTAAATTGTTAACCGCAATTAACCGAACTTAACCGACATTAACTAAAATTTATATTAATTTTTTTGTTTAAAAATTCATATTTAAAATTTTATTAATCATTTTTATATTTTAATACTTAATTATTTTTATTATAGTTATATTAATGAAATTATGATATTAATATATATTTATAAATTAATTTTAATATTTAAATCAATTTATTTAGGTATTTTTGGGAAAAAAATTTCAAAATTTTAAACCGTTCTAAACCGAATTTAACCGACCGAAACCAAAATTTCGGTTAAGGCTAAGCAATCGGGTTTGGTCGGTTGAAAAAAAAGACTTTTCGGTTAATTTCGGTCGGTTTAAAAAGCAGTCTTAACCGCTACTAACCGACCGATGATCACCCCTATGAAATAGGAAGGCATGGACACGTGACTTATTATGTGGCATAAGTTACTCTTATAGTTGGCATCCCTATTAGCAAATGATTTAGAAAGCTTCGGGGAAGGTTGTCTCAGCTAACGAAAATTGGAAGAAAGCATTGCTGCTGAAAACCTTTGAACGGCCTCCGCACTTTTTCTTTCGAGAAATCCCCAGTTTTGGCATTGATTTGCGTAGCGCTGCAATTTGGCTGTTGTCTCTTTAACTTGAAAGCTGATCTCTTCCCCTTCCATGGCAGATGGTCCAAAAGCTATAGTAGATGATGAAACCAATCAACTTGAAATCAAGCAAAATTACAGTATGTAATATCTCTCTTCATTTCCTGTCTAAGGAACAATTTATTTAAGCTTCAAGTATCTCCAGACTAGAGGGCTCGATTTTGACTTCATAACATTTGATCAATATAACAATATTTTTAGCTTTATATGTGTACGTGAAAATAATTTTGTGCGAGCCACATAGACTAGTTCATTCCATTTATATTCTATTTTTTAAATGTGGAGAGTGTTCCTTTGGTTCACACATATATCTAAAGGAGCCCCCCCTTTTTTTTATTAAACCTCGTTTCATTCTGAGATTTTTTTTCATGTTTGTGCTCTCTATGAATGCATTATGTGAAATGAAGTTCAATGCTGTCTAGATTTTGTTTAGTGGAAGCTCGATCTGTGCAAAAATTGATGATTCAATCAATGCACCTTCAACTGGTCTATCATGACTGCTTATGTATTATAGTAGTATGTTTTTAAGCAAGAAAACCTTTCTAACTTCGAAATAGATATTTTCTTGATCTGAATCTGATCCCTATTTGTCACAGTTGCTTTAATATTGCCCTTATACGGGTTTGCAAAAGATCACCTCTTGGGTAGAAATGTAAAATTTTTTGGGTCTAGACACGTGTGGAAGAATCTATTTCCTATTTGGTAAAGGTGGGAAAGGTTCCTTGTTGGTTTGAGCATACATGTTAAAGAGCTATTTTTTTCAATTTTTTGGGCAATCCTATATTGATTCTGAGATGATGTTTGTTTCATTTTGTGCATGCCTTAGTATTCTTATTTCAACATCTTGCGCATTTCAAATTCTTCTGTGCAACAACATAGTGTTAGGAATTCGGATTATTACATGTAGCGAAATTTTAAAATTTTGATCCGAATTCTACTTAAGATCCATGCAAAAAATATAAATCAATGATTAGGATTTTATTTATTAGGCACTCGTGTTTCTACTGATCAAAACTTGAGAGCAGATGAATCAAACGTCGGCCGGAAGGTACAGCGTCTCCATGGTATTCACATGGAGTGAACAACAGCCTCTCACCCTCCACGAATTTGCTAGGATGCATTTCTCTCTCTAAGAATTAGGATTCGATATTTTCTAAGTGATTTAGGATTTTAGGAAATTTATGAGCATGTATATTATGTGCTGCCCTCAAGCCCCTTTTTATAGAATTTAGGCAAGTCACAATCCTAATTCTATTAGGATAATGCTTCTAAAATCCTAATCATACTTAACAACTTATCTTATCCTTATCCTAGAGATAATGAGGAGAAATAAGACTTATCTATTAATTATCTAATATTAGATAATATTATCTCATAATATAAATATCTTAATATTAGATAATTACATATAGTTATCAAATATCAAAATAATATTATCTCATAATATATTTATTTAATATCTGATAATATAATTATTTGATATTATTTTAATATAAAATAATATCACATAATATATATATATATATATTATGTGAATAAGACATTATTATTCTTAATAATAATATATATATGCACGAAAATAAGTTCAATTAATTGGATATTAATATAATTAAAATTTAATTAATTATTGTCTTATTTCTACTTCTTTTATGTGATCCTATATATTTCTACTATGTTGACAATGACTCATTATTGAGCTATAGACAGTGAGCGGTATCTAGTAATACATCATTGCCACTCAAGTAGTAAGAATGTCTGTGATTCAGCATCCACCTAATACATGATTAACGTTTTGCATCATAATCCTTTTTGTAATAATATCCAAATTGAACTGGAGGCATAGAATGTGTCATCCTCATCAATGTTCAATTTATATTTCTTGATACTGAATAGACTTAAAATAAATGATTAATATCACATATTAATCAAATTGAGCATGACCATGCATTTCTAAGTCTCACTCAATCAAGGGGTCTAAAGATATTTCTCTTTTATACAAGAGTAACAAATCTTATCTACATCACTCACTTTTCTCTACATGATTTATGACACACCTAATCAATGCCCTATTCATCATCCTGATTAAAGGTGACATAGGATAATATTAAAGTGAGTAATTTCTTATGTAGGGAATCGTAATGACTTCAGGTCAAAAGTTTATGTGTATTTGTGATCATATTAGAATAACTTATGACACGTCTATCCATGCAATATTCTCATAATGGGTTAGTCCAGTATATTATTCACTAATAATGTACTTATATATTAACTTGATATCATATATCCATGATTCGTAATCATAAATCATTATATATGTTAGTCTCGATGCATTATTATTATCTTTTTTGTAATAATACTTGACTAGGGGTATTTTAGGAATAGTGAAGCTATTCCAAGGATAATTATTATATTAAGTTATAAATCACGCAGAATAATAATAAAATTATAAAAATAAAATATAATAATTAAATTATCTAAAATAAAATATAATACATTATGTATTACTTCAATCATCTATATGATTGGTTTCTAGGACACACACCAACACACAGAACTTACATGAATAATTAGTTTTTGAAAACACAAATTTTATTAGTGAAGTTTTAAAGTGAGTTCAAATTTGCTAACAATTGACATTGTGTAATCCCACATTGATTAGAGGCCCTGCCGGTGCACTACAGGTACATGTAAATATATTCTAAACTGACATATTTGTTCACGGACGAGTCACATTAATTTCTTCTACAAATAAATGAATCTAAAGCATTTTTAGACTCAATTTGAAATTAAAACTCTTTTGATAATTAAACCAATAGAAACCCATATGTGTAGTCTTAATTATTAGTTTTTGCTAGTTCTGTGAAGCGTTTGATGATGTTTAAGACCTAAATGTAGGGGTGATTGCATTATCGCCAAAGATCATTTTGGCTACAAATAGATTTCTGTGCAAGATTTGCAGCAATGGTTTTCTGGGAGATCAGAACCTCCAGCTTCGTAGGAGAGGCCATAACTTGCCATGGAAGTTGAAATAAAGGAATGGGAAGGAGGTCAAAAGGAGAGCCTACATCTGCCGTGAGCTTTCATATGTACATGACAACCCTGCAAGGGCTCTGGGTGATGTCACAAAGATTGAGAAGCACTACTATAGAAAACATGGAAAAAAGAAGTGGAAATGTGAAAAGTGCTCAAATATCTATGCACTTCAGTTGGATTGCAAGGCTCCTTCTAAAACTTGCAGAAATAGAGAATACATATGTGATTGTGGAATCCTTTTCTCCAGGTATACATCTTAACTTTACGATAACTTCTAGTACTATTATGACCATTTTGGAACTTTGCTATTCATTTCTATTACACGATTTCAAAAGTGTGGAATAACATATGAGATTATTATATTAAAATTATTTCATTAAATTATGTATTTTTTATAAATATGATTAAGTAATATCAATATGTTGATTAAGAGATCATACATTATCCTAGATGTTTTAGTTTCCAAGCACCATGTATATCACCATCTTCCCTGCTTGTTTTGGATTTAATCCTGACTTATTGAGTATCACAACCTTAAAATAGTTTCCCATGGATACATGCATATTTTTTAAAATATACATATAAGTGGTATTTGTTATAGGTTTTCTTGATTTTCTTTTCTTTCTTTATCTTTCAGTGCACGTTGGTGTTTGTTTTTGGCTGGAGAATGGCAAAAATTGCACCGAATATCTGCATAACATAATGAATATGCAATAAGAGGTTTCATGTAATTGGACACCGCTAATTATACAGTTGTCTGTTACCTGTTACTTTGCAAAAGATACTGAAAACTTATTTGTCTTTGAGTTCTAAAACTGCCAAATAAAAATACGGCAAGAACGATAAAGCATAATAACACATAGCCTTTGTTTTACACATTGTGTTGTCTGTGACTCAATAGCTATATGTGTGTGTGTGTGTGTGCACATATTAATGTTTTTTGGTTTTTTATAAGCTGGCTTCAATAAAATATTCATGTATGGGAGGAGGTGTTCTATTTACCATTAGATAATAGTTTTGTCAATTGAAAACTAAAATGAGTATGATACAATGGAGTGGCAGCACTCTCAAAGAAAATGATGGGGAGCTATTTTGTCTAATGAAAAGTAAAATGAATATGATACTTTGGCAAAAAATTCCATCACCTTTTCATTAGGAAAAATGCTACTGAGTACTTTGGTATAGTGTTTCTCTAAGCGTTCACCATTATCGAAGCTGATAATTCTGCAAAAATATCATATATGCGTAGTTGCTTTCCTCTAGCTTTATCTAGAATGATCATAGTGAAGTTTATGTTTGGTTTAGAGACTATGCAAATTTTATCTACTACTTCTCTGGTGCAGTTGCTTATTGAATCAACTTTAAAACATGTATCACCTTCATCAAGAAAATACAAAACTTTAAAAATGTTAAAAGACACTTGCTCATTTTAAATCTGTAGAGTTAATTTTCCTTTATGTACATCAATTAGAGCTCATCCAATTGCAAGAAATGGTCTCCCAAGAATAATAGGAATTTCTTGATTTTCTTCCATGTCAAGTACTATGAAATCTGCTACAAAGATGAATTTATCCACTTTTACTAGTACATCTTTAAGGATTCCACGTGGATGCTTCATTGAATAATCTACTAGCTGCAATGACATTGTAGTTAGTTTCACTTCTCCCAATCCTAACTTCTTGTAGATGGATAATGGCATCAAATTCACACCTGTACCAATGTCATATAAGACTTTTTCAAATTCATACTCTCCAATGGTACAGGGTATGCAGAAACTTCCAGGGTCTTTACGCTTTGACAGTAATTTTTTTTAAAGAATTGCACTACACTCTTCAATTAAGGCTACTATTTCGAAATCCTCCAATTTGTATTTTTTTGATAAAATCTCCTTCATAAATTTTACGTAACTGGGCATTTAGGCTAAAGTTTCAGCAAATGGGATGTTGATATACAACTTTTTAAATAACTCCAGAAACTTGCTAAACTGCTTGTTTAGCTTAGCTTTCACCAATCTTTGAGCAAATGGATCTGGGGGAATATATGGTAAAAGGTTATCTAGAAAGGTCATTCTTCCTAAAATCACCTCATCTTCTTTTTAAGCTTCTTCATGATTCTTTCTTGGTTCTGGCTCATTCAACTGCTTTCCACTTCTTAATGAGACAACCTTTACGTGCTCTCTAAAATTTCTTTTAGTGTCACTAAGTGAAGTGCCCGGCTGTCTGGAATTCAACATGCTTACAATTTGACCCATTTGTACCTCTAAATTTTTTATTTAAGCTACTTGACTTTGCATAGTTGCCTCCTGGCTCTTGAATGTAGCCGCTATTCTATCCATGAATTAGAAAGTATTCATGGTTAATTGAGTTAGTGTATCTTCTAAGTTCATCTTTAGTTGTGGTGGTGGTTGCTGAACTTGTTATTAATAGTTTCCTTAAGGTTTAAACACATTCTGATTATTCTTCCACCCCAAATTAGGGTAGTTTCTCCATCTTGGATTGTATGCATTTGAGAAAAGATCATTTTGACGATTTTGATTCCCCACATAGTTGGCTTGTTCAGGTTGAGAAGGTATGAATGAATTACTTTTTTAGTATTATGTGCTTACATGAGGACCTCCACATAAATCATAAGCATCTACAAGAGTTCTAATTGCATTTGCTTGAGCTATTAGTGAGCTTACTTGCTTGGATATAGAGGCAACCTAAGAAGACAAAGTGGTTAAAATATCTAGCTCATGGACCTCTAGTGCTTTCTTTAAAGTGTTACGTTCAGAAGGCCACTAATAAGCATTTGTCGCTATCTCATCCAATATATCCATAACAGCTTCTATACTTTTTCCCATTAATGATCCACTAGTTACAGCATTTACAAGTGTTCTAGTAGCATTAGATAACCCATTGTAAAAAGTCTACAATTGTAGCCAATTTGGTAGCCCATGATGAAGACATTTTCATAGCAGCTCCTTATATCTTTCCCAAGCTTCATAAAAGCTTTCCATGTCATGCTGGGTGAATGAAGCAATCTCATTTCTCATCTTTGTAGTTTTAATCGGAAGGAAGAATTTTGCTAGGAATTTCTGTGTTAATACGTTCCATGTAATGATGCTCCCCATTGGCAAAAAGTGTAACCAGTTTTTGGCCTTATCCCTAAGTGAGAACGGGAAGAGCCGTAGCTTTATGGCATCATCAGAAATGTCATTGTATTTGAATGTATCACAAATTTCCAGAAAGTTGGCTATAGTGCATTCGGATCTTTTGCTAGAGAACTTCCAAACTGATTTGCTTGAATCATTTGAATGATGGTTAGCTTGATCTCAAAGTTGTTAGCTGGTATAGGTAGTCTCCTGATCCCAAAAATGGTATCTATGATTGTTATTGTGGCATAGTCACGAAATGCTTTGATGTCTTGTTCTTTTATCAGATCTGTCATTACTTGACTTTGATCTATAGTGACTACTTTTGTATCCTTTGATATCTTCGACAAGTTTTCTCGATTTCAAAATCAAAAAGTAGTGGCTCGATAACTTTCGATCTAGTCATACACTAGGGCAAACCTGAAAAGAGAACAGAAATATTAAAAAAAATAAAATAAAAACTAAATTAAGATTAATATTACTTAATATTAATATTAATGATAACAATTCCCGACAGTGACATCAAAAACTTGTTACGTGTGAAATAATTTGTTAATTAGCGCAAGTGTATACTATCGTAAACAAGTAATAAAGTGATAACTAAAGTATCATTCCCTCCAAAATTATTTCACTAAGTACTAAAATTAATAATCTTAACACTATTTAACGAATCAATAAATTTGGAATTAAATTTATGTAAAGTAATTAAAATGAATACAAATAAAGTAAAAGTAAATATGAATGAAAGCCCTAAGGATCATATTTCATTTAATAATTTCGAATTGAATTATTTATCTATTCTAATCTAATTTTAATTCTCTTAATTAATAGTTAAATTTTCCTAAATTAATTACTAATCTCTTCTAAGATCAAGTAATTCTATCATTAATTGTTAATTCACTATATTCCTATATGAATTAAAATAACTAATCATGCATTAAAATTTATGGAACTCATTAAAACTACATAAACTATATGAATATATTCCTATTTCATATGTAGTTTATGGTTTTAATTATAAGATCCATACACGTGTATCTCCTTCCAGTCTTAACATGTATATTGAGTTCATTCAAAAGGTGCTCAATCAATTAAAAGCATTAAAAATAATAATTAAAACTCAATCTAGGAAAAAAATTAAAATTAGTTTTAATAGATTAAAATTTAATCCGTTATTATTAAGTTACGACATCATCCTAGGAAGATGAAGATTTAAAATATAATGAAATTGAAAACAAACTCCAAATAAAATAACAACATCACATTTATGATACAAATAAAAAAATATAATTACAAATGCATGAAAATAGAAATATTATCTATCCATGTAGAAGGTAAAACCTTTCTTGTAAGAGGATAACCTAACCTTCTATGTAGGAGGCATACAAGAAAAATTAAAATATATGAATTAAACTACTCTCTAAATCAATGTCCCTAAATGAAATCTGTTCCTTATTATTTATAGATGAGTATAGGCAAAGATTTCACTTACTTAACCTTCAATCTTGACTATTAGCTAATTAACTTTGACTATTAGTTGTCAACCTTAATTCTCACAACAACCAATCTTCTAAACTGTAGCTAACTTTTGGCAATTAAAACGGTTGATTCATATTTTTTAGTTAATATGAGAGTTATAGAGCTGACTATTAGCTTTAAAAAGCATCAAGGAACTCCCACATTTGACATCTATAACTCCAATTATGATTAAAATAGTGAGCAAAGGTCAGACTTGGCCAAAACCACTATTTTAATTTCTAAACAACAATTGAAATCTTTAAAGATTGAACTGAGTTTTTCTTCAAATATGAAAGTTGTAGAATTTTTCTTAGCTTTTAATCAATGTAAAAAATGACCCAATCCGATATCCATAACTTCAAATATGGCTTAAAACCTAAAACAGGGTTGAAATCCAACATTATTCAAAAAATCTAATTTTTTTTCAAAGTCACAACTTATTCATAAAATACAATAGAACTTATTAAATTAAGCTTACCTAATATCCAAAAGTGCATCATATAAAGGAAACTAAATATGTAAATAT
Source organism: Sindora glabra (assembly GCA_020226215.1). Classification (NCBI taxonomy): domain Eukaryota; kingdom Viridiplantae; phylum Streptophyta; class Magnoliopsida; order Fabales; family Fabaceae; genus Sindora; species Sindora glabra. The sequence goes on along the minus strand of CM035235.1, from coordinate 57,604,059 downwards.
TTTACGTATCACTAACCTTAATGTTAAATAAGGTTCCAAAATGCACTAATATTTTATGTTAATAGTGAAATTATATAGACCTCTCTTTTGATTTGAAAACTTATATAGATTTCATTTAATATACAAAATAATGCTACACTTAAAATTAAATTTAGACTTTTTCTTAATAAAATAATTAAAGATGATTATAGGTTCAAAAAAAAATATATACTAATATGAAATATTAATTTTAAGTATTTTGTGTTAAAAAACATAAACTTTAACAAGGTTCAGAGAACTAAAATGTCATAAATAAAAAAATCATATTTTAATGTACCATGTTCTTAGTCATTTGAATTTAACCAAAGCATATATTTAATAATAAAAAATTTAAATTATCATATATTATTTATTTTAAACTTATAGTGATTTTTTTATTATTTTATTAAAGAAAAGTTTAAACTTATTTAAATATAGTATTAGAAGTCATTTGATTTATATACAATGTATTGTAAAAAGTTAAATTTCATAAGAAGTAAATTCTTTTATGAACATTTCATAAAGTTTCTTTTATAATATTTTTAAAGAGTGATCAAAGTTATTTAGTTAATAATAAAAAACTCTTTTGACTTATTTTTGTTTTATTCAATTTTAAACTTTTTAGGAAGTGTAATTAAAATAATTAATATACTCAGCAAAATTATAATATTAGGAAAATCAAAATGTTAGTAGATTATAGGTTTCTCTAATTATCTTTTTCTTTTAAACTATATTTATAACTCTTCTTGTCATAATTTTTCTAAATGAGTAATTTCTTATTTTTAATTTATAATTAAAAAGTAAATTAAATATATATATATATATATCTTAAATTATTTTAATATAATTTAAATGGATAAAAATCTAACTTAAATAATGCATATTATCAAATTTTTTTAATTAGATAATAAATTTTTTTATAATTAATAGATATTTTGAAATAAAAATTACAACAAATTTTACATTATAATTATTAATGTGATCCACTTTATATGTAGTTCTTGTAGTTTTGATATACTTTATAATCACGACTTTTCCAAAAAAAATTCATTACATTAAATGACTAATTTTTGAATATATATATATATATATATATATAGAAGTGTATAACCTAAAAAATATACTTATTTCTTAATAGCATTACTCCACAAGATAAAACACATTGAATTCAATCCTAACCATTCATTTATTTTTAAAGTTCCATTTTCATAGAGACTCTTTCAATGGACATTAAGGCTTTGAGATCGATTAGCGCGTGCCCAAAAAGGGAGACCGAAGACAATGTCTAAAGCCTTTGCTAACTTTCCAAAGGAAAGAGTAAATATTTGCCCAGATTCGAGCAAATGCCACACAATAACTTAAGACATTCTTTTCAAAAGGTTCTCCGTGTAAGACATTTTAACAAGTCAGATCTTTTACCTAAACTCTTGTTACACGTAAAATAATTTATCAATTAATACAAGTGTACACCGTCATAAACAAGTAATAAGATGATAAGTTTAGTATCATTCTCACGAAGATTGTTTCACTAATTATCAAAATTGATAACCTTTAATACTATTTGATAAATTGATTAGTTGAAAATAAAGTAACTAAATAAAAATTTATGCAAAATATTTAAAATAAAAAGAAATGCAATTGGTGTAAGATAGATATAAATAAAGGTCTTAAGAATCATACTTCACTTAATAATTTCAGATTAAATCATCTATCTACTCTAATTTAATTTTAACTCCCTTAATTAATAGTCAAATTTTCTTAAATTAATTATTAACCTCTTCCAAGGTCAAGTAATTCTATAATTAATTGCTAATTCACTATATTTCTATATGAATTAAATAACTAATCATGCATTAGAATTTATGAAACTCATATTCATGATACAAACTTAAAATACAATTACAAATATATAAAAATAAAAATACTATCCATCCATGTAGGAAGTAAAACCTTCCATATAGGATGAGAATTTAACCTTCCATATAGGAAGCATACAAGAAGAATTAAAAATGTATGAACTAAACTACTATCTAAAATTAAATTCTCCTAATGATCTCTACTATCTATTTATAAGTGAATGAATAAGTTACAAGTCATAAATCTTGACCATTAGTTACCAATCATGTTCTTTTGCTACCCTTCTTCATTTTCGCAGCAACCATTCTTTTGACTTGTTGATAATTTTTAACCACCTAAATAGTAAATTCACATTTTCCTGTCAATATAAAAGTTGTAAAACCGAATCTTAAGTTTCAAATAACACAAAGAACTTCTAATTTTGACATTTATATCTCAAGTTATAATCAGATTAGTAGGCAAAGTTAGATTCCGCAAAAATCACTATTTCATTTTTCAAGCAGAATTTGAGATCCTTAGAAGCTGAATTGGGCTTTTCTTTAAATATGAAAATTGTAGGACTTTTTCTTAACTTTTTAACCATATAAAGAATAACCCAATCCAACTTCCAGAACTCTAGATATGGATTAAAACCTGAAATAAGGTCAAAATGCAGCATTATCTAAGAAAAATTAATTTCATTGCAAATTCAAGATCTATTCACAAAATGCAATTAAATTTATTAAATTAAATAAGATAACATCCAAAAATGCATCATACAAAGAAAAATAAATATGTAAATATTTTGCTTATCAACTCTGTTACGTGTGAAATGGTTTATCAATTAGCGCAAGTGCACACTATTGTAAACAAGTAATAAAGTGATAAGTAAGTATCGTTCCCACGAGGATTGTTTCACTAAGTACCAAAATTAATAATCCTAATACTATTTGGCAAATCGATAAGTTGGAATTGAAGTGAGTAAATGAAGATTAATGCAAAAATATTTAAAGTAAATATGAATGCAATGGAGTAAAGATAAATATGAATAAAAGACCTAGGGATCAGACTTCACTTAATAATTTCGAATTGAATCATCTATCTACACTAATCCAATTTTAACTTCCTTAATTGATAGTCGAGTTTCCCTAAATTAATCACTAGCCTCTTCTAAGGTCAAGTAATTCTATAACTAATTGCCAATTCACTATATTCCTATGTGAATTGCAACAACTAATCATGCATTAGGATTTATGAAACTCATTAAGACTACATGAACCATATGAATATATTCCTATTTCATATGCAATTTACGATTTTAATTATAGGTTCCATACACATGTATCTCCTTCCGGATCTCAACATGCATATTGAGTTCATTCAAAAGGTGGCCAATCAATTGAAAGCATTAAGAGCAATAATTAAAACTCAATCTAGGAAGTAAAAACGAAATTAGTTTTAATAGATTAGAATTCAATCCGTTATTATCAAATTACGTTATCACCCTAGGAAGATGAGAAATTAGAACATAATGAAATTAAAAATAAACATAAAATAAAATAGAAACAACATCACATTCATGATACAAACACAAGATTATAATTACAAATGCATGAGAATAGAAATACTATCCATCCATTAGGAGGTAGAACATTCCATGTAGAAGGAAAACCTAGCCTTCCATGTAGGAGGCATATAAGAACTAAAAATGCATGAACTAAACTACTATCTAAGATGTATAAATGAATGATTCAATGCTTGGATGCTTGAATGCTCTCTACTTCTACCTATTTATAAGTGAATGAATCAGCTGCAAACCATCAAATTTGACCATTGGCTACCAATCACATGTTTTAGCCACCAATCACATGCTTTAGCCACCTTTTTTTATTTTCGCAGCACAATTCTTCTGACTTTGTTGGTAATTTTTTACCACCAGAATGTTAGATTTACATCTTCTTGTCAACATAAGAGTTGTAGGGCTGGATCTTATCTTTCAAATGCCGCAAAGAGCTCCTAATTTTGACATTTTTAGCTCAAGTTATGATCAGATTAGTAGCCAAAGGTCAGATTCCACCAGAACCACTGTTTCATCTTCCAACCAGAATTTGAGATCCTTAGATCCCGAACTGAGCTTTTATTTAAACATAAAAGTTGTAAGGCTTCTTCTTAACTTTTTAACCATATAAAGAATAACTCAATCCAACATCTAGAACTCAAGATATAGCCTAAAACCTGAAACAGGGTCAAAATACAACATTATCTAAAATATTTGATTTCATTTCAAATTCAAGATCCATTCACAAAATGCAATTAAATTTATTAAATTTAACAAGATAACATCAAAAAATGCATCATACAAGGGAAAATAAATATGTAAATATTTTACGTATCAAATTTCCCCACACTTAGCTTTTGGACGTCCTCAGATAAACACAAAATAAAAGAAAACTAATACTAATACTAATACTTATCTTCCCATGAGATAAAAAGTATAAAAACATAAGAAAGATAATTAAAGTACAAAGATATAACATTCATGAATCAACAAATCTTGACATATAAAACTAAAAAGGGATTGCAACTTCATTTGAGAAGAATTGAACCAGAATGATATAATCACTGCAACTCATCCTCTCTCAAGTGTTTATGGATAAGTGTTTCACTTAAATTCATCCTATCAAAGATTGCACTACCATAGGCTTGCATAAATTCTCAATCTCCACTACTTGATTTATATGCACACTTCAAATCAAAAAAATTTATTAAGGGTTGTAATGAGGCCAAGGTAAAGGAAAGATAAAATAGGGATATGAAAAGTTGAAGTAAGGAAAGAAATTAATAGAGCAATGAAAATATGGGTAATCTCTAAATTTTATAACCCAAGATTCAAGTACACATCAATTTCTCTCTTCTTCTTCTTCTTCTTCTTTTTTTATATATTTTTTAACCATTTTTTTCTTTTCTTTTTTTTTTTTGAAAGAAAACTCTTGCAACTTTGAAGTTAATAATACATATTCCCCCACACTTTGTCAAAAACCCATTGTTCAAAGATTCAAATGCTCTACTAATCCCTAGGGTTAAGTAAAGACAATTGATATTTCTTTAAATAACATATTAATGGGTTAAAGCAAAGAAACGATTAATCAGGCTCAAAGGGGTTTATCAATGGTAAAACTGCAGGGTTGGCTATTTGGTTCTAACTGAGGAAAAAATGCCTTTATCATATTTGAATATGCATATAAATTATAATCTCAACCAAATTTTATGCAAGTTCTAGAGTGTTAACTTAACAGGTGAATATCACACACAAGAAATATAATATTGATTCAACAAGTAGGCTCAAAATTTTACGGTTAAAAGTTTTCAACTCAATTCATCCAACTTAAAATTCATTGCAAAACCTATCAATTCTAAGAAATAAGAAAGTTGTTCAATCATGCTATAACATCTTTAAAATTATTAAAAAGAACTAATAAGCAGGAATTTTTTTTTTAATTCTTTAATTTTTTTTAATTTTTTTTAAGATGCGTATCAAGAGCAAACAATAACTCTTTACTCGGCCATCTCTTTTTTTATATAATAAAAAAGAAACACCAAAGAAAAAAATGTAAAATAAAAACTAAATTAGAATTAAGATTACTTAGTATTGATATTAATGATAATAATCCCCGGCAACGACGCTAAAAACTTGTTACGTATGAAATGGTTTATCAATTAACGCAAGTGCACACTATCGTAAATAACTAATAAAATAATAAGTAAGTATCATTCCCACGAGAATTATTTCACTAAGTACCAAAATTAATAATCCTAATACTATTTGACAAATCGATAAGTTAGAATTGAAGTGAGTAAATGAAGATTAATGCAAAAATATTTAAAGTAAATATGAATGCAATAGAGTAAAGATAAATATGAATAAAAGATCTAGGGATCAAACTTCACTTAATAATTTCGAATTAAATCATCTATCTACACTAATCCAATTTTAACTTTCTTAATTGATAGTTGAATTTTTCTAAATTAATCACTAGCCTCTTCCAAGGTCAAGTAATTCTATAACTAATTGTCAATTCACTATATTCCTATGTGAATTGCAACAACTAATAATGCATTAGGATTTATGAAACTCATTAAGATTACATAAATCATATGAATATATTCCTATTTCATATGCAATTTACGATTTTAATTATAAGTTCCATACACATGTATCTCCTTCCGGATCTCAACATGCATATTGAATTCATTCAAAAAGTGGCCAATCAATTGAAAGTATTAAAAGCAATAACTAAAACTCAATCTAAGAAGTAAAAATGAAATTAGTTTCAATAAATTAGAATTCAATCCGTTATTATCAAGTTACGTCATCACCCTAAGAAGATGAAAAATTAGAACATAATGAAATTAAAAACAAACATAAAATAAAATAAAAATAACATCACATTCATGATACAAACACAAGATTATAATTACAAATGCATAAGAATAGAAATATTATCCATCCATTAGGAGATAGAACCTCCATGTAGGAGGAAAACCTAGCCTTCCATATAGGAGGCATACAAGAACTAAAAATGCATGAACTGAACTACTATCTAAGATGCATGAATGAATGATTCAATGCTTGGATGCTGGAATGCTCTCTACTTCTACCTATTTATAGGTGAATGAATCAGCTGCAAACCATCAAATTTGACCATTAACTACCAATCACATGCTTTAGCCACCTTTTTTGATTTTCACAGCACAATTCTTTTGACTTTGTTGGTAATTTTTTACTACCAGAATGTCAGATTTACATCTTCTTGTCAACATAAGAGTTATAAGGCCGGATCTTATCTTTCAAATGCCACAAAGAGCTCCTAATTTTGACAATTTTAGCTCAAGTTATGATCAGATTAATAGCCAAAGGTCAGATTTCGCCAGAACCACTGTTTCATCTTCCAAGCAAAATTTGAGATCCTTAGATCCCGAACTGGGCTTTTCTTTAAACATGAAAGTTGTAGAGCTTCTTCTTAGCTTTCCATCCATATAAAGAACAGCCCAATCCAGCATCTAGAACTCTAGATATAGCCTAAAACCTGAAACAGGATCAAAATACAACATTATCTAAAATATTTAATTTCATTTCAAATTCAAGATCCATTCACAAAATGCAACTAAATTTATTAAATTTAACAAGATAACATCCAAAAATACATCATACAAGAAAAAATAAATATGTAAATATTTTACGTATCAAACTCTATCAAATCTTCTATCACTTCTTCAACTGTAGGTCTCTCAAATGTTTATGGGTATTGACGTCTCGCCAATTGAGAATACTAATACCACCTTTGTCACGTTGTCTTAGAAAAAGCTTAGCATTTGATTAGTTTTTGTATTATTAAGTCTCGCTTGAAATGGTAATATTGTTTAAAGTCTTGAAAGAAATTTCCAAATGTTTTTTTCCATCCAATAGGAGAGCCTTGGAAGCTAGATTAAGTGATTCATGCTTATGAGGCATAATTCTACTTTTATAATTTATGATTTTTTCTTAGGATCATAATGTAATTAATTTACTTCAGGTTTGTCCTTACCATTTTTATATTCTCAACAAATTTTATCCGTTAATCTCTTGATGCACCAGTGGTGCATCATAATTCCCTCCATATTTTTATCTTCATTACATTTTCTTTAATATTTTTTCTTATTGCATATTCAATTATGTATTTTATTTTTTACACTTATAATTTTATAATTCACATATTAGTTATCCTTCTTTTTGTATGTTTCATTAGATATTTCTATATATAATTTAAGTTTAACCTATTGTTAATGTAAAAAAATTTACACCATCAATACATAAAAAAATAACATGTCATTAAAAAGTTAATATTTTTACTAATAACAAGAGTAACAACATAATTTTAATGTAATTTTTTTTTATATTAATAGTTAATCAAATTTAAATTTCTTTATATTTACTCTTATAATTTATAAGATGGATTCTAATATTCCTAAGCAATATGGATATAACAAGTATATTTTGTTTTTATTACAAAAATATAGTTAATTTGTTGAATTTTTATATATAATTTATTAATTGAAATATTGAATTATGTCCCCTATTTCCTAAACAAATTGAATTCTAGTTCTTTTAGATTCCTAACTAAGGACGGAGCTACCAGAGAAAAATTCTTATTCAACATTTCTTTCCCTCACCACACCTGGAAAGGATCACAGGTGAAATGATATTGCAAAGGAAGTAGAAGATATTGCTAGGTTATCCATTGTAGCTTAAAAGTTTGCATGCTTATTATAAGGTAGTTATAAATTGTTGAATCGTGTTTTTAGAATACAAAAGGGTGGCGGTCCATACTTAAAAGGGTGATTTAAACATACATTGAGATTTTGGCATATAAATTATTTTCTGTGCTCGTAATGGGCACACAGGGTGAAATTAAACCAGACAAAACAAACCACATACCTACTTCTAATCATAAAATTCCTTACGTCAATTTCTGATTAAAATACTAGAAAAATAGCATAATATTCTCTCCAATTGTAATGCGAAGTTCAAATTTCAAACCTCTCTTGCAGTTGCCGCCTGTTACTAACGATCTCTGTCTCCTATGCACTAGGCGTCAATCGACCTTTAAAGACAACTCTTCTCGACGTTGATTTTGTTCGGGGCACTTGAAGCTGAGCTCTCTCACTCAGCCCTCTTTCAAAATTACAATACGTACTTAATGCTGGGTCTTGACACAATTTGCCCCATTTGCAACGTCCTGCTGAGGGACTACCTCAAACAATAGCAAGATGATATATTCGCCATCGATCATGTGTTGCACCGGTGCGTGGTGCCCTATAATCTCTACCCCTAATTTTTTCTACTAATTTCTGCCCCTATAATTTGTTACATCCGAATGAGCGGTTAAATTTGTAATTTATAATTTTCACACCATCCTATGAAATTCACAGCTCATTTTCAGAATCCATCTGTAATAATTTGTCAATGATGCAATCATGGATTCACAACCAATCCATCCGTATTAATTTAATGTACGAAGCTCACAAATTTTTATTCTTGAAAAAATTTCTCAAGCATAATCTACAGCTAAAGTTGCAGAATAATCGTTTAAAAAATTCAAACCCAGCAACATTAAAACCTTCCCAAAACATCAATTATCCATTGACAAAAATCCAGAGGAGAAAAAATTATTAAACTAACTCTCAAATGCTTTAATCAAGTCAATTTAACAATTAAATCAATTTTACCTGTTCTTTATACAGAGAAATCGGGGCCGTATTATACTTGACATTTCTTGGTGCTACTAAAATTTCGCCGAGCTCCATAACAAAGATGGAGAACAGATCAAGAAAAGCTACAACTTCACCTGCAACTAAGAAACCAGAATTAATGTAAGGATTTAAACTTCGAAACAACTAGAAAGAAAAAAACACGTCAGAATGATTTCATAGATTCAGAAACGAATAAGAGCTTAAAGGTGAAATCTCTCACAAGGAAAAAAAATGATCTGAGTTTGATTCGTTGAAAACCTTCGGATCGGATTGCAGAATAAGTAGGAAGAAGATTAGTTGCGTCAAGCCGCTGCGGCGGCGAGAAGGGGGAAGTTACGAGGGTTTGGGGAATGGGTCAGTTTATAAAGAAGAGAGGGAAATGGTTTTTGTTATTTTTTTATTTTCAGAAGAAATTGGGCTCGGCTGCCGTAAGCATGGAATTGCTTGAGAATGGTTTACAGGTCCAGATTCCAGAAGTTTCATCAAAATTAGTATGAAAAAAGAAATATAACAATAATAGTAAAAGTAAATAGTTTAGTTCCGTTTCATCTATTTATGACTCTAATTGCTAATTTTTCTTGTTCCCTGAGATTGTGGTAATGTCATAATTTCGTAATGCATACTCAAAATTTTTATAAAGTTTTAAATATTTAGATTAAATGAAATTTTTTAAAATTTAACATAAATAACTAATAAATTAAATGTAGTTGATAATCAATAAATTAAATAATTTTGATAGATTATTATATATTTACTCATTTATTTATTTATTTATTCATTCATTATTTATTACTTTTGTGGTAATTACTTATTCAAGATAACTCTCAGTAATATATATTGAAAATATTAAATATGAGAATGTGACTCCTTTTTGTCTTAAACAACTCAATAAATTTAATGCATTTGATGAACTTATATAATATAGGTTGATAAAATTAAATTCATAAATTCACCAATTTAACATTAAAATTTATGCATTAAGTATTACTCATATATACAAATAATATTATATACATTAAAATAACTTTGTAGTATATTAAAAATAGCCTTAATTTCAATTTTGATTCTTCTAAAATATAATTTGATGTCCCTTTAAAATAAAATATTTTACCTTAATCCTCATAAATGACAAAATTAATTAAATTTGGTCCACTTTAACATATCCTATTAAATTTTAACAGATCATGGAGGCAAATTTGAACAATACACTTATAATTTTTTTATATATTTGTCATCAGTAATCCCTTCAACGTTGTCCAACACCTTTATGTCTTTCTTTATTTTTCATTAAAAATTAAAATCTTTTACATAAAAATAAAAAAATTTTAAAATGGTTTTAATACAAATTTAAATAGTATGCTTACAATTTTTATATATTTGTTTAATGTAAAATTTAAATATATTTATAATTTTTGTATAAATTAAAAAATTATATAAAAATTATAACTTCTATGATTTTTATGTTAAAATTCAACAAAAATTTAAAAATTTTTTAATTTAGTAACCACACATAACTACTAAACAAATTTTTAAAAATTTATTACTTTCTTAGTAAAAATAATTAATACAAGCCACTCAATCGCTCCTAGAAATATCCCAACTATAAAATCAAAGCTCAAACATGAAAAAATTGCTTTACATATTGTAAATAAATTTTATATTATTATCTATATTTGTATTGCTAACTTTAATAAAAATTTGTTATAACTTTTTATTATTGGTAAAAAAAATTAATTACTACTAATTTTTAATAACATATTATTTTCTTTATTAATAGTGTAAAAAATTTTATAATGATAGGAAATTAAATTTGAATTTTTTTCTTTAATATTGCCAAATCAAAATAGTTACATAAATATTCTAAACTTTTTTATGCCGCATATATATATATATATATATATGAGTATATCTTTTTTCCCATTATAATATTAAAATAAATCGCAATAACCTTTGTAATTAAGTAGTCATATAATATTATTTTTCAGAAAATGAGGCTTCATTTTAGTTTTAATTCTTGTTAAACTTTTTACAAGTTTTCATCAAGTGTATATTATTAATTAATATCCTCTACCTATGACAAGTGCTTAACCGTTAATGGTATAATAATAATAATAATGGGCTTCAAGATCATTACAGCCCAAATTCATATAGCAGACGAAGTCTTGTATAATTATAAGCAATAGTAGAGTTGCTTTCCTATTTACCCAATTTGTAAGAATTAGTTTAGAAAGCACGCACTGTCACACTAATGCACCACTTTTTTAGTGGTGCATGATAATATTTCCCTTCTACAATGAATCTCCAAGAAAATGAACACATGTGAACCCCTATGGACATATGCATCAATTTTTAATGTATGATTTGCATGAAATATTATGATCCATATTTCAACCAAACTCGTAAAAAATTTTAAAATTTGACTCCAATTAAATTTATACATGACTCACAATCCGACTTTAAAACTTGATTACTTTTATTTTTATTATTATTATTTAAAAATAAATTTTAATATAAAAATATATAAATTTAAAGAAGTAATTGAACATTTAAATATATAAAATATTTAATTATATTAAATTAAATAATTTTTACATGAAAAATAATTAAATATAATTATTTTTTATAACATATAATTATATTATTAAAAATAAATTTATGTAAATAAATTGATCCATTTTTTATTATTATGGTTCAAATTCAATCCAAATATTAGTCATGAGAAAAAAGTTCATATATATTTAAGTTATAAAAAAATTAAATCTTATATTTTTTGAACAACATCTTTCGAGTCGGCCAAAGTATCCTACCAATGTCCAGGCTTAACCTCCGATTAATGTTTGCAATTAAACTTCTCTATTATGTAAGATTACATTTAAAAAAAATAAAATGCTAAATCACATATTTAATGTTAAAATTAAGGATTAAAAATTTGACAAATACTAATAAATTAAACAACAATTTTTAAAATTAGAACTGCCTGCTCTCTTAATTCTTTAATCATGAATCTAATGCTTACTTTACCCTCTCACATATTTCTAACACTTATGTCCCCCATCATATGCATTTAGTACATGACAGCTCTACTGGGCCTTCGTAATTCGTATGCCAACTTGCATGACAGCCTGCATCCACGGAAATTTGTTTTATTTCATGAATCAGCATTTATCCTTTTGCTGTCCATCATTATTGAATCCCATAACAACCTATTAGACAATACAACATCAAATAATGTGAAAATTTCTGCTCTTTGGCTGCCTGGCCCTGTTTCTAAATTTCAAGTTCATTTCATTCCTATTTCTGAGCCTCTTTACTTCTAATTAATTTAAGTAAAATTTCAAGCTCACATCCCCAAATACACATTTACCGTACAGATGCAATGAGTTCAACGAATTAACCTTTTATTTATAGAATGAGATTGATTTCATCATTACAACTGCAAATATATACCTCTAAAAGTGAAGACAAAAGTTTCTTAAAAACTAATGGCCACCAACATAAAAAATGTTTTTAAAAAAAACTTTAAAGAATAATTTTTGAAAATAAAAACTAAATACACAACCAAAACGCACCCTTTGTTTCCTGATAAATGTTTTTAAATTTGTTTCTCTACGTAGTGCTTTTAATCTAGTTCTGAATATAGTTTTTATTTTATATCACTATATATTTTTATTCTTCAAGAATTAAAGCATAAAGTAGCTAGGAACTAAATTTTTTAATAACGTTAATCGTATCGGTACGTTAATACATTTTTGTTATATATTTCTATTTTTTAAAATTAACCAATAATTTTGTGTTAATGAATTTTTTTTTGTATTTAGATTTTTATTCCTCCATATCAAATGTGTTCTAATTTCACATCGAATAGTTTCCAATAAATTGCATCCTTACCATTTGATGAATAATAGTGCTGTTTGCACAATTTATATTTTATAAAATTTCTACACTTGCTTAAATGTTTTAGGAAAAAGAATTAATATAAAACAAATTAGCAAATACAAACAGATCGGCATAGCCTATATGTGAAACATGCATATGGATTACAGATGTTGGCACAAGAGACAAATCAAACTCATCTAATTATCAAACCTGTTTTAGTAGTAGACTGACTTGCTTAAGCCTTTCCATCACAAAAACAAAAAGATCTTGATATGTGGAATCAACATGGGTTCAAAACAAAACAACAATACAAGAATATCTCTTAAACATCAAAGCGTGGTCGTAGCTCATATTTGGTACTCTTGCTAATTTGCTACCCCCTCCATCGTCTCTTATCCCCCACCTTATATACATTTCATTACTTGTATTTAGTACTCTTTTAGTCATTTGTTTCTAGTAATTCACTATCCCTCCCTTAATAGCTTTAATTATTCTTATTTAGGGGTCATTTGGTTCATATAAAAAATAAATTTTTATTAGAAATTAAATTATCTAGGAAGTAATTTTCTATATGAATTTCTTGAGAAATCCTCAATGTTATTTGGTTAACATGAAGGAAGTCACATATCCCAAGAAATAAATTTTTATATTTTATTTGGTTTAACTTTGAATTTTCTAAGGAATAATAATGAAATGACTACAATACCTTTAATAATAATTTAATATATATTAATATATATTAATTTATTTTAATTTCTTTTCTTTAAAAATGATTATCAATTCATTTAGACATTGTTCAAATGTTAAATCACCACAATGCCCAGAACATAATACAACATATCCATTGCACAAATCGGGAATATGAAAAGACACGAAATCGAAACCATAAAACACAATACCTAGAAGACAAAACAACGCACTTAAAGTGCATTTTGGGCAGAACAAAAGACACAAAATAGAAATAACAAATAGCATTCCATGAAAGCGCAGTATTAATGAACTCAAAACGCCGGAAGACACCATACAAATCATCAGAAAATACCATCAGACAAACTCAAATGACACTAAATAACCAGAAACTAGGATTTAAAAAATGGTCCGCGATCACATATTGCTTGCAATATTGCATTTTCGGGGCAAACCACATTTGTAATTTTTCACAATTTTAGACCATTATGGCTACATTTGTCTGTATCATGACGCAACCACAATTGCAATTGCAATTTAAATTCCTGATCAGAAATTAGCATTTCTCGATATTGCAAGCTTAAAATAAGTTCAAACAGTAATTTCACACAAAAGAGAAGAGTGAGAATGAGTCATCAACAGGTAAACCCACATCCTCTTAATATTAATTCGAGTATAAGCAATATACTGCAATTAATTTAATGAAAAATATTAGTATTTCCTTGGATATATATATATATATGTAAGTTTAATCGAAATCCTAGAAGTTAAAACGATCATCATATATCAAATATTTTGTTGCATGTAACCGTCACTAATCTCACATAATAATTGCTTGTATGAGAAACAGAAAAATGGCACCGTATATATTGTTTTGCCTTTTTGACATTTTGTTCACATAAAAACAAACAAACACACCTTACTCATCTGATGCCAAAAAATAACATGCTTTCCCATCGATTTTGCTGTTAATCATGGTTGATTTGTAAGTTTATTATCATATTTTGTTGGGTATTACTATTTCTACATGATACAATAACATCTCATTTAATGTTACTATTTCTCAACAGTAACACCTTATTTTTGTCAAGGTTTCATGTTTAATTATATTTTATTTTATCTATTTTTTGTATTTTTTAGGTTGATATTTCTGTTTTAGACCACATACAACCATGCCACCACAATAGAATAATATAAAATAGTAACTCTCATTTTTTGTTCATATTACTGTTTCTTAAGAAAATAGTAACACATTATTTTCTCGAAATTTCATTGTTAATCACACTTCATTTTGTCTATTTATAGCCTTTTTTGCTTGGTATTGCTGTTTCAAAGAAAAACAGAAACATATCTTTAGAAGAAAATGTTATTGTTTGTTTTAAAAATAGTAACATATTTTTATTTATCCATTTTTGTTATTTATAACGCTTGATTTCTCAATTTATTTGAATAGAAAGACATTGAAGCATCCACACAAACAATTTATTTGTTGTTTATATTATTTTTGTTAAGGTTTCATGTTTAATCATATTTCATTTTATCTATTTCTTATATTTTTTAGGTTAGTATTTCTGTTTCAGACCATACACAACTATGTCATCACAATAGAATAATATAAAACAGTAACACTTGAAGAAACAGTAATACATTATTTTTTCAAAATTTCATTATTAATCATACTTCATTTTGTCTATTTATGATCTTTTTTGTTTGGTGTTGCTGTTTCAAAGAAAAATAGAAACATGTCTCTAGAAGAAAATAATATGTTAGTGTTTGTTCTAAAAATAGTAACACATTTTTATCTATCCATTTTTATTGTCTTTAACGTCTGATTTGTCAATTTATTTGAAAAGAAAGGTATTAAAGCATCCACACAATAATTTATTTATTGTTTATATTGTTTTTGTCAAGATTTCATGTTTAATCATATTTTATTTTATTTATTTCTTGTATTTTTTGGGTTGGTGTTTCTATTCCAGATCACACACAACCATGTCACCACAGTAGAACAATATAAAATAGTAATATTTCATTTTTTATTCATGTTACTATTTTTTGAGAAAATAGTAACACATTTTGCTTAAAATTCCATTGTTAATTGCACTTCATTTTGTCTATTTATGGTCTTTTTTGCTTAGTGTTGCTATTTTAAAGAAAAATAAAAATATATCTCTAGAAGAAAATAACATGTTACTATTTGTTCTAAAAATAGTAACACATTTTTATTTATCTATTTTTGTTATTTTTAACGCTTGATTTATCAATTTATTTGAATAAAAAGGCATTAAAGCATCTGCACAAGCAATTTATTTGTCATTTATATTGTTTTTGTCAAGGTTTCATGTTTAATCATATTTCATTTCATCCATTTTTTATATTTTTTGGGTTGGTGTTTCTGTTTCATATCAAACACAACCATATCACCATAATAAAATAATATAAAATAGTAACACATCATTTTTTGTTCATGTTACTGTTTCTTGAGAAAACAGTGACACATTATTTTTTTGAAGTTCTATTATTAATCACATTTCATTTTGTCTATTTATAATCTTTTTTGCTTGGTGTTGCTGTTTCAAAGAAAAATAAAAACATGTTTCTAGAAAAAAATAACATGTTGCTATTTATTTTAAAAATAGTAACATGTTTTTTATTTATCTATTTTTGTTGTTTTTAATGCTTGATTTGTCAATTTATTTGAACAGAAAGACATTAAAGCATCCACACAAATAGAAGAATCTGAAAAAGAAACTCAAAAATTTTAACAATACAGGTCCAATCTGTTGGTATGTATAAGATAAATTAATCAGCTTTAATTCAATGACAGACATAAGATAGTGCTGCAACAAAACCCATTTTGGATCTTAATAAATGTAATAATAACAAAGGACCTTAATCACAGTATATGTTAAAAAAGCGATCAAGAAATTCAGTCCATAATTGCAACCTTCTCAAACAAGAATAAACATTTCCTAATTGAGAGCAAATATTTAAGTATAATACTAACATCAGTCAAGCTGATCTTTGGAATAAAAAATGGAGATCAGCCCATCAAGACAGCATCTGGCAAGAGGCCACAATCAAACTTCGACACACGGTATTTTCATGGCTAAGCACACATGACAAAATTCATAATATTCAATGCACTTGAAAGAGTAATGCAAGGAACATTAGAAACTAATATTCAGGATGTCTCTCATCTTATAACATTGATACTTTTGGTTATCCTATTTATACAAACATAGCTTACACACTGAGCTGGTCATATATCAAATATGTAGAGGAAGTGGATGATATAGTATAATATGGGTGGTTCCAACACATACACCAGCAACTAATAACTTCCATTACAAAGGATAGCACCCCAAATGTAACCAATTGTGTCATTCTATTACTAGTAAGTTAAAGATGTCAAACTCATTTTTACTTTGTGTCACTATATTTGATATTATCTTCATTAATTTCTATTCATTTAATTGAATATTCTTGCCACTTTTTTATATGTTTTTTGGCAGTTTTGGTTCATGTTACTATTTGCACATCAAATAGTAACATATAACTATTTTGTCTATAAAGTATGATCCTATATTTTTTAACAGTTTGGTTGTTACTGTGATTTCATTTTTTCATTTATTTTGAATTTTTGTTTCATGCTATTGTCTGCATACTAAACAGTAATATGTTACTATTTATTTCTGCAGATTGTAACATTTTATTCTTTGCATTTTTTTACTGATACTTGATTCTTCTATTTAATTTGAATTTTTGGTGCATGTTACAATCGCATACTTGATTCGCCTATTTACTTTCAATTTTTGACGTAAGTTACTGTATGAATACTAAACAACAACATATTACTGTTTGTTCTGCAGGTAGTAACATGTTCATCTTGTAGTTGATTTTTTCTCAATGACATCAAAAATGCCCTTTTATTACTCTATTCTTGAATGCAACTTCTATTGAAAATTAATATGATAAAATGTATAATTTATTATTGACAGTATTAGTTGTGCGAGATAACAAGTGTGCTTAATGGGCATTATATTCAAAGAATGTCAAAATGCCTTAAATGGGACCTGAAACTCTTCACATGCCAACTGAGGGATCAACTTATCGATTAGTTTCAGGTAACCTTTAGAAAAAGTCAATTTATTTTGAAAATAAAAACATGTCAGTATAAGAAAAAATGTTACTATTTATTTCTACATAAAACAGTAACATCAAATAAGATGTCACCATTTCCATATAAAACAGTAACAAGTTCTTCTATCCATATTTCCATTATTAATTATGCATCATTTTGTTTATTTATTGTGGTTTATGATTGGTGTTGCTATTTTAGACTAAACAAAAGTACATTACTAGAACAAAACAATATGTTACTGTTTGTTGTAAAAATAGTAACATGTTATTATTTATTAATTTTTATAGTTAATTATGCTTGATTTGTCAATTTTTACCCATTCTTTACTTCATGTTACTGTTTCCACATAAAATAATAACATCTCATTTGATGTTACTGTTTTAGGCTGAAATAGCGACAACTTTTTGTTTCAAATTTTTTTCCATCATCATACTTTATTTTGTATATTTCTTGTATTTCATTGTTAATCTTTTACCCATGTTATTGTTATGCTGCCACTTTATCTTTTATCTTCATGTTATTGTTTCTCATCAAAATAGAAACGTATCAACTAACCACACTAACAAGGAAACGCTCTTATGTTCCAGGTTGTAAACAAAGAACTTAAGCTAACAATTAAAGAAATACATCTCCTTTACATACTTGACACAAATCTACAACTAATTGAATACAATGACCAAACAAAAACAAAATCACACCCTTCAAATCAAAGGAATCAGGAAGTGATAACGAGACAATATTGGCCCAATATGTAATCCAACCACGAACAACAAAATTAGACCAGTTTGTAGATATTGCACTATCCCACAAAGAGCAACCTCAACAAGATATGGATGAAGTTCAATAGCTGAAGACTAACTCTTCAATGCAAACACAAGAATAAATAAATCGATGGATGAATTGAACTCTCTTATAAAGAAACTTTAGAGGTCACAACAAAAATTATAACAAAATAAAGAAATAATAACAAACCTCACACATGAAAACACATGACTCTAGAAGCAACTATCCAAAACAACAGAGCAGACAGAAAACCTCATAGTACTCATCAACACATTCGAAAACCAAAATAAATAGCTTAATGCACAGCTAACAAAAATAAATGTGCACGTGGTTGAATAAGAAAAAGTAGATACCACAGAAGCTGAAGAACAAAATAAAATTGAAAAAAAGGAAAGTTTGATGATCACAAAGATTAAAGCAAAAACAAAAAAAATAAAACATGATGAAAACTTTACGTACTCGGGGCCAAGGAAAAAATGCACAAAATAAAGAAAAACATGACAACAAACAATAACTGTTAAGGAAGACACTGAGAAGAGCAAATAAGCTCCTGTAATAATCCATGATGAAATAATAGCAAAACTGCCTAAAAAGAAACAAACTCAAAAGGCAACAAATACTAGAAAGTGGTCAGCTATAAAATACTTAACCCAAGATGTCAAGAATAAAATGGTACAAATAAGAAAAGCAAAAAACCTATCGTAAGTCATGTCTTACTTTCTTCTTAATTTTTTTATTAACTCAACATTACTGCCTGCCACCTTAACTCATTCTTATGCCATATCATCATATACAGGATTTTTGTCTTGATCTGCCCTCAGTAGGATTTGTTGATAACCTTTGAAGAGTTGATGGATGTAATAAAAAAGAAGGCAATAACAAATAATATGTGTATGCTTTGAACTTTTACAACAATATTGTTTTATCTTGTTTCTTTTTATAGTTATGTTATTGTTTTGAGTCAAAACAATAACATGATAGCACTGAGTTTATTTAGGCTAAAAAACATGATGTTACTGTATGAAGTCAAAATAGTAACATACAATTACTCGTGCTATTAAAAAGGGAGAATATTAATGTTACTATTTGGAGTTTGACTTCTTAATTAAATCATCTAATAAAAACTAATTATTTAATTTCAGATCATAGATGGTTATGTTTACACTCTGAACTTGACTTCCACGAACAGGAAAAATAATATATTTGTATTCGATAGCTTTTGCTGGATAAGATCTTAAATCCATTCCCTAAATATAAAATACAAAAAATACTTTGGTACTGACTCGTGTTCAAACTATATTAACAGTCTTATATTCTGAACGAGATTAAGCTATACCAAGAAGCTAAACAATTCAAATTCAATGCATATATGGAGGAAGCAATGGTTGCAAAAATTGTTCTATTCCTAGTAAACTCAATAGGTGTTAATGTTTATAGAAACTCCAATCACTAGACATTGCTCATCCTCAATAACGTGAACTAAGTAGATACATTATAACTCATTGAGGCCGAGAAGAAAGGGGGCACCCGATCGATACTTTCGTGATGCTATGATGGTAGTGAGTGATATTAATATTACGATAAAATATTAAGTGTTGTTACTGTTTCTTATTTTCTTGAAGTTTCATTGCTAACCATTATTGATTTGTCTATCTATCTTATTTTTTTATTGACGTTACTATTTCCAAAATAAATAGTAACATCTCAATCTAACAAAAATTGAACATATTATCTTTCATATGGAGACAATAACATATTTTTCTATTCGATAAAATATATCAAGTGTGATGCTATTATATGATATGTTATTTTTAGTTGATGTTATTATTTTTTATCAAAACAGTAACACTTTATTTTCTCACAGTTTTATTGTTAATTAAACTTCATTTGTCTATTTATTTTACATTTTTTGTTGGTGTTAATGTTGCTATACTAAACAATAATATCTCAGAACAACAAAATAATATATTACTGTCAAAAGTGAAAACAGTAACATGTCATCTTTTTATCGATTTCCTTCTTCATGGTGCTTGATTTCTGAATTCATTTTCAATTTTTGTTCTGGTGTTACTGTTTGCAACCAGATAGTAACATATTCCTTTCTTCATTTGATACCTTACCTAATTTCTTTATTTAACAACAAAAGGACTATTACAAGAAAAAAGATGAATGAAATTCTTTGAAAGAATGAAATAGACATGAGGGTAAAGCCAGCCATTGCAGAGCCTCTTTTTGAAATTATATTATACGAAGGATCACCACAATAGGAACATTCATTGTAAGTAATAATTTCTTTTCTAATCCAAAAGTACCATAATTAGGAGATATCAAACTCATTCCTCAAAATTTTCAGGCAAGACTACAGGATTTTTGTCTACAAACAAATAGATGATATATTCAATAATAAAGAGTTTGAAGAGTAATTTTTACTGGAATTTGTGAGGAAATACAAAGCAAGATTAGTTATTAAATTCTCGAAGAATTTCAATCCTTCTAGCTGAAGTTAATTATTATACATATATGTGACATTCAATTTATGTAAAATTATAGACTCAATTGTATATAAAATCCAATTATATGTAACATTCAATTGTAAATATTAATAGAAGTAAAGTATATTCTTATTTCTAATTTATGTTAACATTCAGACAACATGTTGTCCTATGGTTTACGAACTTCTACCTTGATGTTGTTGTTTTCGATCAAAATAGTAACATTCAGTTGTGTATTACTTTTCGTTCGTATTACTACTAAAACTAATAAAAATGAAGCATATTCTTCTTTCTAGTCTCCTTCAACATTCAGAATTTATCTATCCTATCTTCAGAACTCCTATCTTATTATTTAACAACATCAAATGCCTATCTGCAAAATACCGTTGGAATTAAAACAGTAACATGCAAATAACTTGTTATTTTTTCATTGATGTTACTACTGAAACTAATAAAAACACAGCATGCTCTACTCTCAGCATTCAAAGTTCATTTGCTTTATGTTTATGAGCTTCTATATTGGTGTTACTATTTTCGACCAAAATAGTAACATCGAAACAATTGTATAGTTTTTAGTTTTTATCCAAACAGGAGCATATCAAGTAATATTATTAACCAATAACAACTAGTTTTCAGTTTCTTTTAACATTCAAAAATTAAATAATTTCAAGTGTCATTAATGTTACTATCTTGAATTAAAACAGTAACATGCAACTAACTTTTTTTTTTGTTAATGTAACTACTGAAACTAATAAAAATGTAGCATGCTCTACTCTTAACATTCAAAGTTCATTTACCTTATATTTATGAGCTTCTGCTTTAGTGTTACTATTTTCGACCAAAACAATAACATCCAAGCAATTGTGTAATTTTTAGTTTTTATCTAAATAGGAACATATCAAGTAATATTATTAACCAACATGAATTCGTTTTCAATTTCTTTTAACATTCAAAAATCAAATAATTTCAAGTGTCATTGATGTTACTGTCTCAAATCAAAATAGTAACATGCAACTAACTTGTTATTTTTTCGTTGATGTTACTATTCAAACTAATAAAAACACAACACACTTTACTCTTAGCATTCAAAGTTCATTTACCTTATATTTATGAGCTTCTACCTTAGTATTACTGTTTTTTTTATCAAAATAGTAACATCCAAGTAATACAAGTCATGAAATCTAGAGATGATGCAAGAAAAGAATTGAACTGTCCTACAAGAGTCTCAATAAATTTGTCAAAAGAAAGATGAAAATGATTAAATATTACATCAAAAGCTTCAAGAAATGTTAATATTATAGCTTAAATACATTAACTGAAAGCTACATCAACTAATACATTTTGAAATCCAATGTCAGATAATAGTCCAAAAAATTGGAGCACATGCAAAAGTTCAAAAACTTAACATGATTTTAATGAGTGTCATAGGTCCAAATGACTGCTAGATATCATAAAACATCACTGATTTGGAAGAAATAAACCATGCACATAAGCAGCTTTGTAATCTTTTAGAAGATTTAAAAAGAAATTTACTTCTAGTAGGTTGAAAGTTATTTTTCTTGCCACATTCATAACTTGGGTAGAAGTTAACCCATCAACCTTCATAATCTCACTAGTTACTTGTATCTTTCTTTCTGTAGAATCAAATTCATGTTGGAAACAAGAAGTCAAGCGGCCTATATGTTTACTTGCATCTTCTATCACATCACTTATTTTTACAAATCTAGTAAAAAATTCTTTTAAGACTTCTAAAATTTCTATCTTTACCTTCTTTGACCTATGGTTTGATGTAGTTAATGAAGAAGTTCCCATTGGGCCATATGGAGGCATTGGACTAATGTCCTTTATAGAAAGGCAGAAATATGTTCTTCTTATTCTTCTTCTTTTCTAATCCTTTCTTCATCTTCCATCCCTTTTAATGCATCTTGTGAATTTTCAGCCTCATCTCCAATAACTCTATCCTTCCCAAAGATTTTGGCTAAATCATCAAAAAATGTAAATAGCTTATTTCTTAACCCTACAACATTTTTATGACTCTAGCATAAAATAAAGGAAAACATAATGAGAGAAAAAGGTAAAACATTAAAAGTTGTTAGTAAAAAATAGAAATGTACATAAACACATATATATACATAAAAGAAAAAATATAATATAAAATATTACCTTCACCCATTCATCCCAAACTGGTTTTAAGCATGTTACAAATTTTTCTTCATCATTCCATCCAAAACCACTAGCAGTTGGACTAAGCATCTCCGTAATAACATTATATTGATTTCTTAAGTACTTCATTCAGGACTCGATGTGTAGTTTAGCTTTTATACCACACCCATGAAACTTTTATTTTATAAGATGTTCCAACTTGGTATAAGCACTATTCTTAAACTGATCATTGTCTGTTTTCCAACCACCGAGATCCACAAGATCCATTATTGCACTAATAAGTGCATGATCCTCAGCATATCCCCATCTTATACATCCTCTAGAAGGGTTCGCATTGTTAGCACCTTGTTGGCATTTCTTTGAATTTTTTATTGACTCATTTGTAAAAAAAAAAGAAAGATAAAGAGATTCACAAGATCCATTATTGCACTAATAAGTGCATGATCCTCAGCATATCCCCATCTTATGCATCCTCTAGAAGGGTTCGCATTGTTAGCACCTTGTTAGCATTTCTTTGAATTTTTTATTGACTCATTTGTAAAAAAAAGAAAGATAAAGAGAGAGGAAATATAGGATTTCATAAGAGCGGCATTTTGCCCTGGTTTAAGTATACTAGTAATTTAGGATGATAATTTTACTAGTTCAATAAAAAGCAAAATCATTTATAAGATCTTATTACAAATTTCAATAAAAACTTAAAGTCATAAGCAAGATTCTAATACAAGAATAAAATATATCTTGAACATCAATCCATAAATACAATATAAAGTGAAACTCACTACGTAGTATTTGTTAAACCCTATTCAACAATGTAGAGTCATGTAACCATGCATTGTACATCTCATTAGCAAGATTCTTTCTCAATATACTCCATGCAACACTAGATTTCGTAATTCCAATGTTAAGTTTATCATTTTTTTCTTCCTCATCATCCACAAGCAAAGGCTTTATGAGGTCTACACTTATATATGTTTGAATGAAATTATGCATCAATGCATATGTTAAGATAATTCTATCCACAGTTTTCCTAGGGTACCAAGTTGTACATCTTAGAATACCACATCTTATTTTTAACAATCCAAAACACCTCTCAATAATATTTTTTACTTAAGAATACTTCATATTAAAATATTCCTCAGTAGATATTGGTTGAGCACCACGCTTACACACACTTAGATAATATCTTTGGCCTTTAAATGGTGTTAGAAATATCTCACAATTCATATATCTAACATCACACAAATAATAGTTTCCTAAAATTAACCAAGATAAGTGTTAATTAGTTTTATTTCAAATAAGATCTTTAGTTCAAATTGAACAATGTGAAGTTACTAATATTGTTACCTTGTGAAATTATCAAAGCATTTTTTCTAAAAAATGTATCTTAAAGTACTCTATTATCATATGCAGACCCCTCTCAACCAGGCAATATATAAATAAATTGCAAATCCCGCGTGCACGCAACTAACACATTAGTAATGAGTTCTCTTTTTCTATTTTTGAACCTAACTTTATCTTTATCCCTAACACGAACCTTAATATGAACTCCATCCAAAGCACCTAAACAATTCTATAGTGTGTATATATATCACTTGTTAATATATATTGTATATATTTACAAATATTTACAAATTTATTTAATCATCCTAAAAATTCTAACTTATCTTAAACCATTTCTATCTCTCATCTTGACAATTTTCTGTCATTGGCTCAGGTTTCTTTAGTAGAATATTATGACATCTAAGGATAATATGGAGAACTGAATTGAAGTACCTAAATATTATCTTACTACTTCTTCTAAAATACAATTGAGTTCTTCAATTTTTTATGTCATGAGAAAGTGTAAATAGAAATAAGGTAACTATTTCCTCTAAACTAGTATTCCTATTTCCTTATAATTTACTAATATTTCTAAGCATATCACATAACTTATAAAAATAAGCTATATTCATCCTAAAGTTATCCAAATATACTACATCACTTTCTTGAATCATTAGCCTAAGATTTAAAAGCTTAACATAATATCTTTTTTTCAGCACAACTATCAAATATATAGGATATAGGTTTGGCCAATCTAATGTTCAAAATGGATTAAAGAAACATAAATTCAGCAATAGCCTCCAAAATTATGAGCATCATCTGTGTGTATATCACAATACATATAGTATCAATTTTCTTCTTTTTACTCAATGGTAAGCGAGTTATAATTGTATGACATATACAAATTACATACAAAAATATTATAAGTTAGAAGAGTAATGAAAATATGGCATGTAAATTTTAGCATATGTAAATATTGAACTGTGATATTTTGTGAAATAGCACAGGCCACACAAGCACCTTCCCTCCCAATGAATCATAAAAATATCATTTGATAGATAGTTAATAGATACCATAATATTATTAATAAATTGAAATCAAGAAACAACAGTCATCTTTTTTAAAGAAGGCAACAGGCAAATAACAACGATATTATAATCAGAACTTCTTAAAAGCTCTGCCATGGGATGGAGTAAACATCTTAATTTACTAAACTATAAGCATATATCCTAATTTGCTGAATTCTACCATAATTTTTTGGCTATTTGTATTTTGACGCTACTGCTCCTTTTTTTTCAAAAAATGGGGAAGGTAAAAACTTTTTACTAACAAGGCTATAGCTTACATAATAGAAAAAGAGGAAATAGGAAAAGAAAAAATGAGAAAGGTCATGTTGACTTACCAAAAATCGCTAGTGCCATTGTCGAAAATTGTTACTAGGGTTAAGAGGAGATGAGAGATGCTCAAACAAGAAATAATAACATTCATGAAGTGAAACTTAATAATCAATTAAAAGGGTAAAATTGATATTAATAAATTTTAGTAAGGATATTTTTATCTATGAATTAATTAAAAATATAAGAAATAGAATTTACCTAGGGGAAGTGGTAAGTGATTTCCTATGTTTTATAGAAAATACAGTTTCCTAGGAAGTTCTATTTTCTCCCATTTGTGTAACCAAACAACTCTATGATTATCTATTTCCTAGAAAATACAATTTTCTATGTTTTTACTACAAACCAAATGATACCTTAATCATTTGCTTCTAGTTATCCACTTACCCCTCTTGCATATGTCATCTCCCTCATTATACCTTTCATTATTCATACTTAAGGTTTATTTGTTTTAGTAAAAAAACAACTTCTATAAAAAAATAGTTATAAAATTTCAAAAAGATTGCAAACTAACTAAAATATTCAATGTTAAAAAGTTTGGTGGAAGATAAATTCTTTTTTTTCAAAGAATAAATTATTTTCCCCCACTTTCATACTTCTAAATATCATGTTTTTCAATCATAAAATACAAAATATATGGTATTCCTTCACTTGTGTATAAGGAAATAAGATTTTCTTATCTTCCGAACTCTTAGTACCCTTCCTTATACCTTTCATTACTCATACTTGAAATTGTTCTAATCATGTGCTACTCTCGGAGTCATATGTTAGTCTCCTCCTTTTATTTGTTACCGCTCTCCTTATATATTTTATAATTCAACACATAAACTCAACAATTAATGACTCTATCTGTAGTAAAAGATTATTATTCTTGGAGGAGGGTCTCTGACCTTTTTCTGATCTTCAAGAGTTTGAATACAGTCTTTAAGAATTCGAATACAATTATAATCTCGTATCCTTTGCATCACTATTTTTATCCCTTTTCTTATGTTCTATAACTCGACATACCAGCCCTTTCACAAGAAAAGATTAGTATTCTTGAAGGAGGGCCTCTTTCGAGTTAAGATTGTTCTATTTAAGAAAAAAGATTTCAGTTTCATAATGAGGGCTCTCATGAAAGAAAATATAAGAGGATGCGAAAGGACATATTGTTGCCTATCAAGGTAATCTCTCATGAATAAGGTTCAACTTCTACTCTGATGGATGAGGTCCCAGCTTACTGAGAAACCCCTGTAATATAATACATATTTTTAGCGCACATAAAACCAGAAAACCATGAAAATAATGATCTTAAAGCAAGAATTCATTGTTGAATCTCCGTGAGAGGTTCATATATGAAAAAATTTGCCAGACTTTCGTTCTTTTACCCTTTTAGATAGGGGAGCTTGTACAGCATCATGGAAAACTTTCTCATCTACTGTTATAAATACTAAAATTATAAAATCATAACTAAATTTCAAACCCACGATAGAAAATCTTTTCAAAAAGTTCAATCAAATAGTTACAACTATAAATATAAAAGATATTACGTACTTTCAAGAAGCATTAATTTAAACTAACCTTGACTTGAAGCCAATATTCTGTTTATACAGAGAAATCATGGTCGGATTATACTTAACATTTTTTTATTCCACTAAAATTTTACCAAATTCCATGACAAAATGAAAAGCACGTAAAGCTAACAGATCTAGAAAAGCTATAACGTCACCTGCAATTAACAAACCAGAATTCATGTAAGCATTCAAGCTTCAAAACAACTAAACTAAAAAATAAAACTATAGAATGCAATCATAGAGTGAGGAATAAGAGCTTAAAATGTCAAATCACTCACAAGAAAAAAGGATCCGACTTGAAATCCTTCAAAATTTTGGGATCGGATTAGCAGAACGGGAAAGGATAGGCCCAGTTGCTTGAGATGGCTGCAGGGACACAGGAAATGAATAGGGTTTGGGGCAGTGTCTGTTTCCAATGAAAGAGGAAATGATTTTCTTTTCCTATTTATTTTAAGGAGAAATGAGGCTTGATTGAGCCGAAGCCTATAATTATTTGATAATGATCCGAACGCTTACGCAAATATTCCAAGACTGTTGAAAAAAATGTAAATGATATAAAAAAACTTTCAGAATTTGCATAAATATAATGTAAAGAAAAATATAATAATAACAAGGTGGTTGTTTACTTTAATTGAATTAACTTCGGTGTAATGTGCAGGTAAAAATATTATATAATTTATAATATTTATTATTTATATTAATTTTATTATTTATTTTATTTTAAAATTATTGATGCATTTTATTGATACATATCATTATAAAATATAAAAATTATTTTAAAACTAGTTGACAGGAAAAAATATAAACAATTACATTAATTATAATAGATTTAAATTTATTTTACTGTCAATATAAATAAAATTTATACTACTATTTATCTATATGTTATCTTATAAATAAAAAAATATTAAAAATCTTTTATTACTATTAAAAATTCTTAGTTATTATTACATTTTCAATAACATGTCTTCTCTTTCACTTATAATGTTAAATATTTTAGGATCTAAGATTTAGGATTTAACTTATAATATTAAATATTTTACATTGATAATAAATTAAATTTAAACTTAATTATGCATACTTTAGGAAAATATATAGAATATAGTATAATTATAAATAAATTTAATTTATAACAACCACCGCATGCTACATCAATTTAGATCTATCAAGAATTTTCAATTTCAACTTATGATGACTTAAAAATGCTAAAAGTAGTATATAATCAATTGCATTTGTGATACAAATTGCAAGCAAATATCAATTATACAATTAATTGATTGGCTTAACAAAAACAAGTAGAATTTAGGGCATTTCAGATCAGATAAAAGGCCTTGGAAGTGCCTGGTGCAAAGATTTATCATCTATCACACTTATTCTAAATAGAGATTAATTTTATACTTGATAAAAAGGTAATGAAATACCCAATATGTAAGTAAAAAAAAGAAGAAAAAGTGATAATTATACCATAGAAATCGATCTTGGTTGAAAACAAATAATGATATTTTTTAATATTTAATAGGCTAAATTATATGTTACCCTTAGATTGTACCTCAACTACAAAAAATTTCATGATGTCTAAAAAGGTGCAGTTAATCTTAAACAATTTAAATTATACATATTGTATATAAAACCTCATATTTATTATCTTTCCTTCTAAATCTTTAACGGCAGAGGGATATTTTACTATTAATTTTTCTAGTATATTTGGTTTCTAAAAGGCTCACTTTCCAAAATCAACTTTCTGCCTAAGATCAATTTTAAATCAAAAGCGGAAAATAATAACCTTTACTTTCAAATTTAATAGTTTAATATTATTATTAAGTTATAAATAATAATTTTGAAGTTAATGTTTTAATATTATTAAATATAAAATATTAATTTATAAAATTTTAAAATAATTATTCATTTTCAATTAAGTAATTCTTAACTACTGTACGAAATAATTTTAAAAAATATTTCTTTTTTAACTTCATTTTATTGCATATTGATCACTTATATATATATATATATATATATATATATATATATATATATATATATATATATATATATATATACATTTTTTGTGAAATTATTTTTTGAATAATAAATACTTAAAATCCCATTTAAAATTTTATGTTGCAATGATTTCTTCTAATACTCTTTTAATATATAGATGTATAATCATTTTAAAAATAACTTTTTTAATTATGATTTGCTTAAATGAATAATACTAGTTACTCCTAAGTATTTTAAAATTTTTTATGCATATATGATTTGCATTTTTCATATCAAATAATATATTTCAGAAATAATTTTTTACTTAAAAAGTTTATTTCTAAAATATTTATAGGCTACCAGTATAGTTTATTTAAACAAATCATAATTAAATAAATTATTTCAAAAATATTTATTCATGCATGCGTATACATGCGTGTGAAGACACACACATATATAAAGATAATATTATTAAAATAAATCATCTTGAAATTGGATTTTCATTGTAATGCTAAATTATGTGTATTATCATGAAAATAGCTTTATAAAATTTGCATTTGTAAAAAGAAGCGTTCAAGATGTAATAAAATGAAGCAAAAGATGAAATATTTTTTTACATTATTTTGTATAGTGGTAAAAAGAATAAATTTTGAATGTGATTGATTGTAAATAATTAATTTAAAATTTATAAATTAATAATTTATTTTTGATAATATTTAAATATCAAATGAAAATTATTATTTTTAATTTTAATTGAAAATCAATTTTGTACATAAATTTAATTTTTAAAAGTTAATTTTTATGTAACCAGGAACAGTAAAAAATAATAACAAATAAATATTTTACCATTAAGGCTTTGACTGAAAAGATAATGGAGGAGGCTTTCTACACAATATATATATAAAATTTAAGTGACTTAATTTCATAATATTTGAAAATCTTTTGCATATGAAATATAGTTTTTTTTGGGGGGGTACCATATATTTTAGCAAATATAATGTCACTCTTATTATTGTAAATAAAAAACAATAAACTTAGCTCATAGAAATTTGAAATTTTTTTAATCATAGATATAAATCAACTCTGATTATCTTGATAATTTTTAGTTGTTGCATATCATATCAATCCTAATATCAAATAAAATTAATAAAAAAAAGATATAAAAGAAATTAATGCTATTACGATAGAACGTGCACATCCTAACCGTTTTAATATATAATCAAGTAGGATGATAATACTAACTTACTGTAGTGCTACAAATGTTATTTCTTAAATAATTCATAATTCTATTATAAATAACTATATGTAATAAAAAATATAAATTTTATATTTTAATAAATGATAATAAAACTTAATTTTTTTATAATTAAAAATATATTTAATAAAAAATAATAAATTATTAATTTAATAAATAAATTTATAATATAATTTTTTAATTAAAATTATTAAACCAATTAGACATGTCATTTAATTAATGAATTGATCTAGTATGACATAATTATTATGTGAGTCAAATTCAAGTTGATATTAATTGGATTGTCATTGGCTTTTGATAGGACTTAAATCTAACACACAGATATAAATTACCATTTTTAGCTAGAAGCCATATACTTTTAAAGTTTGTAAAGGAAAATCATGACATAGATCTGATTTTTTTTTTAAATAAAATTGAGGAAACATATAAGCTCATATTTATAGAAAGATTTAAATTTGTTTTATTATTGGTGTAAACTAATTTTTCACTATCATTTATTTATATGTTTTTATGTCAATAAAAATTATTAAAAATTTATTTACTATTATTAAAAATATTTAATTTCTATTACTTTTTAATGACATGTCTTCATCTCATTTACTAATAGTATAAAATATTTTTTATTGATAATAAATTAAATTTAAACTCTTTATATAATTTTGATAAAATAGAATAAAAAATAAAAGGGTTCAATCTAAGATATAAATTGATATTAAAATTAAAATGAATAATAAATAATGTTAATTATGGTAAAAATATAAATTGATTTTAATATTCATGTGTGACAACCATAACAATTCAACTCTTGAAAATTACATTTTGCTTATTCATAATTTCACTTTTTTTAATTCATTTGTGATTTTAAATATTACAATTTATCTACATGTAATTTTAATTGTTGATATTTTGCCCACTTAAACTATTTTTAATCCGAATTTAATATAAAAACTCACATAATCTTTATTTCCCTATATTATAATTCAATTTGATACCTATTCAAAACAAATTTATCCTTAAAAAAATCTTATTTGACACTCCCTAGTTGACAACTATGAATTAAATTGTGAAAGATAAATCTCCAACAAAATTAATTTTTTTAGGCAATTTAGTTCAAAGTAAGCATCAAATTGAGTCAAATTTTAGGGAAGTGATAATCAAATGTAATGCATGCAATATTTTTATTAAATTTTAAATGAAAAATAGTTAATGTAAGCAAAATTTTAATAATTGAAAATACAAATGAGTATAACACTTAAAACTACAAATATATTAAATGAAAAAGGATGAAACTACAAACGGATGAAGTATAATTTTCTTTTATTTTTTAGATAAGTGTCTTTAATCAATATTTAATATCAATATCAATATATCAAAATATTATATATAACAGAAGTCACTAATATCATCTTGAGGCATGGAACGACCTTTTATTAAAACTTTTCCCTCCAAACAATTTGGATAATATTTTAATATCTAAAATATAATAATACTTCTTAAAAGGAAATTTTTAATAATAAAATTGTATTTCATAATTCATAAAAATG
Organism: Sindora glabra; assembly: GCA_020226215.1. Classification (NCBI taxonomy): domain Eukaryota; kingdom Viridiplantae; phylum Streptophyta; class Magnoliopsida; order Fabales; family Fabaceae; genus Sindora; species Sindora glabra. Next base: position 57,571,727 of record CM035235.1, on the reverse strand, counting down.
ATAAAAAAATGAAATCACACATTATTTTAGTTCAAAAATAAGAAAAATTAAAAATTAGAAATAATATTTTATTGTTAAAATAATTTTAGAAAAGGGTGAGTTGACCTTTCTTGCAGCTGCTTCCGATGTTGTCAATTTGATAAACAACGCTAATCAAGTGGATCGGGTTACAAAATGGGTAGAACATGCGGGCCAGTTCAATCGAGAAAATTGTGAATTGATCTTGATTTGGTAAATTTTTAAAATCAGTCATAAAAAATTTGATTAGCAAATTGATAAATCAATGATAAACTGATCAAATTATGCAAATTGATTTTAGTTTTCACAATTCAATCGATTGATTTTTTACTTTAGAAAATTACTATTATTTATAAAAGTAATATTATTTTTGCTTAATATTATATACCTATTTAAATTTTGAAGTCCTAAATGATCAAAATTTTATTTTTCTATAAATAAAAGTTACAAAACAAGAAAGTTGGTTTCAGTATTTTTTAGTGATAATTTGAATTATAAACTTATAAGACTATGAAAGCATCTAATATTTGAAATATTTTCATATTTTATTTACATAAGTTTAATTTTATGATACTTTAATTATTTTTAATTTGTATATATTAAAATTTTCTAGTTTATAATATAATTATGATTCAACCCCAATTTGATTACGATTAAATCATTAAACCATGAACTACTTTCAATCCTAATTTAATGATTGATTTAATTTTTAAAACATTGATTTCAACTCCCATCTTTACTTTTATGAATTCTTAGAAAAATCAAAACACCACTGTTTCATTTCCCATGTCAATTATATGCTTGGACATCTATATTCAATGTATTATGTTTAATATGCTAACACTTGAATATATAATATTAGTTTCATAACAAAGTCCATCTTAATAGCTTTCCAGGTAAGTTATAAATAAAAAGTCAAGTGTTAAATTACAATTTTAATGTCAGTTTTATGACAAACTGACATTATTTTTCATAAAAAGTTAGAGTTGTATCTAAATGTGAAATATCTTATTTTCTACATTGATTTTGTGTAAAAAGAATTGATGTTTTAAGATAAAAATATTAGTTTTAAGAAAACAACAGATGTGATTTCTCTTGAATGGTTTTTTTTTCTCATAGAATAGTCATTATAACAAAACCTTCAAAATTTCAGATCAAAAAAGATAATAAGAAAAGAGAGTTATTTTGAAATGTTTTAAACAAATTAAGATTTATTTTCATCTCGTCGTATAATGAAATCATTATATGTTCTGTTTATAATAAAAAGAGAGTTAATCAAATGCGAAAATAAACATAAATAATAAAGAAAGTAAATTAAAAATATATGAGAAAGGAGATAATAAAAAATTATAAAAATATATTCTGTAATTTTATTTATTTATACATGCATCATTACATTAACAAATAAAATAAACGACCAACTTTTTATTATATATACAGCATTACATCAATAAAGACTGTGTTCCATCTTGGTTTCTTATTTTCTTCATTGATTAAAATTACACTTTTTTTCATAATAATTGAAGGCTTTTGATATTTTAATGATATTTTAGGACCACTTCTTTTTTCTAGTGGATTCCATGGTCATCAATTAGAACATTATCTGCTTGCTATATGTTCATGTTTTCGTCCCTTGTAAATTTTAGTTTGTGTAATATGTTAGGATAGGAAGTTCTTGGTGAAAAATTGAATGATGGAAACGTTAGTCAAGGCATTTATAATAAATTATCTTTAAAATAGTAATTTTTTTCAATTAATTGTTGATGATTTCACAGAAATTCTACCTTTAAGATACAATGCTTAACAAGAATAGGAGAATGCAATTCTCCTATTCTTATATTCAAAATCAACCTATTAGGAATTCAGGAGAAAAACACATTATTTTTTTAAAAGAAGAGAAAATAATAGTCCCTATTATGAAGTTGCACACACTTTCTAATGAAAAAAAATGTAAAAAGATTCAACTGTTGATTTTTGGAAGGACACAAATTTTCATTTTAAAAATTATGACTTTTCAAAAAATATAACTTTACATTTGAAAAGATACAATTTTTATTAATAACTTTTAAAATAATTTGTTAGTTTATTACATATTAGAAAAAAAAAACGTGGCTTGTCTGTTATGTTGGCCATATATATAATATTGTTCCACTGAAAGTCTAAAAATTCCACGCTTAATGCTAATGGGGAAGCTGGCAATCTCTTGATAAGTGGCATGAAACATGTACTGGGTTGTTGCCTGTAAAATTAAAATGAAAATGTTTTGCATTTAGAATTTTTTTAAGTTAGGGGTTTATTATGGTTGTCTTTGATTTTGACGAGTACGATTTGTGTGCTCGAAAAGAATTAGGCAGTTTCTTTTACAATTAGATGAATGCGCTCTTTGATATCTGTGATTCCATTGCTGCCGCAGTTTCTGCACACAAGTAAAGTAATTTTCTATATTTATATGAATATAACATCAATATATAATTTATAATGAGACGGGTTTAATATATTTTTCTTAATTCCCTATTAATTTACACTAATATGAAAAAGTTATATTTCACTTCCATACGATTTTGTCTAAATTTGTAAGTTAAGGAAACTCACATCCAAGAAGAGACGAATTGAGTACTTTTAAAGCTTTCACTAATTTTAAAATCTTTATTCAAAGTCTTTTGATTTTAAAAAGTTATGAAAATAATTTCAATTCAAACAAATTCAAGAAAATTTTATAAAAATATTTATACTCAAAATATAACAATTCAAAAAATTAATATACATCAACTCATTCAATTATGTATAAACAAATCATCAAGTCTAACATAATTTAATGAAAAGATTTGCATGTAACATATAATAATTCAATGCATTTGTATAAAATAACTCATTCAACTATGTATAGATAAATAATCAAAAGGCATGTGCATATATAAATTTTTCTTTCAACTATTCAATTATTCAAGTATCAACATAAGTATTATAACAAAATATATTCAATAGATGTCATCAATAAAAATAGAACATTAAGTCAAATGTAAAAAAAGTAAAAGTAAAGAGATCAAAATAAGAATTTATAATAGTATTCTTTTGAATACCCTTTCCAATGTGTATATCCATTTGTCAAGTGTTTCAAGCTTGTGTTTTGATCTATTATCCTTTCAATTTCAATTGGCGCTTGAAAAAACTTTACAACCTTTTTTTTTTAGTATAATCAACTCACTTTGAGATTTTTCACTCAAAATTTTTAATCTCCAAGAGATATTTTACTTTTGGTTTCCTTGAGATCCCTTGCCCAAAATACAATAAAAATTAATATACAAGATCAAGATCAACACAAATGAACTCTTTTACAGAGTAAATGAAATAAATAAAGCTTCTAAAATTGAAAAAATTTACATAAAAGAGCTCAAGTCATAATTTGAATGAAATAAAAAGTAAATAGTGTTACAAAATGAAAATCAAGCTTTCTATCTATTGTATTTGTTATTTTTCAGCTTATATAAATGGCCTATAAGGTATTATAACCATTTGAAATACTTAAAAATGAAAACTAGCCATTTATAATTGTTATTCATATACCAAAATCAGAAGAATTGTGCAATCAATTCTGATGAAATTTTTAGCTTCTATCTAACCAAAATCTATTAGGTAATCAGTTTTAGAAGATAGAATTACAAACTTAATATTAAAAGATTATAACTTCTTTATGTTAACTCCATTTGAAGCAAATGCCCTATTGTTAATGAATAAAAGTAAAAAAAAAATGAATTGTAAAAATCTGATTTTAAAATTTAATTTGTAAAATTTATAATTCTTTTATATGTTAAGAATTTTAAATAAATGACTTGTTCATGAAAATTTCTTTGAGCCTATTTTTACATAAAAATAATTTTACAATCAAATCATAGTTAGTTTGTGAGATAGAATAAAAAGAGTGACTAGAGTTCAAAATTGAAAAAATTAAAAACTTATATTTTGCTAGTTTTTAATATGTTTCAGAAGTTATATTATAAAAATATGATTGTGGATTATTTTTTTAAGACATTTTAATTAAGTTAAGATTTTCAAAATATGTTTAAATTATATATCATGAAAAACTTTACTTTATAAGACAATAAAAATTATACCCAATGAAGTAGGCTTTTCTTGATGCCTCATAATTTTTAAAACTTGAATCTTCTCATCATTTGATATTTGAATCATATCTTCTTTCTTTAATTTTTCCTTGTTTCTTTTTGGGTTAAGCATGTTATAATATTCCATTACTTTATTTCAATGTTAACTTTTCTTCCTTTTGGATTTTTCTATATGATATATATAAACTTTGTAATTCATATTGTTAGTCTAATCTAATATATTAATATATGCATAAATGATATATAGAAAATATTACAAGTTAATAAAAGAACATGCATAATTATCATATCATGTATATTGATAAATTATATATCTAATGAAACTTGTATAAGATATAATTCTTTTATTTCTTAATCAAATATTGCTATTACAACCATAATATAGTATATCTCAATAAAGATTTTACAACACTTATAAAATCATGTAATAGTATTGCAATCACTTATTTATCATCATTAAAATTTATCATCATGAATCCTAGGGCTACGAAATTCATTTAACTCATTTTTTATAAAATATTTTGTTAAAAATGGGATAGAAAAAATTTATGTTGACAAAGTTTTAACATTAAAAAATACAAGTAAACAAATTTTAACACTTAAAAATACATGTGAATTAAGTGAAAATTAATGAAATTACATGTGAATAAAATATATATTTTTAATTATTAAAATTACTAAAAAGAACACTTTTAACTATATTGCATCAAATTTTGGGCTTTACATTTTCTTCATTTCATTTTATTCTTTTTTTAGTAATTTGATTCCTTGCTTTTAGACATTATTTATTTTATTACAAAATACTTTTTAGAAAAAATATCACTAATATGCATATTGATGAAAAAGTAATGTATTATTCATATTTGTGATTTAAAAAAATGATACCAACAATTATAGTAATAAAGGAAAATAATTTTTTTAAATTGAAAAAGAAATTACTTTTTCTTAACTTTTTATATTAAATATTGTTACATGAAAATTTCTTTATTTTTTATAAAACAAGTGAAATATATTTTTATTTTAATATTTTATAATTATATTTTATAAAAAATACTTTCAACGGAATCCTTTAGTGAAAGTCATCAACTCTGCATTTCGAGAGGTTGTCTAAATTATTTACCTCCTTGATTCTGTTTTAGGTATCGTATAAGCTAGCCTTTACCATAATCATATTGGAGTTTTGAGTTAAATGCATGAAAAAATTGAGAACACCAGAACCTTCTGGACGAAACCATAACCAAATTTCTGACGTTGGCTTGCCATCGTCTGTTTTGATTTTCAAGTTACCGCATAGTTTGTTTGAAGACTAGGGGAACACCTTCAAACCAAATTTCTTGACATAATTATTTAAATGGTAGAAATTTAAATAAAAATAACATAACTGAATGAAATTTCAAGTATAGTTCATAAAAAATTATATTGTAAAAGAAATATAGGTATAACATATAATTCTAAATTGGTTAAAAAGAATATTCGAAAATTATATATCATCATCCAGGGCCCCAAATTCAACAGAAGCAGGCTAATTTGACTTGTATTATTATGATGTATCCTGCTATGTCCTTCAACTTTGTGGTGTTTCATGGGAGACCATAAGTTCATAACTACACTCCCTTTGCAAATGAACAAATACTAAACATGACATTATCAATCATGATATGTTTGGTTGTGATATTAACAACTTATATCCTTATAGTAGAGAATAATTTTAGAAAAATATATTTTTTAAAATTTATATATTTATATCAGTAATTGATATTATTTTCAATTATATGTTAGAAATGAAATTAATTGAATTTAGGATGAATTAGTATAGTGTTTCTATATTTTTAAAAAATGAAAATTTCAATTAATTTTAGTTTAGATTTTAAATTAGCAAAGATTTTATTAGTTGTCAAATTATATTTTATAATTGTATTGATTGCCACATGAATTTATGAGTAAAATCATAAAGTATTTATGAAATTAATATATAATAAGCAATATTTAAATAAAAGATATCATAGTCAAATATTTATCATTCTAATTATGATAACAATGATATTCGGTTACCATAATTGATTATGAATATTGATTGACTATTTAGAAAATTAAGGAAATAATTATTGCATGTTTTAATCTTTATCGATCACCAACAATTTGTTTCTGTTAATGAAATGTTTATAAGCTACCAAATTAACGTTATCTTGAATGAGAAATAGAAAAAAAAATCTTAGTCCCTATCTAATCATAATATTTAATTTTAATTTATAATAAAACCCAATTAAATAAAGATATTTAATTACTAAATTAATACTATCGTAAGATGTTATTTAATTTTTATAAATAGTTATCGCAATTAATATAATTTTAAATTATTTTTAAACATAATAATTCACTTTAAAATATATTAATATATTGTCTCTATATTTTTAAGTATCAATTAAATATTATATTATTTCCATTAAAATTAAAATTTTTTATTTTTCAATTTTTTATTTCCATAATTTTTCATCTTAATTTGATATTACATTTAATTGTATTAACTATTATGGTAAATAATAAATTAAAAGTAAATATAATTATTTAGATATTATAAACTGACAGAAAAAATAATAATACATGTGAGTGATGATTTGAAATTCATGGATTTCAAATATTTAATACTTAATTATTTATAAGAGTCAATTTTGAAAAATATGAATTTTATACTTTTGTAAATTCATATGCTTTTATAATAATCATTGTGAAAAAATTAATTAAATTTTGAAAAAAAAGGGTGTACGTTATTTTTTTTTTAAACACTTAACGGGTCCTTTGTTTGGTACATTAAAAAAGAGAATTCATTTCATTTCATTTTATTTGAGTAAAAATAATTTTATTTTATTTTTAAATAAATTCTTTTATTTGTAATAAATTACATAAAATGTAATTTTATTTTATTTTAAAATGAATATATTTATATTTACAATATTATCCTTAAAAGTAAGAAAGAGAAAATTCAAAGAGAAAGAAATAATTATTAATAATTAAAAAAATTAAAGATAAAATTATCCAATGAAAATATTACATTTAAAATGAAATAAATTCCTATCAAATTCTATCCAATTTTATGAAATTTTAAAATAATAATAATGTAAATAAAATAAGATTTTCAAATGAAATGAAATTTAAAAAATTTAAACCAAAAAATAATTTTTTAATAGAATTCATTTCATTTTGAAATTAATTATAATTTTAAGGTATGCCAAATAAGAGGTGAATGTATTTTGTTTTTTGATTTTTAACGCTGAAATCTTATTTCAACACTTTTCTAAACTGAAGGTAATGTTCCACGAACTGCTGTTAAATAGATTCAGCACAAAGGGTTCGACAATGTCATTCAGACCCACTATTCTTATCATTTTCCACCAAAAAAAGGGCGGAGTTTAGCGGGCGATTCCGGCCTCCATTTAATAGCGGTTCCAACCGCTGTTAAAGGAAACAACAGCGGTTATACAACCCGCCAAGAAATGGGCCGTTAGGTTAGTTAAAAAATCTGCTTTGTGCAATAAATAAATAAAATTTATAAATATTAATTTAGTTAATAAATTATATTTTAATTTTTAGAAATATTTTATTCATTAATTTATCAAAAAAATAAATTTTAATTTAATAAATTATTTTAAAAAACTTATGATTTATGAATTATTATTTTTTAATTTTTTAATGAAAATTTATTTTTATTTTAAATTATAAATATATAAAATACATATGTAAATAATTATATAACATTATAAAATATAATTAATTATTTTTTTATTATAAATAATAGTAAAATAAAATTTATATAAATAAATATATAAATTTATAAAATATAATTAATTGAATACTAAATTTTATATTTTTACTTTAAATATTTTGATTATAATAATATAATTTAATTTTTAAATAAATATAAATTATTTTAATTTATACATCTATTTTTTTAATATATCATTTTACAATTTTAATTAGTTCAATTAATAATTTTAATAAATTAATTCTTACACAATCAATCGGTAGCATGCTATATTTTCTTACAATTTTAAACCTTTTTCTTGGCAACAATCTGAATCCGCTGTTACGTTTTGCGAATATTTTTTTCCCATCTTGTTAGCTACAGTTTGGCAACCGTGGATATGTTTTTTGATTTTTTTTAAAAAAAATTGAAATTGCTGAATTTATTTAATTTGCATAAGCAATAGTACTTAATTTACAAAATATGTATAAGTAAATTTTCATCCCTATATTTGTAATTATGGTTAAAAACAATCAAATGAAATTAACAATAGATCAACAACTAAATGAATTTCATAAAAATCATCTCTTTCAGAAGTAAATTCGTGTCTTGCAACTTATAAGTGTAAACAAATGTTATACAGTAGTAATCAAAATGCATAAAATTATTTTATATATATTCGCGCACAATAAAGGAAATAAAGACAATCAAAACTACAATATCCCCTCCCCATCTTCTTGCATGCATTGATATATATATATATATATATATCCTCTGGAATCATCTCCTGTAAATAAGAAATAATTTCAGCAAGTAACAAAACTCAAGGAACCACCATTGGAAAATTGGATTAAAGGCATGCTTAAAACCCCAAAATCAGTACCAAAAACTAACAAACCAATATTTAGTTTTTTGACAAGACAGCTTTTGAAATTGAGCATAAAAACTGCTCAAACAATCCTTGGAAGACAGCACAATTGCACAAGGGGTTGATGTTCTCTGATGTCACATTTTGAGATTAGTTTTGCAGTTAGAGCAGAATTTGATTTGATTCTTTCTCCATCCTTTGTCTATAGCAATGTCAAGACCTTCCTCTAAGGCACATAATTCAACAAAAATAATTGAAACATATCCCACTTTACCCATGAATCCCAGCGTCCACCTTCCCTGTCAATCCCTAAAAACTCCACCTATACCCAAACTCCTTACACTCCCTATCACCGGTAGATAGTGATGTAAGTTCTACATATTTTATTTATTCTACCACTGGTGTAAAAAGGAAATATTTTAGTTTAGAAGTACGGCCCAAGAAATGCCTCCACCAAAAAATTCTATATTTGGAATCCTTTTTCCAAAATAAATTTGCTAAGTTTAAAGTAGAGCATGATATTTCTTTGAATCTTTCAACATCAAGGCAAGAACTTGGCAGCAACACTTCACATTTTTATACTCATACTTTTCCGTCAGTAAAAATATGATAAACGAAGGAAAATGAAAGGAACTAGAAGGCTATCATCCTAATTTTTAGTTTACTTTTAAAAGTATAATGGTTCATTTTTATAATTATTATTTTTTAATTCATCTCCACCTTAGTTCTTCCAAACTAAGCATGTAAGGAAGCAAAAAAAAAAAAAAAGGAAGGAAGAAATCAGCAGTCTCGTTTCTCTGGTTTTTTTAGGATCCAATTAAATATATGTGATTGAGAAATTATATCACTCCGAAACTGGCCTTGCAATTTGACAAAGAACACCAACGTTCAAGTAAATTAAAGCCAAAATTGATAAAGGGTACCTTAACTTATATATTCATCCACCTCCCAGTTCTCGCATATCACTTTTCTGAGAAATTTTACTTAAAATATGACATATACTTGCGTAAAAAAGTTTGTGCGTGCAAATATCATTTTTAAACTTGGAGACTCGGAGATGATGGCATATGATAGCTTGATGACATGCAGCCTTAAAAAATAAAAAAATTAAAAATAAAAAAAGAGTAGTAACAATGAAATGGCCATTGTTATATCCTGTCATGAAACTGATTTCCTATGCTTTCATTTCTGACAAAGCAGAAGCTAAATTTCTGTTTTTTGAAATTAACAATAAAATTGAAAATAAAATGCAAGCTGTTATAATTTTCTTACCAAGCTAGGAATTGAGTAGAACACAACATTAGGCAGAGAAAAAAATAGACTTCCCATTGAACTAAATACACCAATTATTATCATCGTCAAACATTAGTAAGAACATTACCAAAGTTAAGAACTGTATCTGTTGATTTTCAATGTTTGCTAAACGAGTTGGAAGGAACTCTCGTATTGTCTTGATGTAGTCCGAGACGGCACAAATATATTCCTCGCATTGTGCCAACCGATCCTCTGTCTGGTGGTTTTTCCTTTGTATGGTGGAGCTCTGGTTTCAGCTTCTCCACTTCTTGCACCATGGCATTAGTGCCAAATGAACTGCTTCCACTAAGTTGTTGTGTACTAATTCCAATTCCAACCACACTGATTGGGCAAACACCCATCCCAAGTCCTCATTGCTCCTTTCTAAATACCAATTTGAAAGCATCATCAAAAGCAATTACTGCATGCTGAGAAGAGTCTTGTTGGAGCAAGATGTCGCTCAGTTTATCCTATAAAAACCTGAACAAACTACTAAAATAACAGTGATATAATGTTTTGGAAGCAAAAAAAAAGTATAACAAATTGAACCCTCATCGCTATGGCCTCTGTATCCTCATTTATAGAAGATCTATCCACATGCCTGTGAGTTTTATCTCAAAATTCTGCTCCTCTAACTTGTTGCCCAAATTCTTTTCCTTAGCATTTCAACATAATTGTTGAAAATAAACTTGTGATAAAAATAATCATTTTTTAATTAAAATCAAATGTAATATTACCATTTGGTACTTCTCTTGAGCAAGTAACATAGATCCCATAGTGTGCAAAATTTTTTATTTACTTTTGTTAATCACATTTTACCTGCTCATTTCCTACATATTGAAACTATATTGTTCATTGAAGCATTCATATTGTACTTCATCAAAGTGACTAATGATTTACAATATAAAAGTCCCAGTATTAGGAGTGAAATGATAAAAGATGAAAAATTGGCAACAAACAAATTGCTATTTGTATATTGATCCTAAAAGCATCAATATAAAAGAATGCCAACGTAGGAAAATAAATGCAAAGAATCAATATGCAAATCATTAACAAGACTGCAAAATTATGCAAAAATGCACACAAAAAAATGACAAGCTAGAAAAGTAAATACAAATCCTTGGTTACACTTTTAAACATATTCCACTATATCCCTACATCATTCAGTTAGAGATTAATGTGACTAGGAGCTCGTAAATTTTCAAAGGAGCTCGTAAATATAGATCCTAGGATTGTCATGAGCTAATCCCTCACAAGCGGAAGAACATTGATCGGAAACTAAGCTAAGCCCTAACTGAGCTAATCCCTCAATTAAACTTAAATAAGCATATTAAAGCAGAGAAGCAAGCCAAATCAGAAAAGCAGAACTAACCTTAATAAAACCAAACTGATTTAGTTGGCAAGCTTCAGTCCGATGCAATCCTCCATTCAGAGCTTTGAGCACGCGATAATTTCAAATTCAGAGCTTTAACTTAGGATTGGCGGTAGTTCATGTAACCGCCATTAATTAACCATTGTTATTTAATCATATTTATTGTAGTAATGCAAGACAATATGGACAACAATCCCAAACACGAACCACAGTTTCAAACTTATAAAAAAAATAAAAAATGTAATAGCAAGATGAGAGTGACTCCTGTAGATGAAGTATAAACCCATGTGTAAAGTAGAAACACACAGAAAATAACTCGTAACTAGAAGCATCACTTCAAAACTTTTGTCAAATTATTTGTAGGCAATATAAAAACAGAAGCTTGATAGTTATAGGTGCTAACTGAATGATAGCAGATTTGGGTTTCGTATACATATGTATAAAGTTAAAACTCAGAGTAAAGGGGGGAAGAAATGAACATCTATTATTGGTCAAAATCTCTTAAAAACATAATCGCACGCTACTACTAAGCAATTAAGGACCTTTTATCATACAGTTTTAAGGCATTATAAAGATAGCTATAAAATATACTGGATGCAATCACATCCAGAACTCAAAAGAAATAAAACAGATTAACAAAATCTTTACTCAACAAAAAGGAAAGATAAGAAAAGAATTGAAGAAGAATGGGGTAACAACTATCACACGTGTTAACCAAAGGACAAAGCATCACCATATCACCCTATACCATTTATATTTCAAGATTAGACAAACAATATCCTAAGAAGTTATTATATTCAAAGATGAATCTTTACTTCTTACTACCTTATAGAAATAATTTGAGATATGGGACAGTGGCTTATATGCATAAAATGAGTGTTATGAAATAAGACCTAGTATTTCTTCGATTTTCTGGTGATACCTCACGTTGTATGTTTGTGAGTCCAACATGAGCTTAAGCTTATTCTCTCAGTATTGGCAAACAGATTACCTTCCGTAAGTTTATTTCTTTTTCTTTTACCGTAGAAATCCCTCCCCTTTTACCCAACTGAACCGTAGAAGGAGATGAAATGTGCGGTGACCGCCTCTTCAATTAATAAAAACAATCCACCATATAGAATTTGACTAGTTTTATATGTTTCTTTATTTATCTTCCATTGTTAAGGAATTGGGATAATGTTCCTTGGAAAAAGGATGGAGTGATTTTCGCTCAGAGATGGATGTAAAATTTTGTTTTATTTGAAATTGTGGGTCTTAATAAAAGAAAGTATTGGATCTTAGAACAAATATTATTAATTTATTTCTTCAAAAATTATAGGAAAAATGAGAGGATCCTACAATAAATATTGTGTTTTACTTGTACACTTTTATATTTTTTAAGTGTTATGAATAAGTAAAATAAACAAACAAATAAAAAAATATAAAAATCAAAATAAATGACAGCGTACCATAGAAGTGTGAAAGAAATCAACTTTTTATGTCTTATGAAATATATTATATTTAATATTAATATTACAAGTTGTTTTCGGACAATGTTGGACGATCATGCAGATTAGCCAATAATAATAATAATAATAATAATAATAATAATAATAAAGAATGCATAAAACTGAAATAATAACTCAGTGCCAAATGCATAATCCAAAGGTGTAAACAACTACTAAAATTCAAGAATCATAGCCGACAAATTCCAATGCAGCAACCATAAAACATTATCAAAGTATCAAATCCCAATAACAAATAACTCAATGCGAAAAATAGGATTAAATCAAACTGCAAATATTTTAATCAAGTCAATTTAACTATTAAACCAAATTTACCTGCTGTAATTCTGTAATACAGATATCTTCCATCTTATAAACGTTTTGTTTATACAGAGAAATCGTGGTCGATTATACTTGACATTTCTTTATTCCACAAAAATTTCAGCGAGCTCCATAACAGAGATGAAGAACAGGTTAAGCTAACAAATCCAGAAAAGCTAAGACACCACCTGCACTAACGAAAGCAGAATTCATGTCAGCATTTAAGCTCCGAAACAACTAGGAAAACAAAAAACTATAAAATGCAATCACAGAGTGAGAAAGGAAGAAGAAATTACAAGGTGATATCACTCAAAAGGAAAATGGATCCAACAAGGAATCCTTGAAAATTTTCTGATCGCATCAGCAGAATGAGAGGGAAGAGGTTTAGTTGTTTGATGTGGCTACGGGACTGAGGAAGGGAAGCGGCTAGGTTGCGGGGATGTGCTGTTTAGGAAGAGGGAGAAAATCGTTTTTATTATTCATTTATTTTCAGAACAAATAGGGCTTCGCTGGGCCTAGGCGTAGAATTACTCGAGTATGATCATGAAAACTTCCAGAAGTTTCATTAACAATATAAGATTAAATAATAATAAAAATAAATTTAGTTCCATTTCATCATTTATATAATTCCAATTACTATTTTCGTCTGCTCTCAAATTGTTGTAACGTAATAACGAATGTATATATCTTTTAAATATTTAGATAAAATGAGATTTTTTTTTAGTGTGTGAACTTTGAAGTTTTATAATATCTTTTAAAAATATTCGCCAGTAAAATAATAGGCATATAAGGGATAAGTTCTATAAATATTTTTCATTGATTTTCTTATTCAATTTTGACATTTGAATCTTTTTAATACTTCACTTAAACTTCCTTTTTCGTTTGTATGAAATTTATTTATTTTTATTGTTATAAAAGTTTTGTTTTACATAAATAATTAATAAATTATTTAATAACTTATAAGTGAATTGATTATATAAGAAATGCTTCGTAAAATTAATTATTAAATTAATTAAAAATATAAAATGATGAAAAATATATTAATATAAATAGATTGCGAATTAACAACAAACGCATATGTTGTCATTTGGTAAAAGCATCAATTAAAATTGTAAAATATGAATAAATGGGTCTACATATATCAACTTGTATTTCTTTCAACAAAATTGGAGATTCAAATTCAAATTTAACTAAAATTTAGCTAGTGATAGCCTTGTAATTAATTTACTTTGAGGACAAAGTATATAAAAATTTATTAGAGTGAAGAATTTTTTTAGTTTTTTAATAAATGACCATAATAACTTTGAATAATTTCTTACATCATTATTAATTCAGAATGAGCTAAATAATCATGTCAAATAGTTTGATTAATGAACTTCTAATTTGCAATAGCATTCATTTCAATTGAATTAATATATGTGTAATATAAGCCAAAAGAAAATGATGATTATTTTTCTAATCCATTTTTTTCATTTGAGATAACCACTAAAATATAAAAATGTTCAACATCTTTTTCATTCATTGTCTTAATGTGTTATCCATTTTATCATATGTCTCTAAAACTTAGAAAGTTTCTTTGAGACTTGATAAACAATTATCTATCATTTATAATTATTTGTGTTCCTTATGATAAAATTATATTAACTCTCCTAGAACCTTCAATCAATTTAGTACTATTAGATATTATATTAACAAAAATTTTACTAATATTTAATTAAAAATATTTTTTAATCATAAGAATAGTATGTGTAGTTGCACTATCCACAAAATACAAATTTTCATTATTAGCTTTTGATCCAAAAAATTGAAAAGTATCCATATTTTCTTCATTAAAGCAAAACCAAAAAAAAAATTGTAAGATAACAAAATGAAAACATGGCATATAAAATTTCATAACATAATAAAAGGAAACATTACATACAAAATTTTAAATTAGAATAAGTGGACAAAAGTGAAATACGATTAAAAAAATTAAAAAATAAATTCTCTTAATTTTAGACATTTTCATCATCAATCAAATGATTGATTATTTCTTTTCAAAGAAATCAATCACATTTAAATTTATTGGATCATGAGTGAAGACATCATTCTCATAAATAAAATTAACTTCTACATTTTTTCTCTTTTTTTTTTAAACGAGGCTTGCTAAAGTTTAACAAAATATTTGGACATATAATAGATACGTGACCAATGCTTTTTCATGTCAAATCGATAGCATACATTTTGTGGATTATTTGAGTTCTTATTATATTATTCCTTTTCTTCATTATTCTCCCACTTTTAGTAATGAGAAGAAATTTCATGATTATTTAATTATTTTTTATAACCATTACAATTGTGATAATTAATTTAATTTCTTCAATGCCTATGATTATAACCATGACCTCGTCCTTGTCCAAATCTTCCAATTGATAATGCATTTACTGCAAGGAATGGAATAGAACTAGTTAGGCGAGTTTCATAATTTTTCATTGAGAGCTCATTATTTTATTTAGCTATAGGAAGATATAAAATCAATTTAAAATATTTTTAAAAATCTTTTTCTCTGCATTGCTACTAGAAGAATACATTGAATGAATCAAAAGTATTCAAACATGTCTTCTTTGGTGACATTGTCTATATATAATTTTAGTTGACAATTGATTTTAAATATTATATAATTATATTCTTTTATTGACTTAAAATCTTAAAAATGTAAATGCATCCAATCATAATGAGTATTATTTTGTTAAAGTATTTTGCCAAAGTTTTAATTTATTTTGTTACACTTCTTTTTATGTTCACTTATATTATTTACAATTTAAATATTAAGATTGTTGAATAGTATAAATATATCATGATATAATTTATTTTTATTATAAAATATTTTAGATAAGTTAATGTTATATAACATATTAATTGAATTAATTATTTATACATCCTATTAGTTATAGAAATTATCTCTCTTATTTTAATTTATTTTGTAACATTTTTTTAATGTTTACTTATATTATTTATAATTTAGATAATAAGATCTTTGAATAGTATAAATATATTATAATATATTTTATTTTTATTATAAAATATTTTAAATAAGTTAATGTTATAGAAAGTATTAATAGAATTCATTATTCACAAATCCTATTTTTAATAAAAATATTTTAAAATAAATTTTATTTAGTTAAAATTTACCAATACTTTCTTCATATTAAATTTTAAATACTATATTTCATATGCATATTTTATATTCCACATACTATTTTTCTTTCTTTTATCTATTACATTATAGAATACATTTAATTTGGAGTGATCTATATAGAATTTTTTTAATGATAGAATGATATTTAATAGTTTTTACTTGGAAAAAAGTTATTTATGAAAATATTGAATTTAAATAGTAATCAATATAATTCAAAAAATATTAGCTAGTTATTAAGATCATGATTTATATTGATTCTATTAGACAATTATCACTCTTTACACTATCAATTAATAAGCTATTTACATTTGTTAGAAAAGATTTTTTTAAATCAAAATTTTCTTTAAATGTGATTCATAAATATTTTTACCATAAAAATATTTTAAATAAGTTAAAATTTTGATATAAAATATATAAATTAATTGAGTCAATTAGATTCTTTATTTTAAATAGAAATATCTAAAAATTAAAATTAATTTTTTTAATTTTTTAATTTTTTCTTGATTTATCTGTTACCTTTCTACATATGTTAGAAAAAAGTTTCTTTAAACATGATTTCTAAATACATTTTTCATAAAAATATTTTTAAGAAGTTAAAATTATTTTACTATTTTATTTTTATCAAAGAAATAAGTGAATTCATCAATACAAGAGTGGTAAAAAATTATAAAATAAATGTATAAAAAATTTATTAAAATATTTTATACAATTTGTTAGTTTTAAATTTATATTTTTTTTATGTAAAATTTAAAAAATATACATTGGAATGCATTGATATAAAAATACCTAAAAAATAATATAGATTTAATTGATCAAATAATGATATGTATGTCTAAATTAATTTAATTTGTTGTGAATTAAAAATTATTTATATTATTAGTAAGTTTGAAGATATTATGCAATTAAAAAATAAATACAATTAAAAATTTTGACAACAAATTAAAAAATTTTAAATTTCTTACAACATAATCTATATCTATATTGAAAGAAAAGCTTTTTTTTTTTGCCTTTTTTTTGTTGAGATACGCATTAGGCTACAGGAAAAAAATTTCCCTCATGACATTGTCCAAGAATTTTTTATTTTTATGCTTCTTTATGATTTTTATTTGTATTATTATAATATAGTTTAAATATTTCCTCCATTTTTCATATCAACTTTTGTTATTTTTAATTTAAATATTAATATCACTAAATATTATATATAATATTATATATAATATTATATATTTTATAATTAATTTTTATTAATATTTTAAATAAATTTAAATTTTAGTTTACAAATTAGTAAATAAATTAATTAATTGTATATTCTATTTTTTAAATGCATTATTTGAATGTTAAAATGAAATTTATTTATTTAAATTTGTTAATATTTTTTCTGAATCCAGTTTATACGTTATATATAAAATCAAATTAAATATGTATAAACAGAATTCTGAATCGACTAGCTTCGTGTTCATGGGTCTCTCATGCTGAATTGCTGGTCCCTCCGTGCCAAGAAAGGAAGGCATGCTTACACTCATGGCCGTACACAGCTTCGTTTGTATTGTATACAGAGACAATCTAAGAATCCATGAAAGACCACTGGCTGCTACATCAACGAATAACTAGTCCCGGAATATTTTCGTTCAATATATTCCAATTGGTGATGCATATCACAAGATGGAAAACGTTTCTCCCACACTCTCTGGCGTTGCAGCACTGCAACGTAGGTGTATGGGCAGTAGTGCGGAAGTAAGTGTGGAGGGTGCATTACTCTCTGAATGATTGTCACACCCTTGAACACACTTCATTATACACACCACATTTCGATATTCCGTGACTCTACTAAGATCTGTTGGCAATTTTCTAAAGTTCATTAGTAATTTCACATTAACTTTCTTAACAAATTGCAAGTAATTTGTGATAGTAACATTTTTAGATTACAAAAAACTTTTCTTGAATCCAGGTAGCAGACAAAGGGGCGGCGTGTGATGCAGTATTTGTGATGGTGTGCAACCATCATTACTTTTATTTATTTCCTCTGCTACTGCACTAATGCCATTGCATTAGGTATCTTAATCACAGAATTTATGAAAACGCCACTGTACTGGGTATTTTAGTCAGAACAGTGAACTTGTCATTGTTTGGATAATACGGAGAAGCCCACTCAAACTCAATATACAGAGACAAGTACTTGTGTGTATGATGTACTGAAATAGTTACCTAAATTTAAAACAGATAACTTGTGCAAAGGGTAACGGTATGTAAGTACTAATAAGCTAGCAAGGGAGGATTAATAAATGAACAAAAAGAACAGATGGAATTCCTGCAGATGTATTGTCTATCCTTCCTATCCACTGGCAAAGTCTAGCACGCTTGACACACTATCCACACTATGATTGAGTGTCCCAAACCATCCCGCCCCAAAAGGTCTGGCTGTGAAACGGTGCTTGTGACATTACATTACGGTGCTCTCACTTGTGTTTAATAGTGACCGAGAGCTGATCATCCTTCCTCCTCTGGAACTCACAACAATCACCTACTCATAGTCGATTGTCTTGCACAAATCTCGACCATCCCTTGCTGAAACTATGACTCTTTTCATTTTTCAACTTAATTGACTCAACCTCCCATGTCCTACCATCACCGGTTGAAAGTTTCCAGAGTTAACTTGGACGTGAGATCCATTTCCTCGCAAACAACTTCGGGGTAAACTGCATGCAGAAATTTGGCCTCCAACCATTGGGTCCCCTGTAAAAAGAATATATTCCAAGGTAAATAAGAAGGGCAAATACCACACTAACCATAAAGTGTTTGTAGCTCTAAGAGTACTCCTGTATCGATTGAGTGGATGACCACATCTTAATCTGTGTACTACCAGTAGGATGCCCAACATTGCTCCGACCTCACACTGGCACAATATATTTCTAGTTAAAAAATAGAATGCCATGTGTTATTAATACATCAAACGGGGTACATCACTCACAACAGAATTGTTGTAGGATACATTTTACCTCTACATTGTCATTCGTGGCCTGTGGTATGTCTAGCTGCAGGGCTTGAAGTCTGTATGGCATAATCCTCCTCTCCATCGTTGTCATCTGATGAAATCACAGCCATGGAGGCACCATTGTCCCCATGTCCAGTAGAGTTAGTATCTTTTAGGTTTGGGTCACTGTCATCCATGTTAATGTCTAGTAGATAAGCATAGAGAGGCCTCTTGCACCTCCCAGCTAACACACGCTGTATCAAAGGGTGTGGCAACAAGTATCTATACAAAAAAGACCTCAGTGGCGTGAACTCAAAATGAAATGCCCTTTCCGATTTGACTTCTACATGTGCCAGGAATTTCAACCACTCTGCACTAAAACATGGCTTGCCATTCTTGATTTCGAAGTTCACGATGTGTACATTCAAGCACCCATCATACAGCCTTGCAGAACCCTCAACCAATGCTAAACTGCATCTATCATAGAATTCATCTGGCAGTCTTCTTGGATTGTGCTCTCAATTACATGAGTATAGGCAATGTCAGGTGAAAAATTGCAATAATAGAAACAGAGTACCCCGTCCCCATGTTAGGGCCATGCAATTTATTATCATACATACTATAGAAATGTGGATGGACACATTTAAATAAACATTATCATTTTATATTTTTTATAGTCCGAAAGTGAGAGAATAAAGAACTTGAATCTCATCCAGCAAACCAGAGTAAAGTATAAAGCTTTAGTTTAAGCAATATTCCCCCACCACAATTATCATCATTTCATTACACAAAGAACAGGATCCTAGCATTCTATATGGCACATCAATGGTAATTACAAAGGTGAACTGAAGACTAATTAATTTACACATTGCCATGATGACCTTGAAAATAATGGGTACTTGTTGGATAGTGGATAGCCTAAATGTGAACTAATCAAACTACTCAAAGTTGAATAAATCCTTTGTGAATAAAAATGAAGATGCCACAAAGCTAATATAGACATTCATCAACAAGTACAGAACAAATCCTAGCAACTCATATCAACATTGACAGACTGACACCAACAAACAATTAACTTATGAAAAATGTTCCTGCTCGTAGGAGCTCCTTGTGTGATGTTACACCTTGACTCCAACAAGCAAACAGTATGATGACACCAAAAAAATCAAAAAAGGTCAAAATAGATACAAAGTAATAATCATAAAGCATTAATTTTTAAGTATTCTTTATCACAGTTTGGAGATGACAGTCAAATTATTAGGTTTGACACTTAAATAATTTTGTTTCTGAGATGCTAGGAAGTGCCACCCCAAACGACATATATTTTTGTAAATTTGTAATGAGTTCATGTAACCGCCACTAATTAACCATTGTTATTCAATCACATTTTTTGTAGTAATACAAGACCATATGGACAACAATCCCAAACATGAACTACAGCTTCAAACTTATAAAAAATGATATAAAATAAATAAAAAATGTAATAACAAGACGCAAGTGACTCCTATAGATGAAGTGTGAAAGATCTTACAGCCTATATGTAAAGTAGACACAGAGAGAAAATAACTCATAACTAGAAGAATTACCTCAAAACTTTTATCAAATAGTTTATAGGCAATATAAAAAGAGAAGCTTAATAGTTATAGGTGCTAACTGAATGATAGCAGATTTGGGTTTCGCATACATATGTATAAAGTGAAAAGTTAAAAGGGGGAAAAAAGGAAGATCTTTTATTAGTCAAAATCTCTTGAAAACATCATCACACATTACTACTCTGCAATTAAGGACCTTTTATCAAAGCAGTTTTAGGCATTATAAAGACAACTATAAAAATATATTGAATGCAATCACAACCAAAACTCAAAAGAAATAAAATAGATTAATAAAATCTTTACTTAACAACAAAGAGAGAAAAGATAAGAATTGAAGAAGAATTAGGTAACAACTATCACATGTATCAACCAAAGGACAATGCATCACCATATCACCATATACCATTTATACTTCAAGATTAGACAAACAATATATTGAGAAGTTATTATATTCAAAGATGAATCTTTACCTCTTACTGCTTTATAGAAATAATTTGGGAAATGGGATAGAGGCTTATATTGATAAAATGAAGTGTTATAAAATAAAACCTAGAATTTCTAGGATTTTCTAGTGATACCTCACCTTCTATGTTAGTGAGTCCATCATGAGACTATTCTTTTAGTATTGGCAAAGAGAATTGTTAGTTCTATTAACTTACATTACTTGAAAGACAAGAGATGAGCGGTGACTGCCTAACCAACAAATAAAAACAATCCACGATATAGAATTTGACTAATTTTATGTTTCTTTATTTATCTTCCATTATAAAGGAATTGGGATGGTCTTCTTTTCCCTTAAAAAAAAGGATGGAGTGATTTTCAGCCAGAGATAAATGTAAAATTTTGTTTTGTTTGAACTTGTGGGTCTCAATAAAAGAAAGTAATGGATCCCAAAATAAATATTACGTTTTATCTCTTCAAAAATGATAGGAAAATGAGAGGATCTCAAAATATATATTATGTTTTACTTGCACACTTTTATATTTTTTAAGTGTCATAGATAAGTAAAAAAAATGAAATAAATGACTGTAAACAATATAAGTGTGAAAGAATAAACTTTTATGTGTTATGAAATAAATTTAATATTAATATTACAAGTTATTTTCAGACAATGTTGGACAAATCATGCAGATTAGCCATAAATAAATAAATAATAAAATAGTAACAACAGCAATAAATTAATAAATTATAAAATTAAAAGAAAAGCATAAAACTGAAAAAATAAGTCAGTGCCAAATTCATAATCCACAGCGGTAAACAACTACTAAAGTTGAAGAATCAAAGCTAACAAATTCAAATGCAGCAACCACAAAACATTATCAAAGTATCAAATCCCAATAACAAATAACTCAATATGAAAAATAGCATTAAATCAAACTGCAAATGTTTTAATCAAGTCAATTTAATGATTAAATCAATTTTACCTGCCGTAATGTTTTGTTTATACAGAGAAATCGTGGTCGATTATAATTGATATTTCTTGATGACACAAAAATTTCGCCGAGTTCCATAACAAAGATGGAGAACAGGTTAAGCTAACAAATCAAGAAAAGCTACAACACCACCTGCACTTAAGAAAACAGAATTAATGTCAGCATTTAGGCTCCGAAACAACTAGGAAAACAAAAAAACTATAAAATGCAACCACAGAGTGATAAAGGAATAAGAAATTAAAAGGTGAAATCACTCACAAGAAAAATAAATCCGACAAAGAATCCTTGAAAATCTTCTGATCGCATTAGCAGAATGAGAGGGAAGAGGCTTGGTTGCTTGAAGTGGAAGGGGTAAGTGACCATAGGTTTTGGGGCTGTGGCTGTTGATAAGGAAGAGAGAAAATCGTTTTTATTATTCTTTTATTTTCAGAGGAAATTGGGCTTGGCTGGGCCTAGTAGGCCTAGAATTATTTGAGAATGATTATGAAAACTCCCAGAAATTTCATAAAAAAGATTAAATAATAAAAAAAAAAGAATTTAGTTACATTTCATTTGTTTATATAATTCTAATTACTGTATTTTCATCAACTCTCAAAATGTTGCAACGTAATAACGAATATATATCTTTTAAATATCTAGATAAAATGAGATTTTTTTTAGTGTGTGAACTTCGAAGTTTTATAATATCTTATAAAAATATTTGCTAGTAAAATACTAAGCATATAAAGGGTAAGTTCTACAAATATTTTTCATTGATTTTCTTATTAAATTATGACATTTGAATCTTTTTAACACTTCAATTAAACTTCCCTTTTCGTATGAAATTTATTTTTTTTATTTTTAATGTTATAAAGGTCTTATTTTGTGCAAGTAATTAATAAGTTAATTGATAATTAACAACTTAGTTAATTATATAAGAGATATTTCATAAAATTAATTATTAAATTACTTAAAAATTTAAAATAATATAAAAATATATATTAATATAAATAGGTTGTAAGTTGACAATAAATACACATATGATCATCTGTGGAAGCATCAATTAAAATTATAAAATATCTAAATGATTCACTTAATGGATGAATAAATCCATGTATATCAACTTGTATTCTTTCCAAAAACATAAAGGATTTAAACTTAATTTTAACTATTGATGGCCTTATAATTAATTTGCTTTGAAAATAAGTAGTACATGAAAATTCATTATTGAAGTTTTTTTTTTATTTTTCAATAGATAGTCATATGAATTTTTAATAATTTTTTATATCATTATTAACTTAGGGTGGCCTAAATGATCATACTAAATAGTGAAAATATTTTTATAGCATTTATTTCAATTGGATTAATATATGTATAATATCAGTTAAAAAAAGATGAGGGTAATTTTTTTAATATATTTTTCTCATTTGAAATAATCATTGTAATTTAAAAATATGCAGCATTTTTTTCATTTAATATCCCAATGTGGTATTCATTTTGTCATATATTTCTAAAACTTAATGAATTTCTTCTAGATTTGGTAAACAATAACATATCATTTATAATTATTTGTAATCCTTCTGGTAAAATTATATTAATTCTTTTAGAGCTTTCAATCAATATGGTACTATTAGATATTATATTAACATAATTTTTATCAATATTTAAATGAGAAAAATATTTTCTATTCTTAAAAATAATAGGTGTTGTTGCACTATTCATGAGACACAAATCTTTATTACTAACTTTTGATCCAAAAAATTAGAAAGTACCCTTTTTTCATTAAAGCAAAATAAAAAAATTGTAAGAAAAATTGAAAAATAACAAAAGAAAACCTTACATATAAATTTTTCATGACATAACAAAAGAAAATGTTACATATAAAATTTTAAACTAAAATAAGTGGATAAATGTGGAATATAACTAAAAAGAGTGAAAAAGAAATTCTTTTAATTTTAGACATTTCTATCACTAATCAAATGGTTAATTCTTCCTTCAAAATATTCAAAGATATCAAACACATCTAAATTTGTTGTGTTGGATCATAAGTAAAGGCATCATTCTCATAAAGAAAGTCAACTTTTACATTTTTCAATTTCTCTTTAAAGGAAGCTCAATAAAGTTTAATAAGATGTTTGGATGTACAACGAGTATGTAACCAATGTCCTTTCATGCCTCATCGATAACATATATTTTTTAAACTCTTTGAGTTTTTATTATACTATCCCTTGTCTTCATTATTCTCCCACTTTTGGCAGTGACAAGAAATTTTATGATTATTCATATTATTTTTATAACCACCACAATTGCAATAATTAATTTAATCTCTTCTATAACTACGATTATAACCATTATTTCATCCTAGTTTAAATCTTCTAATTGATAATGCATTCACTTCAAAAAATAGAGTAGAATTAGTTGGACAAGATTCATAATTTTTCATTTAGAGTTTGTTATTTTGTTCAACTACAAAAAGGCATGAAATCGATTCATAATTTTTCATTTAGAACTCATTATTTTGTTCAACTACAAAAGGCATAAATCAATTTAGAATATTTTTTAAAACTTTTTTCTCTATATTGCTATTATAGGAGCACATTGGATGCAAGAAAAATAAAGAATATTTTTTTAAGCATATCTTCTTCAATGACTTTGTGTTCATGTAATTTCAATTGAGAACTAATCTTAAATATTATGCAATTGTATTCATTTACTAATTTAAAATCTTAAAAATATAAATGCATCCAATCATAATAAACTTTTGGAAAAATCATAGTTTTCTAATTATCATACTTTTCTTATAAGCTTTTCCAAAGGATAACAAGATCTTTTATTATAAGATATTTATTTTTCAATCATTCATGAAGATGGTGATGAAGAAAAATTATTGCCTTTGCATATTTTTGTAATGATCCCTGATTTCCTTTTTTGATTGCATCTCTAAGATTTGTTAATTTTAAATGTGATTTAGCATCTAATATCCATGAGATATAATTCTTTCTAGTAATACCAAGAACTACAAATTCATGTTTTATGAGATTTGCTATGATGATAATTAAAATATAAATAATGATTGAATTAAAAAATAAAAGGTTAATTAAAATATGAATAATACATTACAATACAAATAGTAAAAAAAATTATAATAGATATTATTATTTGTATATAAGATACAATTAAAAATAAAAATTAAAGTAATAAGTAATATATAAAAAATAAATAATATAATATGACATGTAGAATATATGTTAAAAGAAATGAAGAAATAAATCTGAACTTGAAATATGGAGAAGAGAGAACTATGCAAGTAAAAATAATAACCTCAAAGTTTTACTTTAATTGGACAAAACTTTGTGCTGATAACATATTAAAAATTAAAAACACAGCGACTAAAGAAAGACTAACGAAATGAAAAGCAATTTTGCTTTACTTCTAGTTTATATCACTATGTATTAACATGAGAATACAACGCCTTTTATAGGCAAATTTCTTTACCATGAAGGAAGGTCCCACTCAAGTAGTCTACTTATAACTAACTGCCGCCTAGCTTCGGAACTTGTCAAAAGATCGGTTTCTTTTCTTCTATTATTGTCATCCTTATTATAATGTTATAATAATTTTGTCCTTTTTATTCAATTTGTAAAACACCCTTCCTCATCTGCTGTCTTGTTCTCTATTTAACAGATACTTGTTATCTGGGAATCCTCAAATCCATCGGAGAGTTGCTGCACGTGGCGTTCTTCAGCTTAAAGCTTATGCTAAGCTCTAACATGATGCCGACACACAAATCAATAGGAGTGTGGACACAATTTTTACTGGTGAGTTTTTTTTTTTGAAGTTGCTTCGTTTCCTCTTTTTAGGGAGAGAAGTCCTTGATATAGGAACAGTTTCTCTGATTCAATAATATGGGAACCATTTTTATTAGTGTTTAGATCGATTCAATGCCTCTAATATTTTGTTCTACACTCCATTTCCAATTTGTTGACATCACAGAGACTAGTAACGACCGACGATTTATTTTATTTTCTATGAAAAATGTTTATTTTGTTCCTCCTCTTATTATTCATCAGGATTTCATTAGTCAAATTTCAATTGCCAATTTTGCACAGAATGATTAACTGTGTCTTCATAATCTGAGAAGCAGCTATGGAATAAAAGAAAAAGGGAAAAAAAATAAAACGGTCAAAGAGAATAGGGCACTTATATATACACACAACAAAAATTTTGACATTAAGTCCACGAATTTAAAATAAAAAAAAGAAGAAAATCATGTAACTTATAACCTTTCTTTTTGGTATTTTTCTTAACTTTTTAATATCTTGGCTGAGTGGAATCTTACCTTGCACTCTTGATGTTTTGTGATTTTCCTCCTCTTTCTGAAAATCCTCTTTTTCTCTCTTGCAATTGTTTTTCACCATTCTCCGCCCCCTCTAAGCAGATGATGCTTGTCTCATTTAAAGGATGAGAAGAAGGCGGCGACCGCCTTACTCATGAATATTCAAGATGAGCTGCGGCTATCAAATCATATCACCTCCTTATTACAGCTCGGCAACTAGCAATTATTCCTAAAGTCCTTTCATCGAAACTTCTAGGGAATGTAATAAATAGGATGATGGAAAAAAATAATTATTGTATTTTTCTAAATCAATTATTACATTTTTGTTTCATATCTACAGTGACAGAGATGATGTTAAAGATGATAATGATGATGATGGGATGAAAATGGCATTCAATGGAAGTGTGAAAGGAAGAGCAAATAGACAGGTAAGTGAAATACTTCGATTGGCCGATGGGTTAAAATGTAACGAATCAATCCCAACAATGTGTTGTCGACCGACTTCCACAATATTAATAAAGATTATATAATATTCATTGTAATTTTCAAAAATTTTACTGCCAGCTATTATCCTGTTGGATGAAATTCATCCCATCCTGTCGCACAAATATGAAAATTAGTTAAAAAAAAACTTAAAACCCTTATTTAATGAATGGCAGTTGAAATGAATTTTAATTGATTTAATGATTGATTAACTTATTAAATCAATCTATTTTACATTAATTAATTTTAATATTAAGTAATCAATTAATTTGAGCAGTTAATTATTTTTGAATTAGTAATTTTTTAAAATGCTGATATTATTGGCATTTTTAACTAGTTGTTCCATAAATAATTTGTAAAAAATTAGATTATCCTTAATTAATTTGCCATTTCCAGCTTTGTTTTTCCTAAAAAAAATGAAGCACTTATATTGAATTTTTAAAAGAAAATATAATAATTAAAATTATATTAATTTAATTTTTAAAAATATTTAATATATAATAAATTATAATAATATATTATTTATAAGAAAATCTAATCTACTAAATAATATATAGAGTCTAAAATATTAAAATATTATTAAAATAAAATGATATTCAAATCACTTATAAAATATACTCATATTTTTATTTATCATTTTGTATATAAATAACTAATCATAAATAATTAATTTTAACAAAATTCCTATTCAAATATTTAATATAATCAGTTAATCAAATTAATTAATATGATTAGTTAATAACTAATTAAATTAACTAACTACTAATGTGATTAACTAATTAAAAATATATAAAATAAAATAAGGTAAAAATAATAAATAATTAATGCAATAAATAAGTAATAAAATATAAAAAAATTAATAGAAGGAAAAAAGATATGTAACATATGTTAAAAGTATCTTCAATTCTCTTTATTGATAGCTTGACGCATTCAAAATTAATAAAAATATGAAATAAGTAAGACAAAAAAAAGATATTTAACAAAATTAATAAATTGATTCTTGAAATTAAAATGTCCTTGTAAAATAGTTTCCAATTATATAAAATTATAATTTTATTCTCTAAATAATAGTTTGTATAAGTAATTTTATCTTTTTATATAACAATTTAAAAATAAAGTTATCTGCAAGGATTTGTATAGAAAGATAAAATTACCTATACGAATTATTATTTAGATATAAAATTATAATTTTATGTAATTTAAATACTATTTTATCAAAATTTTGTAATTTTAGAAATGAAATTATTAATTTTATCAAAATATTTTTATATTTAAAAAAAAGGGGATGTCTACATGGGTAAAGTCACAACTCAAAAGGATTAAGAAAGAAACTACTGAGTTGTCAACGGCCTTTTATCAAAGAGCTTTAAGGCGTTCTACAAATAGCTATGGAAATGTACTCAAAAGTCTCAAAGTAATCACAACGAGAACTCCGAAAGAAATAAAACAGAAGACAAAAATAATTGTTCAACAAAAATAGAAGGACTGAAGAAGAATTGGATGCAACTATATACCATAATTATTAACCCAAGGACAGAGCGTCAATAGACACAGTCCATTCTTTTAAAAAGGAAAAAAAAGGCAAACAATATCCTGAATTCTTATTATATTAAAAAAAATGAATCTTTTCATTCCATTCACTTAATTAGGAAAACAAAGCTTCTTTTCACTTTTGTAGAAATAATTTAGGGATGTGGAATAGAGGCTTAGATGCAGGAAAAAAAAGGCATCATGAAATAAGACCCAATATTTTTACAATCTTACGTAGCTTGTTTTTTGTTGTGTCCTGTACTCTTTTGGTGTTGGTAAAAGGACTTGTCGCTCCTTCCTCTTCTCTCTAATATGTTTCTTCCATTTTTTACTCTGGAAATCCGTTTTTTACTATTAAATCTTTCTGTCCCTTCGCCTAACCTGTAGAAATGAGCCCTTTCTCCCCTTCTGCTCTGTTCAAACTCTCTATTTAAAGGAGAGGTGTGTTGGTCACCCCGCACCATCAAATAAAACTAATCCACGTTAGTAGTTTAGTTTTTATATATGCTTATAATTCTTTTACCAAGAGGTGCACTTGCTTCTATTTTTATTTTTTTATTTCAAAATTTTTAATTTTTTATTGTTATATTTAAAAAAGATAAAATAAAATAGAAAAGGTGTATGTATAATCTCAACTATCAGTTTTAGTTGGACACTTCATATTTTTTTTATGTGTATAGATATATATATATATATATAAGATTAAGATGTAAATAAAAAAAAAGAAGAAAAATGACGATAAAACTTTGAAAGAAAGAGCTATAATACGAATAATTGAATAACCTTTGTCAACTAAAAGGTTAAAGTGTGATGGCCTAATCACAAGTGAAGCATTGTATATATGGGGTAACTTTCAATTTGGACAGACATGCAAATGAGTTAAAATAAACAAATAAAAATAATAATAAATAGTTAAAAAAATTAAAAATAAAATAAATAAATAATAGAAATAATAAATAAAAAATAATAATAGCTTTAAACAAGTAATAAAAATATAAGAACATAATAATAATAAATAAATAAACATAATATATTTTGGAAGCATTTTTTCATCCTTTTTATTAATAATATGATGGATTCAAAACTAATAAAAATAAACAAATGTAATAGTAAAATAAAAATATTTTTATATTTTTTTGTTTTTATTTTTTTTATTTTTCTAGAGAAAAATGAGGTGTATAGACTTAATTTAGTAAAGCACTCAATATCTATTTAAAATTTGTAAGAATTGTCATGATATACACTACAATGGATGTGGAAAGTGAGCAATTTTATACCTCCTTAAATGTTAGAATATGAATAAAAAAATAAAATCATCACTAATTATTTTTTAATAGTGTGATTGTAACATTAAAAGAGATTTACATTTCTAGAGTTTAGATTTAAGAATTGATTATGCATAGGGAAGGTATTAATATCTCACAATATTTATTCAAAGAATGATTACTTGTGTATTCTAATTCTATCTTTTAAACAAATTACAATGATCCTTATTATAATATATGTATGTTTTTTTTAAAAATGTGATTGGTATACCCTACTTTACACTACAATATAAATAACACATTACAATACAATTAATAAATAAAAGTTATAATAGCCATTATTATCTACATATATGATACAATTAAAAATAAAAATTAAAGCAATAAAAATATATCAAAAATAAATAATATAATATGATAAATAGAATATATCTTAAAAGAAATAAATTTAAAATGTAAATCTAAACCCAAAATTTGGAGAATAGGAAGCCATGCAAGTAAAATAATAACTTTAAAATTACATTTCAATTAAGCAAAACTTTGTGTTGATATCGTTTTAAAATTGAATGTAATATAATTAAGAAAAAGTGACTAAAGAAAGATCGGCGAGAGTGAAATGAAAAACAATTTTGCTTTGCTTCTAGTGTGTATTACTATGTATTAACAAGAGAATATAAAGCTTTTTATAAGTAAATTTGTTCACCGTAAAAGAAGGTCCCACTCAGTATAGTCTTTCAATTTGGCTTCTGCTGCGAACTTCTCAAAAGACGAGTTTCTTTTCTTCTTTAATTGACATCTCTATTATAATAATTTGTCCTTTTTATTCAATTTATAAGACACCTTCCCTCATTATTGTTTGTTATTTAACAAATACTCGTTATCCGGGAATCCTCAAATCTATGGGAGCGTTGCTGCACCTGGCGTTCTTCAACTTAAAGCTCACGCTAAGCTCTAACATGCTGCCGACGCACAAATAAATTTGAGTGTGGACACAATTTTCACCACGAATTTAAATATTAAAGAAAAGCAAACTATGTAACTTATAGCCTTTTTTTTTGGTATTTTTCTTAACTCTTTAATATCTTTCCTTCTTGTATTGGCTACCTGGGATCTTACCTTACACTCTTGATGTTTCCTACTCTCTCTGTAAATCCTCTCCTTCTCTCGTAATTGTTTTTCACCATTTCTCCATCCCCCCTCCTTTTTATGTTTTGTTTGACTCAGAGAAAAAAATTGAAAAAAAAGAAAATGAGAGAGAAAGAAATTGTAAGAGAAAGAATTTTCTTTTGGGTTGTTTGAAATGGAAGAAAATGAGAGAGAGAAAAATAGAAAAAATAATATTTTCTTTTGTTTGGAAGAAGAGAAAATTAGGGGGAAAAAAACAAGATTGAGTTAATTAACTATAATATTAATTCATCAAACTCAATTAGAAATTAATGATATACTGATAAATGTTATACAATCAGTTAGGGGTAATTTTTTTATTAAATATTTTGAATAAATAATACTAAATTTTTATTAAATATTATGCAACTTCAAATTTTTGTTACATATTGCCATTTTAATAGGGCATATCTACTTATCACATTCCAACTTGCAAAGTTTGGTAAACATAATATCAAACGTTAGGCATTTTATAATTATTTGTAAGTCAATATTCTTGCAATGTTCATTTTTTAAAAACCACCATACAAATTAGACTTCTAGAGATGTTCTCCAAGGCACACAAAAACAACATTACATATGACAAAGTACACTTGGCATAGAAACATAATTTAGCATAATACATGAAATCTCATGTTAGTTGAGTTTCAATTTCTATAGCTCATGCATAAATACAAACTATAGCATTATACCGATTGTCCATTCACATATTACTGTTGGTAACATAGATATGAAAAGGCATAACCAAACATCTCACTCTAGTGAGACCATGAACAATACACAATCCAATGCAAGGACCAATTCAAGACAACCACATCTTCATACAATGGTAGAGGGAAAGTACTTACAATTCACAGAGAATGTGATTAAAACCCATCATTCTATTAATATTACAAAGTCAAGCATTATACGAACAACAAATAAGGACTACTATATGGAATGTTAAAGCAAATATGAAGATACGATTCATACAAACTGTTCAACAACTAACAAGCCTAAACACAACAATATTTGATCACATTACTAATAAACATTTCACTAAGAAGGCATCATTTCATTTCGTTATTAGTGGCTCAACTAACTCCTACATTCGCTATGAGTTGATACAATATCTATAGTCGTGCAAGCGGCAAAACACTAAAAAATTATTTCTTTGCCTTCTTATTTTCACATAAGAAGTTATAACACTTTAATTGAAATTCTTGGGGTACTCCTATATTCTCCAACTCCTACCACACATCTATCTCATTATAATGATGAAGTCTACTATTATAAAAAATCAACATACTTCTTTCAGCTATTTGCAAATGTTTTTTAGCCACCTCACTCATTATATCAATCAAATTGTTAATTCACATGTTCAATCTTTCATACCCCTTTTCAATTAAATCAACCATAGGCACGTTCCACTTAGAATCCCTTGATAACGAAGTTCCTTCTAATTGATTTGAAGGATCATACTCTTGAAATTGGTTAGAAGGAGCACCCTTAGGACTTAATACATCAACATTTTGTGTAAAATTAGAAGCCTTATTTTCCCATTGCACTTAGACTCAAACATTAGTTCAAAGTTATTATTTAAGTCTAGACCTTCTTTCTCCTATCTCTAAGACTTATCCCTTGAGGTCTTAGCATGTGTACCCATAGCTTTATCTTTACCAAAGAGCTTCAAGAACTTGTCATAATTGTAGATAGGAGTACATTTCCATTTATAGGCCTCAGGCTTTTCCTAAAAATGCACCTAGCATTAGATAAACATAGAATATCAACTATAACATACAACGTCCTTCTACAAGAAATACTAAATAAAATAGTATCATTAACAATTTGCAAACAGCTACTCCTATATTCATGTGCAAACATGCACAAGGACATGTACCCTTACATATGTTTGTATAGTACATCATAATGTGTGATTTCCTATACAATACCATAAGTAATAGATAACCATCGGGTGTTTTATGTCATAGCATAAAAATTCTATGAAAAAACATGTGTTGAATCACATATATGAAAAGGAAGGAGTACATCATCATCTACATATGTAAAACTAATGATAAATCTCATTCCAAATTGCAATTATATAATTGTTAACGAGGATCATACATGTACTAAAGATATTAAATTCATTATTATACAAATCTTGTTCCGCACTTCCTATTTAGCTTTAAACATTCTGGTTGTTGGATTTCAAACAACTCCATTCCACCTATGGAATAAATCATAACATTTGTTGAAGTGATCCTTTAATATTTTCATCCTATTTTTTGTGTTGCTTTTGGAAAAATAAACTAATTGCTTGCTTGAGCTCTGCCATTACAATGGTATATGCCATGGAAGTAAAAGTCTTATTAGGTTGGTTCCCTTTATGCACCTCTTCCAGCAATGCATCCAACAATATTGCATCTATATCAAGCATCCAACGTAATGTGTTTTTGGATTATGCCTCTCTTCTGCTATCGGACTTCTCATTATTCAACATTCTCTAGCTGTAAATTGTTATACAACCAAGTAATATGAAATAATATAAATTGTAGAAAAATATATAACACATGCATGATAGTAAATTTCAATTCGCAAACAACTTATAAACATAAGCATGATGTTCACTTCTAGTGTAACTGAGACATTCTATTAGTTCCAAGTTTTATACAAGATAAGTCTTATACAATAACTAATGAAATGGCATGTTCACAAATGATACAACTCTTACATGACAAATATAAAATACAGTTCGTAATTCTATTTATGGAACAAGAATTATATCCATCACATTATAAAATACATAAGGTAATTAAAAAAGAAAAACTCTATTTATGATAAACTCTGTTCATAGTCATTCCACATATAGGCTGTTATACTTTCCCTCAAGACAAATTCTTACCCATAGTCTTTCTCAGTATTTCGTACTTCATAGTCCCTAATATCTTCAATGTTACTATATAATAGCTCACATTCCATTTCATCCTTCAACTGTGGATCGAGATTAATATCTATCAAAAAGTGATGTAATATACAATATGCAATGATAATACCTTTTATGGTCCTAAAAGAATTATATGATTCTATACCACTAGCTATTATTGAAAATCTCTTTTTAAGAATCTCAAATACTCTTTCAATGATATTTCTCAGTGAAATATATCGATAGTTAAATATTTCTTTTGTATTTTGTGGATCATGTGTTGTGTACTCCTTTAAGTGATAACACGCACCTTTATATGGTGTGAGAAGTTCACCTTTCAAAGGATAATTTGCATTTTCTAAATAGAATTTGCCTAAGAGATATAAAAATCATATAAATATATGTTATAACATTGTTATCATCATCAAAGAGCCTTATAAGAATGACGGTTAACTTCTTCTTTTAGTGAATGATATATGATATTTTATCTTACTTATAGGAAATTTTCAATCTATCCCCTTTCTTATTCAATGCATGTTTAAAAACTTTAGATTTAGATGCAGTTTTTTTTCCATCCAGATAAAATATAAATAATTTTATATCAAAAGAACATACTACCAACGTATTTTGCATCAAATAATCTTTTCTTCCTTGAAAACGAGAAGCGTTTTCTCTTGGTACCTTAACTTGTATATAAGTCCTATTTAGAGCTTTAAATATGAATTAAGTATTTAAACATATATAACTTACAATATTACTTTGAAATAAGGATAAAAACCCATTGTTATTGAATATTTGTGGAGAAACCTCTAATTTTAAAGATTGCATAAGATACTCATCCCAAGTAGTATAATAACTCGTAAAACATTGTCAAAATGACAACTAATTATCTCCCTAGATCGATGAAAGAAGAAAGCACAGTTTTTTTCCTTATGTTGTGTGCCAACATGTGTAAGAATTAAGCAATTTATTCCTTGATTATCAAATATTTGGAATCTCTCACTCTACTCGTTGCTATTAACTTTTCACATAATCAAATGAAAGCACGAGAACTCGTACGCACTAGATTATGACATTTATTAACTTGTAATAAGTTTTATAATAATTGTTGACACATTTGATCTCTTGTATCGGTGCCATCATCAATGGGTTTTTGTACAATATTTACTTGCAATTGTAATAGATATATTAAATGAACAATATAGCAAACCATGTGCACAATACACATTTGACATAATCTTTTCTGCTTTTCTATCATGTCAACATTAATCAATTTATCTACTTTTAACTACTCTTCGTATATATTATCCATATTATTTTCCATAGTCTCTTATAAAATATTTTTGATGTGTAACTATTAAATAAACTAAAAATTTATCATAGATAAAATATTTCTTAAAAAATGTAGAAAAAAATACATATAACTTTTATTTCCATAATTAGGCATTTCTCATTCAATAAATTTTGAATTTCATAATTTGCATAAAAAAGGAACTGCTATAACAGTTTAATTAAATTATCCTCATTATTAATGCCTTTTATCATTCAATTTTGTCATAGCATGTTTTTTAGCTGAATTGCAAAAAAAAAAAGAAGCTAGTATGGAATAATTGATTTTGTTTTCCAATATTATCCCATAATTAAGTTTAGTCTTCTAAGTAAATGGATAATAAGCAATAAGGTTAAATCTTTTTATGATTGGCAACTATGAACCTAATATTTACTTGAGACTTGATCATTGAGATCTACCATCTCACTATCAAAACTAAATAGAAATACTTTAAATTTTATAAAAGTACAATAAGACATGACACAAATATGCAATTCATAATTCAAGTTTCTATTATCAAGTACAATACATAAGCAAAATAGGTTTACTTTGCTCGATTAATACAATATCTACTAATATACGAGATAATGAATGTTATATCCTAATTTTGCTTCCAAATCACCTTTCATTCCACTATAACCATTCCTTGTAAGTCTATTTTGAGCGACCTCACACTATGCCAACACAATGGCAACAAGTAACGCTGATTCATCCAATACCTGTGCATCAAATCAAACAATTTATGCATTTATTACAATGAAACATTTCTTTCACCTATGACGTTATCTATTTATAGAGATATAATTACAACAATAAGCACATTCGTAAGTCATAATTGTTTCAGCTAAATACCCAATACAATGAAACAGAAGACATATTTTTACTTTCTAGTAAAACAAAGACTGAATAATATATAAATTTCTAACTCAAGTGAAATGGTAATGGTCATTTTTATATAGTTACAACAACCTCCATCTACGCATACTACTAATACTCCATTTTTTTTAAAAAAAATACAACAAGGTCAATATCATTCTTTAGTTGAAGTTACTATTTGATCACATTAAAATATTAACAAAAAGAAAGCGTCAAATGCATACCTCAAATGGTGGCTCAACTAAATCCTGCACTAGCTATAAGCTAATACAATATGTGTAATTTTAAGTGAGGTAGAACCCTAAAAAATTATTTCTTGGCTCTCTCATTTTCGCAAAAGAAGTTATAAAACTTTAACTGGTATTCTTCAAGTACTCCTATTTTCTCTAACTCTGTCCACACTTCTGCCTCACTTGATCATATTAAAATATTAACATAAAGAAGGCGTTAAATGCGTACCTCAAATGGTGGCTCAACCAAATCCTGCACTAGCCATAAGCTGACACAATATGTGTAATTTTAAATGAGGTAGAACTTTAAAAAATTGCTTTTTGCCTTTCTCATTTTTGCAAAAGAAGTTATAACACTTCAATTGGTATTCCTTAAGTATTCCTATTTTCTCCAACTCTGTTCACACTTCTGCCTCAGTGTCGAGGTCTACTACTTTCCATGATGGAGAATTGTTTTTCGACTATCTGGGTCTGCTTTTATGCCATATCTTTCATAACATCAGTTAAGTTGTTAATTCCCATGTTCAACTTCTCATAAAATTTCTCAATTAGATCAATCATAGGCGCCTTTTGCTTTGAACCTCTTAATAAAGAATTATTTTTCGACTATCCGAGCATACTTTTCGGCTATCTAGACATGCTTTTATGCCATATCTTTCATAACATTAGCTAAGTTGTTGATTCCCATGTTCAACTTCTCATAAAATTTCTCAATTAAATCAACCATAGGCGCCTTTCGCTTTCCATGATGGAGAATTGTTTTTCGACTATCTGAGCATGCTTTTCGACTATCTGGACATGCTTTTATGCCATATCTTTCATAACATCAGTTAAGTTGTTGATCCTTATATTCAACTTCTAATAAAATTTCTCAATTAAATCAACCATAGGCGCTTTCCGCTTTGAACCTCTTGATGATGATGTACTTTGAGATTGATTTGAGTGGAGATATTCCTGAGAGTGGTTGGAAAGAGCACATTCAAGACTAAATGTCTCAAAATGCTTGGCATGGTTGGGGGGTATCGTTTCCCCAATTAATATCAGAATCCCACATCTGATCAAAACTATCGTTCAGGTCTAACCTTTCTTTCTCCCATCTCCTTAACTTGTCTACTGCACTCTCAACATATGCTCCTGTAGCCCTATCTCTTCTGAATAGCTCCAATAACTTATCATAGTTGTGTATTGGTATACGCTTCCACTTATGGGCATCGAGCTTAGCTTACATACACATATACAATCACATCATTATATACTAGATATTGGCCTCATCCATACTAACAATGCAACAAATTATTACATCAAAATTTTAGTATACAAGTTATGCTAACTTTACCTTATAGATCTCATTCCACACTTCTAGTTCAACCTCAAACATGTGCGTGGTTAGGTTGCAGGCAATTTCACTCCACTTTTGGAACAAATCATAGCATTTATTGAAGTTTTTCTTCAATGTCTTCATTCAATTTTTGATATACTACTTTTGGAAGAATGGATTTATTATCTGCTTTAGCTCCGCCATCACACTAGCATAAGATATGGAAGTGAATATGCCATTTGAATGATTTCCTTTTTGCACCTCCTCCAATAATAAGTCTAACAACATAGCATCCATGTTGGGCATCCATTATAGTAAATCTCTAGAAGAACCCTCTCCTCTGCGATCGGACTTCTTGTTCTTCGGCATATCAAAATCTATAAAGCATTATACAACCAAATAATTTTTGATAGTATAAGAAGTACAAAAGTGTGCATAGCATGCATGATGTAGAACTTATTCAGTCATAAATAACTCACACATAATTGTCACACCTATGTGCAATGCAACTTGGAGGTTCTGTTCACAATCAATGCTTTTAGAATATGAAGATATATGATAATACATGACGTACAACACATGTATACAACACAAAATACAAGACATAATATATTATGATGGTGTATAAATACACAACATTCAACTCCCGTCTTTCAATTGCAGAAATTCAAATCACGCTACAAAGGGAGGTGCAAGAATCTGCAAAATATAACTCATACAAAGCAAACACTAAATACAATTCACAACCATATCAATAGTACAAGATTCATAAGCATAAAATATTAATATATAAAGAGTTATTGTATAAATAACATAGACTATGACAAGGTTTGCTGATAATCATTCCACATATGGCTTGCTATATTTTCTCTCATGATAAACCAATGCCTATAGTTTTCCTCTGTGGTCCATGA
Organism: Sindora glabra; assembly: GCA_020226215.1. Classification (NCBI taxonomy): domain Eukaryota; kingdom Viridiplantae; phylum Streptophyta; class Magnoliopsida; order Fabales; family Fabaceae; genus Sindora; species Sindora glabra. Next base: position 57,533,007 of record CM035235.1, on the reverse strand, counting down.
TTCACGATCTCTTATATCTTCTACATTACTATCTAACAGCTCACGATTGGCCTTATCCATCAACCGTGAATCGAGATCAATGTCCATTAGAAAGTTATGCAATATATAACATACAATAGTAATGTTCGTCATAGTTTTGAAAAAGTAATACAATTCCATGCCACTAGCAATTATTGGAAATCTCTTTTTCAAAACCCCAAATGCCTTTTTTATTACATTTCTCAACGATGCATGTCAATAGTTAAATATTTCTTCACATTTTAAGGTCCGCAGGTAGTGTACTCCTTCAAGTGATAATACACACCTCTATAGGGTGTAAGTACACCCCTTTTAAAGGATACCCTGCATCTCGTAGGTAGAATTTACCTAAGATTTATAATAATGATACAAATATATAACAAAAAATATAATTCTAATGAGAAACTACTTATATGCTCGAACCTTGACCTATCATTATGCATTCCAACACAAAATTGATGCTTACGTCTTAAAATTCTCAATATATCACATCTCTTAGTAAAGCATGTTTAAGAACTTTAGAGTCAGATGCAATTCTCTCCCAACCAGATAACATACGTGAATTTCATATCAAAAGAATATACTGTCAACACATTTTGTATTGGATAATATTTTTCTCTTCGAAAATAAAGAGTATTTTCCTTGGCACTTTAACTTGTATATATATTCCATCTAGAGTTCTAACGTAATCCTGTAAATTATTTATATTTAATATAATTATACAGTATGACAACTAAACAATCTCAATTCAAATGATAATTACATCCTACATAATTTATTATATTACCTTGAAATAAGTATAAAATCTACTATTATTAAGTATTTGTGTAAGAACCTCTGATCTAGAAAGCTGCACAAGATACTCATCTCATTCTCGAGAGATACAATAACCCGTAAAATGTTATGAAAATGATGGCTAACTGTCTATTTCGATCAATAGAAGAAAAAAGACATGGTTCTATTTTTTACATTGTATACTAGGATATGCAGGAACTTAGCAACTTGTTCCTCCATAGTGGAATAAATGAAATCCCTCACTTTACCCCTTACTCTTATCTTCTCACATAATCATAGGAAAACGTGAGGACTCATGCACAATTCATCCCAACATTTATCTGATTAAACAGATTTTGCAAGGGTTGTTATCACATCTAATCTTTTTCTTCTCTCACTCCATCAATGGGTTTATGCACAATATTTATTTGCAATTCCAATAAATATATAAAATATCTAATATAGCATACAAGTTGAACCACACACATTTGACATAATTTGTCCTATTCCTTCATCATATCAATAATAGGCAACTGGTTTAATTTCAACTACTCTTCAAAATACTCATCCACATTATTTTCCATAGTCACTTGTGAAATACCTCTAAATTATAACTTCTAAATATTACAAACAATAGACATGCACAAATGCAGACATACGTATCAACTTCATTGTATATGAACTAGGGCAAGATTATTAAAACAAATTGAATAGAAAACACATTGGAATAAAGTGCACACCCATAAGTATATGCATAGTGAAGCATGAAGCTACTAGAAACATACCCAAGGTTATGAAAGGTCTATGAAAATTAATTGGAAAGGTAATGAAGATGTGAGCCCTCTGAGAGTGTATCCTTAGATAGGTTCCTCGAACACAATACCTATTAACAATAGCAATTTATGTAAAACAACAACATTGATAAGTTTTCAAATAACACTGCAAATCTTCCATTCTTATATTTTGCAGTTGTCCATAAATATATGCATAGTGAAACATGAAGCTACTAGAAACATACCCAAGGTTATGAAAGGTCTATGAAGATTAATTGGAAAGGTAATGAAGATGTGAGCCCTCTGAGAGTGTATCCTTAGATAGGTGCCTCGAACACAATACCTATTAACAAGAGCAATCTATGTAAAACAACAACATTGATAAGTTTTCAAATACACTGCAAATCTTCCATTCTTATATTTTGCAGTTGTCCTTAATTGTCGCTTAATTATATTGTGAAGGTGATATCTTAACAAAGAAATATTAAATTATATGTACATATGTAGAAGGAGGAAATGTAACCTGAAAGAACACTAACCTAACTAGTTTACTAGTGACACAAATAATATCATCAAAATGAATAGTTAAGTGATACATAGCAAATGATTAAGATAATTAATATATAATTCTCAAATATATTTGCATTAGCTTTAAATTTTAATCATATAAAGTTCCTATAACACGTTTTATAAAATCAAAGATACATATATGTGTGCGCATATTCCAAGACTTAATTGAGTTTTTGGTCATAAAGAAAATGACAATGGCTATTTAATACAAAAATTATTAATTACTCAAACTAATTTAAAAGTAGTGCATAATCTATTTATTTTATTGAAATGCTTACTGAAACATTGATATGAAAAGGTGTTACATGTGAAATAATTTATAAATTAGCGCAAGTATATACTGTCGTAAACAAATAATAAAGTGATAGGTAAAATATCGTTCTCACGAGAATTGTTTCATTAAATACTAAAATTAATAATCTTAATACTATTTGACAAATCGATTAGTTAGAAATGAAGTAACTAAATAAATATTTATGCAAAAAAATATTTAAAATAAACATGAATGTAATTAGAGTAAAATAAATATGAATAAAGGCCATAGGGATCAAACTTCACTTAATAATTTTGAATTGAATCATCTATCTATTCTAATTCAATTTTAACTCCCTTAATTAATAGTCGAATTTTCTTAAATTAATTACTAGCCTCTTCTAAGATTAAGTAATTCTATAATTAATTGTTAATTCACAATATTCCTATGTGAATTAAAACAACTAATCATGCATTAGGATTTATGGAACTCATAAAGACTATATAAATCATATGAATATATTCCTATTTCATATATAATTTATGATTTTAACTATATGTTCCATACATATGTATCTCCTTCTGATCTCAACATACATATTGAGTTAATTCAAAAGGTTACCAATCAATTGAAAGCATTAAGAGCAATAATTAAAATTCAATCCAGGAGAAGAAAATTGAAATTAGTTTCAATATATTAGAATTCAATTCATTATTATCAAGCTACGTCATCACCTTAGGAAGATGAAGATTTAAAACATAATAAAATTAAAAACAAACTCAATATAAAATAAAAACATCATTACATACATGACACAGATATAAAGATACAATTATAAAAGCATGAACATAGAAATACTATTTATCCATGTAGGAGGTAAAACTTTCTATATAGGATGACAACCTAACCTTCCATGTAGGAAGTATATAAGAAGAACTAAAAATGCATGAACTAAACTACTCTTTAAAAATGCTCTCCTCAAATGATCTCTACTTTTTACTATTTATAGGTGAATGGATCAGTTACAAGTCATAAATCTTGACCATTAGCTACCAATCATGTTTTTTAACTACCATTCTTGATTTTCGCAACCATTTTTCTGAATTGTTGATAATCTTTAACCACCAAAATGATAGATTCACATCTTCCTATCAACATAGGAATTGTAAAACCAAATCTTAGCTTTCAAATGTCGCAAAGAGCTCCTAATTTTGATATTTCTATCTCAAATTATGATCAGATTAGTAGACAAAGGTTAGATTCCACCAAAACTACTGTTTCATTTTCCACGCAGAATTTGAGATTCTTAAACAAGCTGAACTGAGCTTTCTTTAAACATAAAAATTGTAGGGTTTTTTCTTAACTTTTTATCCATATAAAGAACAACCCAATCCAACATCTAGAGCTCCAAATACGGTCTAAAACCTAAAATAGGGTCAAAATGCAACATTATCTAAAAAGTTAATTTCATTTCAAATTCAAGATCCATTCACAAAATGTAACTAAATTTATTAAATTAAACATGATAACATCCAAAAATGCATCATACAAGGGAAAATAAATATGTAAATATTTTGCTTATCAAATTCCCCCACACTTAGCTTTTGGACATCTTTGAACAAATACAAAACAGAAAAATACTAATACTAATACTAGTACTAGTACTAATCCTAAAGTCCCTATGAAATTAAAAGTACAAAATTATAAGAAAAATAATTAAAGTACAAAGATATCATAGCATTCATGAATCAATAAATCTTGACATCTAAAATCAAAAAGGAATTGCAACTTCATTTGACAAGGATTGAACAAGAATGATAGAATCACTACAACTCATCCTTTCTTAAGTATTTACAGATAAGTGTTTCACTTAAATTCAATCTATTGAAAATTGCACTATCATAAGCTTGCATAAATTCTTAATCTCCACTGTCTAATTCACATACATACTTCAAATCAAAATATCTTATTAAAGATTGTAATGAAGTCAAGGTAAAGGAAAGATAAAATAAGGATATGAAAGGCTAAAGTAAAGAAAGAAATTAACAGAGCAATTAAAATATGAATAATCTCTGAATAATTTTATCTCAACATAACAATTCATGATTTAAATTCAAGTATACATCAATTTCTCTCTTTTCTTCTTTTTTCTTTTTCTTTTTTTTTTGAAAGAAAACCCTTGCAACTTTGAAATTAATGATACATATACCCCCACACTTTGTCAAAAACTCATTTTACAAATATTCAAATGCTTTACTAATTTTTAAAGTTAGGTAAAAACATTTGATATTTCATTGAATGACATGTTAATGGGTTAAAACAAAGAAATGGTTAATCTAACTCAAAGGGGATTATCAAAGGTAAAACTACAAGATTAGCTATTTAGTTCTAGTTAAAATAGAAAAAAAATGTCTTTATCATATTTGAGTATGCATGTGAATTGTAATTTCAACCAAATTTTACGCAAGTTCTAAAATGACAACTTAATAAGTGAATATCACACACAAGAAATATAATATTGATTAAATAAATAGGCTCAAAAACTCACGATTAAGGGTTTCCACTCAATCCATCTAACTTAAAATTCATTATCAAACCCATTAATTCTGAGAAGTAAGAAAGTTGTTTAATCATGCCATAAAATCCTAAAAAGTACAAAAATTAATTTTTTTAAAGAAAAAAAGATTAAAATATACTTTTTTTTAAAAGATGCGTATCAAGAGCTAAAAATAACTCTACTAAGCTATCCTTTTCATACATAATAAATCTTATGATTTTACTACCAAAATATCTTATTTTTTATTTTTCTTTTTTCTCCTAACCTAATGTGGACATTGTCCCCAATATATTCAGTAGATTAACAAAAATGTTTATTAAAAAGAAAATGCATAGGCAACTCATACATAAAAGGAATTTTGGAAGTAAAATCATAAGAGTAAAGAAAGTTACAACCAGATAGTGATGTCTGACTCGTGCTTCTGACTGCTGGTTGGAGATTGCCAATCTCTCTTTTTCCCTAATAGATCTAGTTTAAGTACATAGCCTTGTAGTTGGTCAATCAACTGATCAGCAGTTGAAGCAGATATTATAGCACAACGAATCGCTTGGGGTATGAATCTCTGTTCCACAACATGATAAAAAAATAGCAAATTATCATAAAAATCATTAATATTTAATAAATTTACTGGCTTCTGATAAAAGTTCAAGTTAATCCAATATGCAATGCTGAAAATTTCATCAAATATTTCTAGACCACCAAGTAAAGTAATAAAAGTTTTAGCACTGTAAAGCATGCATCCCATACATTCAGGAAAGTTTGAAACCTTTAATATTTTACCGATGGTGTATTTCTTATCATCCAACTCATTCATAAGGATATTCAGTATTTTATTTCTTCTAATGTTGGCAGAAATTGTTGCACTTCCCTTTAAGCTATGAAGTCCTCCTTCATACACAAAGTTAATCTTTTTAGCAACTAATGCATGACCAAGATCATTTGCCGCTATCAGAAATTTTTCATTCTTTCCAGCATAAGATTCACTAAAAACACAAATAGATTTAAATTTCTATTTTGATGGCTTTTTCTCCTCTTTTTCTTCATTACTCTCACTCTTAAACATTTTTGCATAGTGTGGTTGCTAAAAATGCATCTTTATAAAATAAAAGCAGAAACAAGGAGATTACGCAAATCAAACAATGTCAGAAGAAATTTAAAAAAGTTATGAATAATTGTCAAGTGCATTAATGGTGTGAAGAAAATAAACAAGGCAAAATGTAAAGAAAGTCAAAAAATAGCTAAAAAGGTAAAATAAAAAGAAGAGAAATGTAAAGAAAGTCAGAAAGTAGTTGTAAAAAAAAATAAAGAAAAAATAAAGCGGACAAGCATTAATATGTGCAGTAATTGTGATTGTGGCTCACATCTTCCTCTAGTTTTTTGTCCAGTAACGGCTTTTATAAGTCGAGAATCTGCTTTCCATCTAATTTTCTTATAAACCGGCAAATAGGATCTTTTACAGTCAGATTCCTAAGACTATAACGTTCCTTTTCTATGTTGAATAACTTCATTAAATCAAGAAAAATAGCATGAACATCTCCACTAAGATGTGTCTTAAGAGTTTGAATGATATCATCCAATGACTCTTTACTCAGTCCATCCTTTATGAATTGAATTTTATCTTTTCGATTTACTGAAATCGTTCCTTTATTCCTACAAAGCTTGTTACAATTTCACCTTGCACACTTATGGCAGACTCTCATTCTTTTAGCCATTCTCTTTTTAAAGTAAGAACTTCTCCCCATTCCTGACATTTAACAATTGATTTATTGAACTCACCTGCTAAACATACCTTAGCTTCAATAATCCAGCGTATATCCTCAGGAAGACCTAAACGTTTAAATGCCTTCATTTTTTCAAGTCGACAGTTGTAGATTTTCCTAAGCACATCTTTGGGAAGAGTAGGAAATCTGATTCTAAGTTTTACAAGAGATTCTTTCACGATGACAATGATGAAAACTGAAATTGTAAATGAACATGCTGTGCGATGTGTGCTTAAGTAAGTTAAAAGAAAATGAATAAGTAGAGAAAGAAGTCTTGGGTTGCCTTCCAAGTAGCCGCCCTTTTTTAACGTCTTTAGCTAGATAAAGTCCTAACTTATTTCTTTATTTCTTTTTTCTTTAGAACTTACTAGCCGGTTCCTCAAGTGTGATGATGGTCTTTATGGTGTTGAATGTATTGTCATTGTATTCTTTTAATCTTTGCCCATTCACTCTGAATTTTCGATCACCATCTTGAATTTTCACAATTCCATATGGCCAAACTTGAATCACAGTAAAAGGTCTTGACCACCTTAATTTTAATTTTCCTAGAAAGAGAGTTTTAATTTTGAGTTGTAGAGAAGTATTTTCTGTGGCAGTGTGAACTCTTTCCTCATAATTCTCCAATCATACTACATTTTTGTCTTCTCTTGTAAAGCTTAGCATTTTCATAAGCATGTTAGCGAAATTCTTCAAGTTCATTTAGTTGCATTAGCTTCCTTTTACTAGCTGTCTTTAAAATTTAATGCCTTAACTGCCTAATATGCCTTGTGCTCCAATTCAACTGGAAGATGACATACTTTGCCATATACCAATTGGTAAGGAGATGTACCAATTGAGATCTTAAATGCTGTTCTATAAGCCCATAATGCATCATCCAGCTTCTTTGCTCAATCTTTCCTATTGGAATTCATTACCTTTTCTAAGATCCATTTCAACTCTCTATTCTATATTTTTACTTGCCCGTTGATCTATGGATGATAAGAAGTTGCAACCTTATAAGTTACTGCATATTTAGTGAGCACAGATTGAAGTTGTTGATTGCAAAAATGTTTGCCTTCATCACTTATGATTGCTTTAGGTATTCTAAACCTTGTGAATATACTCTTTCTCAAGAACTTCACAACCAATCTAGAATTATTAGTAGGAGAAGCTACTGCCTCTACCCATTTGGATACATAATCTACAGCTACTAGGATAAATTGGTTGCCAAATGAAGATGGGAAAAGACCTATAAAGTCAATACCTATACACCAAACAACTCTACCTTTAGAATATTGGTCAATAGGGTTTCAAGCCTTTGAGAGATGTTTCTTATTTTTTAACATTTATCACACGCAACTACATAAGCTTGAGAGTCTTTGAATAGAGTAAGCCAATAAAATCCAGACTGAAGGATCTTAGCAGTAGTTTGATTTGCTCCAAAATGACTACTATACAAGGATGAATGACAATGGTGGAGAATATTGGTAATTTTTTCTTCAGGAACACATCTCCTAATGATTCTATCTGGGCAATGTTTATACACGAATGGATCTTCTCAGAAATAATACTTCACATTAGCTAAGAATTTCTTCCTTTGTTGTCTAGAGAGCTTATACGGCATTATCCTACTTGCTAGATAATTTACAAAGTCAGCATACCATAGAGTTAACAATGATTTTATATTAAACAACTGTTTATCTGGAAATGCCTCTTGGATTAGCAATTCTGGTTCAAGTTTGGGAAGTTCAAGTTGAGAAAGGTGATCTGCAATGAGTTTCTCGATCCCTTTCTTGTCTTTGATCTCCAAATCAAATTCTTATAACAAAAGTACCTATCTAATTAGTCTAGGCTTTGCATCATTCTTCTCTATCAAGTATTTTATTGTTGAATGATCTGTCCAGATTATAACTTTTGAGCTAATTAAATAGGCTCTAAATTTGTTAAATGCAAATACAACAGTAAGGAGCTCTTTTTTAGTTGTTGCATAATTGATTTGAGCTTCATTAAGTGTTCGGCTAGCATAATAGATTGCATGAAAAATCTAATTTTTTCTCTGGCCCAAGACTGCTCCTACTGTATAGTCACTTGCATCACACATTATTTCGAACGGGAAGCTCCAATCTGGAGCGATGATAACTGGTGCCGAGATTAGAGCTTTCTTCAAGGTATGAAATGCTGACATACAATTCTCATAGAACACAAATGAAATGTCCTTCTCCAATAACTTGCATAGCAATTTTGTGATCTTTGAGAAATCCTTGATGAATCACCTGTAAAATCCAGCATAGCTCAGAAAACTCCTTATCCCTTTGATTGTCACAGGTGGAGATAATTTTTTTATGGTTTTAATTTTTGCTCGATCAACTTTAATCCCATGAATTAAAACTTTATGTCCTAGCACGATACCTTCTTTCACCATAAAGTGGCATTTTTCTCAATTCAATACAAGATTGGTCTCCACATAACATTGTAGCGCCTTTTTCAAATTAGCTAAGCAAAGATAAAAAGATTCTCCAAACACTGAGAAATCATCCATGAATACTTCAATAAACTTCTCTACCATATCTGAGAAGATTGTCATCATTGTCCACTGGAAAATTACAGAGCATTACATAATCTAAATGGCATTATTCTAAAGACGAATGTTTCATATAAGCAAGTAAAAGTTATTTTCTCTTCATCTTCAGGAATAATCAAAATTTGGTTGTATCTAGTGTATCCATCAAGGAAGCAGTAATAAGCTTACCCCATCAATTTATCTAACATTTGATCTAGGAATGACAGAGAAAAATGATCTTTTCTAGTAGCTTTATTAAGCTTCCGATAGTCTATGCAAACTCTCCATCCGGTCACTGTTATCTGTGGGATTAACTCATTATTTTTATTTGGAACCACTATCATACCTCCTTTTTTTGGTACGACTTGTACAGGACTTACCCACGGACTATAAAAAATTGGAAAGATAATGCCAATATCTAACCATTTGAGCACTTCTTTACGAACTACCTCTTTCATATTTGGATTGAGCCTTCTTTGATGTTCTACACAAGGCTTGACATCTTCTTCTATCAGTATTTTGTGCATGCAAATTAAGGAGCTTATTCCTTTAATATCTGCAATTGACCATCCTAGTGCAAACTTATGCTATCTTAGCACTCTCAGTAATTTTTCTTCTTTTTCAATAGTTAAATAAGATGAGATGATAACCGGTAATGCTGAATCTTCTTTTAAAAAGGCATATTTAGATGAGTAGGTAGTGTTTTCAGCTCTAATTTTGGTAGCTTTTCAATTGAAGGGATCGACTTTGGTGGTCTTTATCCTAAATCTTCAAATGATTTTTTTATGAAAATTGGCGAATTGACTTCTAAGTAGCTAACTTATTTTAGAATTTTAGGATTAGTAATATAAGATATGTCCATCATGCTGATTGCTAAAGGTTGATTGGAGCAAATTTCATCTACTACTTCTCGGGTGCAGCTGTCATTGAATCAACCTTAAAATAGGTATTACCATCATTAGGAAAAGATAGAACTTCAAAAATATTGAAAGACACTTGCTTATCTTGAATTTGTAAAGTCAACTTTCCTTTGTTCACATCAATTAGAGCTCGTCTAGTTACAAGAAATGGTCTCCCAAGAATAATAGGAATTTCTTGGTCTTCTTCCATGTCAAGCATTATGAAATCCGCTAGGAAGATGAATTTATCAACTTTTACTAGCACATCTTCAAGGATTCCACGTGGATGCTTTATTGAACGATCTGCTAACTGTAATGACATTGTAGTTGATTTCACTTATCCCAATCCCAGCTTCTTGTAAACGGATAATAGCATCAAATTCACACTTATACCAAGGTCACATAAGGCTTTTTTGAATTTACACTCCCCAATGGTACATGGGATGCAAGAACTCCCAAGGTCTTTTAACTTTGACAATAATTTCTTTTGAAGAATTGCACTGCACTCTTCAGTTAAGGCTACCGTTTCAAAATCCCCCAGTTTGCATTTCTTTAATAAGATCTTTCATAAATTTCGTGTAACTGACCATTTGGACTAGAGCTTCAGTAAACGAAATGTTGATACGTAACTTCATAAACACCTCCAAAAACTTACTGAACTGCTTATCTAGCTTAACTTTCATCAATCTTTGAGGAAATAGGATTAGAGGAACATATGATGGAGGATTATCTGGAAAAGTCATTCTTCCTGAAATCACCTCATCTTCTTTCTAAGCTTCTTCATGTTTCTTCCTTGATTCTAACTCATTCAAATGCTTCCTACTTCTTAATGAGATAGCCTTTACGTGCTATTTAGGATTTCTTTCGGTATCACTAGGTAAAGTGTCTGGTTGTCTGAAATTCAGCATGCTTGCAATTTGGCCTATTTGCACCTTTAAATTTTTTATTGAAGCTGCATGACTTTGCATAGTTACTTCTTGACTCTTAATTGTAGCCTCTGTTCTGGTCATGAATTGGGAAGTATTCATGGTTAATTAAACCAATGCATCTTCTAAGTTTGCCTTTGGTTGTGGTAATGATTGCTAAATTTGTTGTTGATAATTCCCTTGAGGTCTGAACATATTCTGATTGTTCTTTCACCCCAAATTAAGGTGATTTCTTCATCCTAAATTGTATATATTTGAGAAAAGATCATTTTGACGATTTTGATTCCTCGCATAGTTGGCTTGTTCAGATTGAGAAGATATGAATGAATTACCTTCTTGCCATTGTGTGCTCACGTGAGGACCTCTACATAAATCACAAGTATCTATTGGCATTCTAATTGTATTTGCTTGAACTGTTAGTAAACTCACTTGTTTAGATATAAAGGCAACTTGAGAAGACAATGTAGTTAGGATGTTTAACTCATGAATCCCAAGTGCTTTCTTTGAAATATTGCATTCAGAAGGCTACTGGTAAGTATTTGCTGCCATCTCCTCCAATAGTTCCATAGTAACTTCTATACTTTTTCCCATTAATGATTCACCAGCTGCAGCATCTATAAGTATTTTAGTAGCATTAGATATTCCATTGTAGAAAGTTTATAACTGTAATCAATCTGGTAATCCATGATGAAGACATCTTCTTAGCAACTCCTTCTATCTTTCCCAAACTTTATAAAGGCTTTCTATATCAAGCTGGGTGAATGAAACAATCACATTTCTCATCTTTGCAATTTTAGCTGGAGGGAAGAATTTTGTTAGGAATTTCTACGCCAACACGTTCCATGTAGTGATGTTCCCCACGCGTAAAGAGTGCAAACAACTTTTAACCTTATCTCTAGTGAGTAAGGGAAAAGTCACAACCTTATAACATCATCAGAAACACTATTGTACTTGAATGTATCGCAAATTTTCAGAAAGCTGGCTATATGTGCATTTGGATCTCCTACTGGAAGACCACCAAATTGATTTACTTGAATCATTTAAATGATGGCTAGTTTGATCTTAAAATTGTTATCTAATATAAGCACCCTCCTAATCCCAAAAATGGTATCCATGACTGTTGATGTAGCATAGTCACGGAGTGCTTTGGTGTCTTCTTCTTCTCTCAAATCTACTATTGCTTCACCTTGATCTATAGTTGACTGCTTCCGTATCTTTCGATTTCTTCGATAAGTTTTCTCGATCTCGAAATAAAAAAGCAACTGCTCAATAACTCTCGATCTGGTTATACATTAGGACAAACCTGAAAAGAGAAAAAAAACACCGAAGAAAAGAAAAAAATTGTAAAAAAAATTAAATTAAAATTAAGATTACTTGAAATTGATATTAATGATAACAATCTCCGGTAACGACGCTAAAAACTTGTTACATGTGAAATGATTTATAAATTAGTGCAAGGATATACTGTCGTAAACAAGTAATAAAATGATAAATAAAGTATCGTTCCCACAAGGTTTGTTTTACTAAGTACCAAAATTAATAATCTTAACATTATTTGGCAAATCAATTAATTGGAAATAAAGTAACTAAATAAAATTTTATGCAAAAAAATATTTAAAATAAATATGAATGTAATTAGAGTAAAATAAACATGAATAAAGGCTCTAAGGATCAAACTTCACTTAATAATTTTCAATTCAATTTTAACTCTCTTAATTAATAGTCGAGTTTCCTTAAATTAATTACTAACCTCTTCTAAGATCAAATAATTCTATAATTAATTCTTGATTCACAATATTCCTATGTGAATTAAAACAACTAATCATGCATTAGGATTTATGAAACTCATTAAGACTACATAAATTATATGAATATATTCCTATTTCATATACAATTTATGATTTTAACTATAGGTTCCATACACATGTATCTCCTTCCAATCTCAACATATATATTGAATTCATTCAAAAGGTTGCTAATCAATTGAAAGCATTAAGAGCAATAATTAAAACTCAATCTAGGAGAAGAAAATTGAAATTAATTTTAATAGATTAGAACTCAATCCGTTATTATCAAATTACGTCATCACCCTAAGATGAAGATTTAAAATATAATAAAATTAAAAATAAACTCAAAATAAAATAAAAACATCATTACATACATGATACAGATATAAATATACAATTACAAATGCATGAAAATAGAAATACTATTCATTCATGTTGGAGGTAAAATCTTTCATATAGAATGACAATCTATCCTTACATGTAGGAGGCATACAACAAGAATTAAAAATGCATGAACTAAACTATTCTTTTAAAAATGCTCTCCTTAAATGATCTCTACTTCTTGATATTTATAGGTGAATGAATCAGCTGCAAGTCATAAATCTTGACCATTAGCTACCAATTATATTTTTTAGCTACTATTCTTGATTTTTGCAGCAACTATTCTTCTGACTTGTTGGTAGTCTTTGACCACTAAAATGATAGATTCATATCTTCCTGTCAACATAAGAATTGTAGAATCGAATCTTAACTTTCAAATGCCACAAAGAGTTCCTAATTTTGACATTTCTATCTCAAGTTATGATCAGATTAGTAGGCAAAGATCAGATTCCACCAAAATCACTGTTTCATTTTTCACGTAGAATTTGAAATCCTTACAGGTTGTACTGGGCTTTTCTTTAAACATGAAATTTGTAAGGCTTTTTCTTAACTTTTTATCCATATAAAGAACAACTTAATCCAACATCCAAAACTCCAGATATGATCTAAAACCTAAAATAGGGTCAAAATGCAATATTATCTAAAAAAATTAATTTCATTTCAAATTCAAAACTTATTCATAAAATGCAACTAAATTTATTAAATAAACATAATAACATCCAAAAATGCATCATATAAGGAAAAATAAATATATAAATATTTTGCTTACCAAAAGGATTTACACAAACATACTAGAAAAATTTATTGTATTTTTAAATCTAAATGATTTGTTAAACGATATATCTAGAATGTATTTTATAAACTTTACAGATATAAATTCTCTAATATTACTTAAATAAGAAATTTTTCTATGAAAATGATTTTATGAAAATTAGTGAAAGTTTGGATTTGGTGTTAATAGACATAAATCTAAATATTTCACATGTATAAATTTCTCTCTCCACATATATATATATATTTCAAAAAAAAATTTTGGTGTCACAATAAAATTTACTTTTGAACTTGTTTTCGAAAAAACAAAGACGTAAGAAGAACAAAAAGGCACCTTTGTTGTGGTACAGGTTAAAAAAAAGGCGTTTCACCCAAACAAAGAAAAAAGGGAAGCGACTATGATTGAAAGGAAAATGAATACTAGTTAGCTATGTAACAATGAAGGACAAGCCTTCTCCATTTATTTTTCATTTTAAATTAATTGAAACTTCAAACAAAGATATAATCAGTGCCTCAAAGAAATAAGTAATCAAGTGCCAATTAGCCTTGTAACTTCATGAATTTAGTAAGGGTCTCCATGCCATAATATATATATATATATATATATATATATATATATATATATATATATATTAAAGAGTTTAAATTTAATTTATTATTAATATAAAATATTTTACATTATTAATACATAAAAAAGAAATATATCATTAAAAAGTAATAATAATTAAAAATTTTAACATTAGCAAAAAAATTTAATAATTTTTTATTAACAAAATAATATATTAATTATTACCTTGCAATTCTAATTTTACATATTATTAATAAATCTACAAAAAAAACAAGTTTCATAATCTCTCAAATTCACACTAATTATAATTTTTATTTTTCAAGACAAATGTCTAAGTAATGAACTCTTCCTAACATACTGCATAAACCTCAACTGAAAATTATATCCAATTCTACCACTAAAGACAATCATGCAATATTAAATAGGTAATTTTAAACTATTATATGAAGAAAATTATAATATTTAAAAATTTTAAATCTAATAAATTGGGTATATATTATTAAATTGATAAATAGGAGATATATTTAAATTAATATCTACCACCAAATACAATAATGCAACATTCTGATAAACAAGATATATATTATATATATTAATAATTGAAAAATAATATTTAAAAAATTTAAAACTTAAGAAGTATATTATTTATACTAAAAATTAGAAAAATAAAAAAAAATCGACCCAGGTCAGATATCCAATTATTCCGGATTGGATCCAATCTAAGCAACCTAGATATTAGAAATCAGGACCAAAGCCAGCAAATCGATGGGTTGTGGATCCAGATTTCCCTCTAGCGACCATCTAGACAAACTCCGTTGCCAGCATTTCTTCTCCTCAACGATGGCATCTTCTTCCTTGCTCTGTAATCTTCGAATTGGAGGCCTCTTCTAACAAAATGATCACAAAGACAGAAACGACAGCAGGGGAGACCATATTAGATAACCGTTCTTACCTCCACCAGCTTGTCTGCTATAGTAAGAAAGCATGAAGGGGCAAATCGTTGAATGCGGGATGTGGGACTTCGATGAAGCCGAGCTCTGATGGATCCCATCGTCTGGAGCACTAGATCGCAGTAGAGGAAGCAGCGAACGATCTAAACTAAGCAAAAAGAAAGAATGAAGGCACAGTAGTAGAGGAGGCGAGGGTATTATCTGGAAAGACTAAAAAATTGTCCGAATTTCTCCTCTCTTCTCCCCACTTTTGGAGAGAAGTCTGATGGTGGCCCTACAGTACTTTTTGGCCCCAAACTTCTTTTCTATCCAACTTCTCTCCATGCTTCCAAACGGGTGAAATTCACTATTTCTCCTCCAACTTCTCCTCCCCGCTTCTTTCCCCCCTATTTCTACCATTCCAAACGCAGTATAAAGGAATGTGAATGGTAACTTCCTGCAAAGTTTTAAGCAACTATAGGTGCCTCACAATTGGGAAAATCAAATTTCTACCTTTTTAGTTTCAGGCAGCATGACACAACCATAAAAAGTGATTTCCTATGGCATCCTCGCAATCCTCCAACCAAGAATTTGGAGCAGCAATATCCGCACGAAATGCCGCCCCAAACGATATATATTTTTGTAGTGAGTTCATGTAACCACCACTAATTAACCATTATTATTTAATCATATTTTTTGTAGTAATACAAGACTATATGGACAACAATCCCGAACATAAACTACAATTTCGAACTTATCAAAAAAGATATAAAATAAATAAAAAATATAATAACAAGACGCAACTGACTCCTCCAGATGAAGTATGAAAGATCTTACATCCTCTTTTACATTGGATAGAGAACCCATATGTAAAATAGACACACAAAGAGAAAATGACTTGTAACTAGAAGCATTAACTCAAAACTTTTGTCAAATACTTTATAGACAATATAAAAAGAGAAGCTTGATAGTTATAGGTGCTAACTGAATGATAGCAAATTTGGGTTTCATATACATATGTATAAAGTGAAAACTCAGAGTAAAGGAGGAAAAAAAAAGAAAGATCTATTATTAGTCAGAATCTCTTAAAAAACATCATCACCCACTACTATTATGCAATTAAGGACCTTTTATCAAACAGTTTTAGGCATTATAAAGACAGCTATAAAAATATATTGAATGCAATCACAACCAGAACTCAAAAGATATTAAACAGATTAATAAAATCTTTACTCAGCAAAAAAGAGAGAAAAGAAAAGAATTGAAGAAGAATTAAATAACAACTATCACATGTATCAACCAAAGGACAATGTATCACCATATCACCATATACCATTTATATTTCAAGATTAGACAAACAATATATTGAGAAGTTATTATATTCAAAGATGAATCTTTACTACTTACTGCTTTATAGAAATAATTTCGAATATGGAAAAGAGGCTTATATTGATAAAATGAAGTGTTATGAAATAAGACCTAGTATTTCCAGGATTTTTTGGTGATACCTCACCTTCTATGTTAGTGAGTCCATCATGAGACTATTCTTTTAGTATTGGCAAAGAGAATTGTTAATTCTATTAACTTAGACGAGATGTGTGGTGACCGCCTAACCAACAAATAAAAGCAATCCACGATATAGAAATTGACTAATTTTATATGCTTCTTTATTTATCTTCCATTATTAGAGAATTGGGATGGTCTTCTTTTCCCTTGGAAAAAAAAAAGGATGGAGTGATTTCCGGTCATAGATAGATGTAAAATTTTATTTTGTTTGAAATTATCGGTATCAACGAAAGAAAGTAATGGATCCCAAAATAAATATTATGTTTTATATAGGAAAATGAGAGGACATCAAAATAAATATTGTGTTTTACTTGCACACTTTTGTATTTTTTTAAGTGTTATAAGTAAGTAAAAAAAATGAAATAAATGACAATAAACAATACAAGTGTGAAAGAATCAACCTTTATGTAAATAATAATAATAATAATAATAATAATAATAATAGCAATAAATTAATAAATTATAAAATTAAAAAAAGCATAAAACCGAAAAAATAACTCAGTGCCAAATTCATAATCCACAGCAGTAAACAACTACTAAAGCTGAAGAATCATAGCTAACAAATTCAAAAGCGGCAACCATAAAACATTATCAAAGTATCAAATCCCAACAACAAATAACTCAATATGAAAAATAGCATTAAATCAAACTGCAAATATTTTAATCAAGTCAATTTACGATTAAATCAATTTTACCTGCCATATCTTCCGTATTATAAACGTTTTCTTTATACAGAAAAATCGTGGTCGATTATACTTGATATTTCTTGATGACACAAATTTCGCCAAGTTCCATAACAAAGATGGAGAACAGGTTAAGCTAACGAATCAAGAAAAGCTACAACACCAACTGCACTAAAGAAACCAGAATCCTTGTCAGCATTTAGGCTCCGAAACAACTAGGAAAACAAAAAACTATAAAATGCAATCACAGAGTGAGAAAGGAAAAAGAAATTAAAAGGTGAAATCACTCACAAGAAAAATGAATCCGACAAGGAATCCTTGAAAATCTTCTGATCGCATTAGCAGAATGAGAAGGAAGATGCTTAGTTGAGTTGCTTGAAGTGGCTGCTGGACTCAGAAAGGGGAAGTGACTAGGTTTTGGGGCTGCGGCCGTTGATAAAGAGGAGAGAAAATCGTTTTTATTATTCTTTTATTTTCAGAAGAAATCGGGCTTGGCTGGGCCTAGTAGGCCTAGAATTGCTTGAGAATGATCATGAAAATTTCCAGAAGTTTAAGATTAAATAATAAAAAAAAAGAATTTAATTCCATTTCATCTATTTATTTAATTCTGATTACCATATTTTCATCTACTTTCAAATTGTTGCAACGCAATAATGAATATGTATCCTTTAAATATTTAGATAACATAAGATTTTTTTTTAGTGAGTGAACTCCGAAGTTTTATAGTATCTTATAAAAATATTTGCTAGGAAAATAATAAGCATATAAAGGGTAAGTTCTATAAATATTTTCCATTGATTTTCTTATTAAATTATGACATTTGAATCTATTTAACACTTCAATTAAACTTCCTTTTTCGTATGAAATTTAATTTTTTACATTTTTAATGTTATAAAGGTTTTCTTTCGTACAAGTTATTAATAAATTAGTTAATTGTATAAAAGATATTTTATAAAATTAATTGATAAACTAACTGAAAATATAAAACAACCTAAAAATATTAATATAAATAGATTGTGAGTTGATAATAAACACACATGTGATCATCTTATGGAAACATTAATTAAAATTATAAAATATCTAAATAGTTCACTTAATGGTTGCATAGATTCACATATATCAACTTGTATTTTTTTTCCAAAAACACAAGGGATTCCAACTTAATTTTAACTAATAATGGCCTTATAATTAATTTGCTTTGAGAATAAGTAGTAAATGAAAATTCATTAAATTGAAGAATTTTTTAGTTTTTCAATGAATAATCATATGAATTTTTAATAAGTTTTTGCATCATTATTAATTTAGGATAGCCTAAATGATCATACTAAATAATGAAAATATTTTGATTAGTAAACTTCTCATTCACTATAGCATTTATTTCAATTAGATTAATATACATATAATATAAGCTAAAAAAATAATAGTATTTTTTCTAATATATTTTTTCATTTAAAATAACCACTATAATATAAAAAATATGCAACATTTTTTTATTTACTATCCCAATGTGTATCCATTTGAAATAACCACTATAAGTTTCTTTAAGATTTAATAGATAATAACATATCATATGTAATTATTTGTGAACTTTCTGGTAAAATTATATTAGCTCTTCTAGGGCTTTCAATCAATTTGGTATTACTAGATATTGTATTAACATAATTTTTATTAATATTTAAATGAGAAAAATATTTTTTTATTCTTAAAAATAGTATATGTTATTGCACTATTCATGAGACACAAATCTTTATTATTAAATTTTGATCCAAAAAATTAGAAAGTGCCCTTTTTTCATTAATGAAAAATAAAAAATCATAAGACAAATTGCAAAATAATAAAAAGAAAAAACCTTCCATGTAAATTTTCATACCATAACAAAAGGAAACATTACATTTGAAATTTTAAACTAAAACAAGCAGATAAAAACAAAATATAACTAAAAAGATTAAAAAATAAATTCTTTTAATTTTAGATATTTTTATTACTAATCAAATGGTCAATTCTTCCTTTAAAGTATTCAAAGAAATCAGCTATATCTAAATTCATTATATTGGATCATGAGTAAAGACATCATTCTTACAAATAAAATTAGCTTTGACATTTTTCAATTTCTCTTTAAGGAAAGCTTGATAAAATTTAAGATGTTTGTATGTACAACAAGTACGTAACCAATGTCCTTTTATTTCACATCAATAATATACATTTTTTGAACTCTTTGAATTTTTATTCTATTATCCCTTTTCTTTATTATTCTCGCACTTTTGGTAGCGAGCAAAAATTTTATAATTATTCATATTATTTTTATAACCATTATAATTGTAATAATTAATTTGATTTCTTCTACAACTACAATTATAACCACGACCTCGTCCTAGTTTAAACCTTTTAGTTAATAATACATTCACTTCAAGGAATAAAGTAGAATCAGTTAGGTGAGATTTATGATTTTTATTAAAAACTCATTATTTTGTTAAACCACAGGAAGGCATGAAATCAATTCAAAATATTTCTTAAACATTTTTTTTCCATATTGTCACTACAAGAGCACATTAGTTGTATGAAAATAGAAAATATTTTTTCAAGCATGTCTTATTTAATGACTTTGTTTTTATATAATTTCAATTGAAAACTAATCTTAAATATTGCAAAATTATATTTATTTATAGATTTAAAATCTTAAATATATAAATACATCCAATCATAATAAACTTTTGAAAAATCACAATTTTTTAGTAATCATACCTTTCTTTTGAGATTTTTCAAAAGATTAAAGAATCTTTTATTGTAAGATATTCATTTTTCAATCATTCATGAAGATGGTGACAAAAAAAATTTATTGTCGTTACATATTTTTGTAATGATCCCTGATTTTCTTTTTTGATTGCATCTTTAAAATTTATTAATTTTAAATGTATTTTAGCATCAAATGTTTATGAGAAATAATTCTTAATTCTTTTTGATAATATCAAGAGCCACACATTCAAATTTTGTGAGATTTGCTATAATGATAACTAAATTATAAATAATGATTAAATTAGAAAAATAAAATATTAATTAAAATATGAATAATACATTACAATACAAATAATAAAAAATTATAATAAATATTATTACTTATATATGAGATGCAATTAAAAAGAAAATTTGAAGTAATAAATAATATATCAAAAATAAATAATACAATATGAGAAATAGAATATATGTTAAAAGAAATGAAGAAATAAATCTAAACTTGAAATTTGGAGAATAGAGAACTATGCATGTAAAAATAATAACTTCAAAGTTTTACTCTAATTGAACAAAACTTTGTACTGATAACGTATTAAAAATTAAAAAAAAAAAAAAACAGGGACTAAAGAAAGAGTGACGAAATGAAAGGCATTTTTGCTTTACTTCTATCACCTTGTATTAACATGAGAATACAATGCCTTTTACAGGCAAATTTCTTTACCATGGAGGAAGGTCCCACTCAAGTAGTCTACGTAGAGATCTCAGTATAGCCTTTAAATATAACTTCTGCCGCCTATCTTGGGAACTTGTCAAAAGATGAGTTTCTTTCCTTCTATAATTGTCATCCTTATTACATTATAATAATTTTGTCCTTTTTATTCGATTTTTAAAACACCCTTCCTCGTCTAATATAAAATTAACAATAATAATTTTAATTAAAATATAATATTATAATATTTTTTATTTTTAAAAATACTTCTAATTAATTTAAATATGAAAATATTATATCTTCGTAAATTAAATTCATAAAAATTACAATCCTGAAAATATTAAAATTTTTAAAAATATTTAATTTCGTGATACCTTAATACCAAAGGAAAAGAAGAGTGCTAATCAAGGGCATATCAGTAATTATATTGCCATAAAGAAGTTTTTCACCCGTTAATTTTGAAAATAACAACGAAACACAGCAAAAACTAGAAGAAATACGACCGTTTACTTGACATAATCGTAAATTTAATTCCTAATTAAAACTTAATCATGATTTCCGGATCAAAATTCTAATGTCGTCTGGCTATTCATTCAGGTTCACTCACACGCATTCACTTACTTAAGGAATCTGTCCCATCATCCTCCATTCTAAGTTACCATGCCAAAAGAATTATTTTACCGACAGAGGAAAAACGTTGTACATTTCTGCTTGTTGTCTGTCTTGTTTTCCATTTAACAGATACTCGTTATCTGGGAATCCTAAAATCCATCGGAGAGTTGCTGCACGTGGCGTTCTTCAGCTTAAAGCTTGTGCTAAGCTCTAACATGATGCCGACACACAAATAAATAGGAGTGTGGACACAATTTTTACTGGTGAGTTTTTTTTTTTTTTAGTTGCTTCGTTTCCTCTTTTAAGGGAGAGAAGTCCTTGATATAGAAACAGTTTCTCTGATTCAATAATATGGGAACCATTTTTATTAGTGTTTAGATCGATTCAATGCCTCTAATATTTTGTTCTATACTCCATTTCCAATTTCTTGACATCAGAGAGACTAGCAACGGCCGACGATTTATTTTATTTTCTATGAAAAATGTTTATTTTGTTCCTCCTCTTATTATTCATCAAGATTTCATTAGTCAAATTTCAATTGTCAATTTTGAACAGAATGATTAACTGTGTCTTCATCATCTGAGAAGCAGCTATGGAATAAAAGAAAAAGTTAAAAAAAAAAAAAAGGGCCAAAGAGAATAGTGCACTTATATACACACACAACAAAAATTTTGACAATTAAGTCCACGAATTTAAATATAAAAGAAAAGCAAATCATGTAACTTATAACCTTTCTTTTTGGGATTTTTCTTAACTTTTTAATATCTTTCCTTGTTGTATTGGCTGTGTGGAATCTTACCTTGCACTCTTGATGTTTTGTGATTTTCCTCCTCTTTCTAAAAATCCTCTCTCTCTCAATTGTTTTTCACCATTTCTCCACCCCCTCTCCTTAGCAGATGATGCTTGTCTCCTTTAAAAGATGAGAAGAAGACGGCGACCGCCTTACTCATGAATATCCAAGATGAACCGCGGCGATCAAATCATATCACCTCCTTATTACAGCTCGGCAACTTGCAATTATTTCTAACGTCCTTTCATCGAAACTTCTAGGATAAGGAATGTAATAAATAGGATAAAGGAAAACAATCGTTTATTCTATTTTTCTAGATTAATTATTACTTTTTAGTTTCATATCTACAGAGGTGGAGATGATGATGATTATGATAATAGTAGGATGAAAATGGCATTTAATGGAAGTGTGAAAGCACGAGCAAATAGACAGATAATTGAAATACTTCGATGGGCTGATGGGTTAAAATGTAATGGATCAATCACAACAATGTGTTGGAGACCGATTTCCACAATATTAATAAAGATTATATAATTAATTTTAATGTTTGATAATTAAGTGACTTGAGCAGTTAATTATTTTTAAATTAGCAATTTTTTAAAATGCTGGTATTACTAGTATTTTTAGCTAGTTGTTCCGTAAATAATTTGTAAAAAAATAATTACTTTTATTAATTTTTGCATTTTTAGCTTTGTTTTTCCTAAAAAAAACTAGGGCACTAATAACTCATATTGAATTCTTAAAAGGAAATTTAATAACTATAAAAATTATATTAATTTAATTTTAAAGAAATATTTAATGTATAATAAATTCTAATGACATATTATTTATAAGAATATCTAATCTACTAAATAATATATAAATATTAAAATATTAAAATATTATTAAAATAAAAAAATATTTAAATTATTCATAAAATATACTCATATCCTTATTTATCATTTTATATATAAATAACTAATTTTACTAAATATTCTTATTTAAATAATTATTACAATCAGTTGATCAAATTAACTAATATGATTAATTAATAATTAATTAAATCAATTAACTACTAATATAATTAACTAATTAATAAACAAGGTTAAAAAATATATAAAATAAAATAACAAAATAAATAAATAGTTAATGCAATAAATAAGTAATAAAATATAAAAAAAATTAATAGAAAGAAAAAAAACATGTGTAACATATTTTAGAAGTATTTTCACATCCTCAGCTTGATGCATTCAAAATTAATGAAAATATGAAATAAGTAAGCCAAAAAAAAGATATTTAACAAAATTAATAAATTAATTCTTGAAATTAAAATGTCATTGTAAAATAGTCTTTGAATTATATAAAAATTATAATTTTATTCTCTAATTATAATTTTATCTTTCCATATAATAATTTAAGAACAAAGTTGTCTGCAAATATCTGTAAGATAAAATTACTTGTATAAATCATTTTTTTGAAATGAAATTATAATTTTATATAGTTTAAAGATCATTTTATCAAAATTTTATAATTTTAGAGATGGAATTATTAATTTTGTCAAAATATTTTTATATTTAAAAAAAATGAGATGTCTACATGGGTAAAGTCACAATTCAAAAGGATTAAGAAAGAAACTACTCAGTTGTCAACGGCCTTTTATCAAACAGCTTTGAGGCGTTGTACAAATAGCTATAGAAATGTACTCGAAAGTCTCAAAGTAATCACAACCAGAACTCCAAAAGAAATAAAACAGAGGAGAAAAATAATTGTTCAACGAAAATAAAAGGACTGAAGAAGAATTGGATGCAACCATATACCATAATTATTGACCCAAGGACAGAGCATCAATAGACACAGTCCATTCTTTTAAAAAAGAAAAAAAAGCAAACAATATCCTGAATTCTTATTATATTAAAAAAATGAATCTTTTCATTCCATTCACACAATTAGGAAAACGTCAAAGCTTCTTTTCACTTCTGTAGAAATAAGTTGGGGATGTGGAATAGAGGCTTCGATGCAGGAAAAAAAAGATACCATGAAATAAGACCCAATATTTTTACAAACGTAGCTTGTTTTTTGTTGCGTCCCTTGTTGCTTCTTCCTCTTCTCTCTAATGTGTTTCTTCCTTTACTAAATATGGTTTTTGTCTTCTTGAATAAAATTTCTTTTGGGTTCCGAAAAATTCAATTTTTCTCATTTTAATTCCTGATTGAAATATTTTTTTAATTTGTTTCTTGTAAAATTAAAAATTTTTAAATTTCAGTCCTTCCGTATGAAATTTGGTGTAGGGAAAAACTGCACGAAAGAACTAAGATTTAAAAATTTTCAATTTTATAGAAATTAAATTGAGAAGACATTTCAATTAGTGATCAAAATGAAAAAAATTGAATTTTTTACGGATTAAAATATGATTTTGGTCTTCTGCCGTTATTTTACTGTGGAAATCCGTTTTTTATTATGAAATCTTTCCGTCCCTTCGCCTAACCTGTGGAAATGACCCCTTTCGCCCTTTTGCTCAGTTGAAACTTTATTTAATCCACGTTTGTAGTTTAGTTTTCATATATGCTTATTATTCTTTTACTAAGAGGTGCACTTGCTTCTATTTTAATTTTTTAATTTTTTATTATTATTTAAAAAAGATGAAATAAAATAGAAAAAGGTGTATGTATAATATCAACTATCAATTTTAGTTGGACATTTCATATTTTTTTATGTGTAAAAATATATATATAAATTATATATATAATTAAGATACAAATAAGAATAAAAAAAGGAAGAAAAATGACGATAAAAGTTTGAAAGAAATAGCTATGATACGAATAAGTGAATAACCTTTGTCAACTAAAAGGTTCAAATGTGATGGCCTAATCATAAGTGAAGCATTGTATATATGGTGTAACTTTCAATTTGGACAGACATGCAAATGAGTTAAAATAAATAAATAAAAATAATAATAATAATAAATAGTTAATAAAATAAAATAAAATAAATAAAAAAGTAATAATAGCTTTAAACAAGTAATAAAAATATGAAAACATAATAATAATAAATAAATAAACATAATATATTTTGGAAGCATTTTTTCATCCTCTTTACTAATAATATGATGGATTTAAAATTAATAAAAATAAAAAATAAACAAATGCAATAGTAAAATAAAAATATTTTTATATTTTGTGTATTTATTTTTTTTATTTTTTAGAGAAAAATGAGATGTCTAGACTTAATTTAGTAAAACACTCAATATCTATTTAAAATTTGTAATAATTGTCATAATGTACACTGCAACAGATGTGGAAAGTGAATGATTTTATACATCCTCAAATTTTAGAATATGAGTAAAAAATAAAATCATCATTAATCATTTTTTAATAGTGTGATTTAAACATCAAAAGAGATTTGCATTTCTAGAATTTAGATTTAAGAGTTAGTTATGTATAGGAAAGATATTAACATCTGACAATATTTATTCAAAGAATGGTTATTTGTTTATTCTAATTTTATCTTTTAAATGAATTACAATGGTCCTTATTATAATATATGTATTTTTTTAAAAAATGTGATTGGTATATCCTACCTTACAATATAATATAAATAACACATTACAATACAATTAATAAAAAAAATTATGATAGGCATTATTATCTCCATATAAGATACAATTAAAAATAAAAATCAAAGCAATAAATAATATATCAAAAATAAATAATATAATATGATAAATAGAATATATCTTAAAAGAAATAAATTTTAAAAAATAAATCTAGAGAACAGGTAGCTATGCAAGTAAAAATAATAACTTTAAAATTTCATTTCAGTTAAACAAAACTTTGTGTTGATATTGTATTAAAAATGAATGTGATATAATTAAGAAAAAGTGACTAAAGAAAGATCGGTAAGGGCGAAATGAAAGGCAATTTTGCTTGGCTTCTAGTGTGTACAACTATGTATTAACAAGAGAATACAATGCTTTTTATAAGTAAATTTCTTCACCGTAAAAGAAGGTCCCAGTCAATATAGTCTTTCAATTTGGCTTCTGCTGCCTATCTTTGGAACTTCTCAAAAGATGAGTTTCTTTTTTTCTTCAATTGACATCTCTATTATAATATTATAATAATTTGTCCATTTTATTCAATTTATAAAAACACCCTCCCTTATTATTGTTTGTTATTTAACAGATACTCGTTATCCGGGAATCCTCAAATCCATGGGAGAGTTGTTGCACCTGGCGTTCTTCAACTTAAAGCTCGTGCTAAGCTCTAACACGTTGCCGACGCACAAATAAATTTGAGTGTGGACACAATTTTTACCAGTGAGTCTTTTTAGTTGCTTTGTTTCCTCTTTTTACTGAGAAAAGTCTTTGATATAGGAACAACTTCTCTAATTTAATACTATAGAACCATTTTTATTAGTGTTTAGATAGATTCAATGCCTCTAATATTTTGCTCTAGTGATAGCCGATGATTTATCGTATTTTCTATGAAATATTATTCGTCAAGATTTCATGAGTCAAATTTCAATTGTCAATTTTGCACATAATGATCAACTGTGTCTTTTTTCCACAGAATCATTGACCGTGTCTTTATAATCTGACAAGCAGATATGGAATAAAAGAAAAAGGAAAAAAATGGCCAAAGAAAGTAAAGCATTTGTATACATACACAACAAGAATTTTGACGTAAGTCCACGAATTTAAATATTAAAGAAAAGCAAACTATGTAACTTATAGCCGTTTTTTTTTCTATTTTTCTTAACTCTTTAATATCTTTCCTTCTTGTATTGGCTATGTGGGATTTTACCTTGCACTCTTGATGTTTCCTACTCTCTCTGCAAATCCTCTCCTTCTCTCGTAATTGTTTTTCACCATTTCTCCATCCCCCCTTCCCCTTATGTTTTGTTTAACTCAGAGAAAAATTGGAGAAAAAAGAGAATGAGAGAGAAAGAAAATAGAAGAAAAGGAATTTTCTTTTGGATTGTTTGAAATGGAAGAAAATGAGAGAGAAAGAAAATAGAAAAAATAATTTTTTTTTGTTTGGAATAAGACAAAATTAAGGAGAAAAAAAATCAAATTGAGTTAGTTAATTATAATGCCTTTTTCATAAGCATAATATTAATTCATCAAACTCAATTAGAAATTAATGATATATTAATAAAATGTTATACAATCAGTGAGTGGTAATTTTTTATTAAATATTTTAAATAAATAATATTAAATTTTTATTAAATATTATGCGACTTCAAATTCTTGTTACATATTGCTATTTTAATAAGGCATATCTACTTATCATATTCCAACTTGCAAAATTTGGTAAACATAATATCAAATGTTAGGCATTTTGTAATTATCTATAAGTCAATATTCTTGCAATGTTTATTTGTAAAAAACGACCATACAAATTGGCCTCCTAGAGGTGTTCTCTAAGGCACACAAAAACAACATTACATATGACGAAGTACACTTGGCATAGAAACATAGCTTAGCATAATATGTGAAATCTCATGTTAGTTGAGTTTCAATTTCTACAGCTCATGCATAAATACAAAATATAGCATTATATCGATTGTCCATTCACATGCTACTACTGGTAACATAGATATGAAAAGGCATAATCAAACATCTCACTCTAGTGAGACCATAAACAATGTACAATCCAATGCAAGGACCGATCCAAGACAACCACATCTTCATATAATTGTAGAGGGAAAGTACCTACAATTCATAGAAAATGTGATTAAAATCCATCATTTTGCTAATATTGCAAAATCAAACATTATACAAACAACAAATAAGGACTAATATATGGAATGTTAAAGCAAATATGAAGATATGATCCATACAAAATGTTCAACAACTAATAAGCCTACAACACAATAATATTTGATCACATTACTAACAAACATTTCACCAAGGAGGCATCATTTCGTTCTGTTATTAGTGGCTTAACCAACTCCTGCATTCACCATGAATTGATACAATATCTGTAGTCGTACGTGCGACAAAACACTAAAAAATTATTTCTTTGCCTTTTTATTTTCATATAAGAAGTTATAACACTTCAATTGAAATTCTTGGGGTACTTCTATATTTTCTAACTCCTACCACACATCTATCTCATTATAATGATGACGTCTACTATTCTCAAAGATTGATAAACTTCTTTTAGCTATTTGCACATGTTTTTCAGCCACCTTACTCATTACATCAATCAAATTGTTAATTCCTATGTTCGATCTTTTATACCCCCTTTCAATTAAATCAAGCATAGGCACCTTTCTCTTAGAATCTCTTAATGATGAAGTTCCTTGTAATTGATTTGAAGGAGCATACTCTTAAGACTAGTTGTAAAGAGCACCCTCAGGACTGAATATATCAATATTCTATGTAAAATTGGGGTCTTTATTCCCTATTGCACTCATACTTAGACATCAGTTCAAAGTTATCATTCAAGTCTAGACCTTATTTCTCTTATCTCTAAGCTTTGTCTCTTAAAGTCTCAGCATGTGCACCCATAGCTTTATCTTTACCAAAGAGCTTCAAGAACTTGTCATAATTGTGGATAGGAGTACATTTCCATTTGTGAGCCTCAGGCTTATCCTAAAAATGCACCCCACCTTAGATATACATAAAATATCAACTATAGCATGCAATGTTCTTCTACAAGAAATACTAAATAAAATAGTATCATCAATGATTTGCAAACAATTACTTCTATATTCATGTGTAAACATGCACAAGGACATATACCCTTACATATGTTTGTATAATACATTATAATGTGTGATTTCCTATACAATACCATAAGTAATAGATAACCATAAGGTGTTTTATGTCATAACACAAAAAATTCTATGAAAAAACATGTGTTGGATCACATATATGAAAAGGAAGGAGTACATCATCATCTATATATATAATTTAAACTATTGATGAATCTCATTCCAAATTGCAATTACATAACTATTAATGGGGATCATACATGTACTAAAGATACTAAATTCATTATTGTACAAATCTCATTCCACACTTACTATTTAGCTTTGAACATTCTTATTGTTGGATTTTAGACAACTCCACTCTACCTATGGAATAAATCATAACACTTGTTGAAGTGATCTTTTAATATTTTCATCCTATTTTTTTGTGTTACTTTTGGAAAAATAGACTAATTGCTTGCTTGAGCTCCATCATTACGATGGCATATGCCATAGAAGTAAAAGTCTCATTAGGTCGGTTCTTTTTATACACCTCCTCTAACAATGCATCCAACAACATTGCATTCATATCAAGCATCCATTGTAATGTGTTTTTGGATAATGCTTCTCCTCTGCTGTTGGACTTCTCATTATTCAACATTCTCTATCTGTAAATTGTTATATAACCAAGTAATATGAAATAATATAAACTGTAGAAAAGTATATAACACATGCATGATAGTAAATTTCAATTCATAAATAACTTATACATATAAGCATGATGTTCACTTCTAGCATAACTTAGACATTCTATTAGTTTCAAGTCTTATACAATAGCCAATGAAATGACATGTTCACAAATGATATAACTCTTACATGACACATATAAAATACACTTCAAAATTCTATTTATGTAACAAGGATCACATCCATCACATTATAAAATACATGAGGTAATTAAAAAAGAAAAACTCTATTTATGATAAACTTTATTCATAGTCATTCCACATATAGGCTACTATACTTTCCCGCAACATAAATCTTTCCCTATAGTCTTCCTTAATATTTTGTGCTTCACAGTCCCTAATATCTTCAATGTTATTATATAATAACTCACAGTCCATTTCATCCATCAACTATAGATCTGGATAAATATCTATAAAAAATTTATGCAATATCCAATATGCAATGATAATACCTTTTATGGTCCTAAAAGAATAATATGGTTCTATACCACTAGCTATTATTGAAAATCTCTTTTTAAGAATCCCGAATGGTTTTTTAATGATATTTCTTAGTGAAACATATCGATAGTTAAATGTTTCTTTTATATTTTATAGATTATGTATTGTGTACTCCTTTAATTGGTAACATACACCTCTATATGATGTGACAAGTCCACCTTTTAGGGGATAACTTGCATTTTCT
The DNA here is from genome assembly GCA_020226215.1 of Sindora glabra. Classification (NCBI taxonomy): domain Eukaryota; kingdom Viridiplantae; phylum Streptophyta; class Magnoliopsida; order Fabales; family Fabaceae; genus Sindora; species Sindora glabra. Next base: position 57,502,312 of record CM035235.1, on the reverse strand, counting down.
AAGTAGAATTTGCCTAAGAGATATAAAATTCATATAAATATATGTTATAACATCATTATCATCATCAAAGAGCCTTATAAGAATGACAATTAACTTCTTCTTTTAGTGAATGACATATGACATTTTATCTTAGTTTTAGGAAATTTTTAGTCTATCCTCTTTTTTATTCAATACATTTAAGAACTTTAGATTCAAATGCAATTTTTTCCCATCCAAATAAAATATAAGTAAATTTTATATCAAAAGAACATACTACCAATGTATTTTGCATCGGATAATCTTTTCTTCCTAAAAAATGAGGAGCATTTTCTCTTAGTATCTTAACTTGTATATAAGTCCAATTTAGAGCTCCAAATATGAATTAAGTATTTAAACATATATAACTTACAGTATTACTTTGAAATAAGGATAAAAACCTATTATTATTGAGTATTTGTGGAGAAACTTCTGATATTGAAGATTGCATAAGATACTCATCCTAAGTAGTATAATAACTCATAAAATATTATGGAAATGACAACTAATTATCTCCCCATATTGATGAAAGAAGAAAGGCATAGTTCTGTTCTTTACGTTGTGTGTCAACATGTGTAAGAGTTGAGCAACTTGTTCCTCAATTATTAAATATTTGGAATCTCTCACTCTACTCATTGCTATTAACTTTTCACATAGTTAAACGAAAGCATGAGACTCGTGCGCACCAAATTATGACATTTGTTAACTTCTAATAAATTTTGTAACAGTTATTAACGCATTTGATTTCTTGTATCGGTGCCATCATTAATGGGTTTATGTACAATATTTGTTTACAATTGTAATAGATGCATTGAATGAACAATATAGCAAACCATGTGCACAATACACATTTGACATAATCTTTCCCACTTTTCTATCATGTCAACATTAATCAATTTGTCTACTTCCAACCACTTTTCGTATATATTATTTATATTACTTTTCATAGTCACTTGTAAAATGCTTCTAATATGTAACTATTAAATAAATAAATGTGATGGTTATCATGACAATCAAGATATATATCCTAGATAAAAGTGAAGAGAAATTGCAACAAAGGCCAATATTTTATGCATTTCAAAAAATCAATGAAATAAAAGTAATGCTTAAATACTTAATAGAATTTCATTGAACACTACTATGAAATAATACAATGATGTAGAAATAATAGTCAAGCATATCCAGAGATACAAGTGAGATAATATGTGAAATGGATGCAAATGTATCTTTTATGTTGAAAAGGAAAAAGTTTACGTTCGATGCGAATTTATCTAGAAGTGAATCCTTTCTTTAAATATAGATTCCTACAATTGATTACCCATAATAGTTTCCTTTAGAAACAATTATCTATGTGAATAAGCACAACATGTCACAACCCATTCTACGAATATTGTGAGCAACATAAAGATACCTAACTAGTATTTTAATATTAAATTAGATATCCTTACAAGCCTTATAGATATTTCAAATATTGCCTAACTTCTTGTTAAACAGAAGTAGTAATAAGAATAAACAGAAAATAAACATAAACTATATATATATATATATATATATATATATATATATATATATATATATATATATATATTCAAAATATTTTCATACAAAAAATCAATTTACTGTACAGATACAATATTGATTTTACTCATCAAACTCACTAACCCAACTAGGACCCTATTCTAGATCCTCCTTGAGATTAGATTCCAAAGAGGTAATGGATTGATTGGATACAGATAGGATTGTGTTGTTTCCAGAACTCTCAACTTGAGCAACACATTCTAGTGGGAAAAACATAACTGGACTAGGGTTAGAGTTAAACTTCTCAACTATAGTATCAAAATATATTTCAGTACCCTTTGGAATGGTCCAAGTGCACCACTTAAGGAGTACTTTGAATGTGCCATGCGGGGTCCGAATGCTCTGTATATAGATATTAGTTTGATGCATCAGGTTCATGGCTTAAACTTGAAAGGAAAAAAAATTAGCTAAAGAATTAGTACTTACAATACTCAGTGAGTAATAACTTATTTCATTCCTATCTTTTCTTTTTGTAAAGAACTTTTCTTATACTTTAGATATGGTATAATAAACTTATAAATTTTGTTTATGCAATTTAATTTGTAAGAAATAGCAATAGTTGGCATGCAGGTTTCACCTTGTATCTTCAATCTAACCTTATCCCTCGCCACCCTAGGCACAAAGCCACTAACCTTTTTTTTTTACTACTAACCACTCCTTTCCTTCTCGACGAAAGATGTTATATCTTCCTCCCAATAACTTACATATATGATGAATAATAGTAGGATGCTATATGCATCAACCACACTTTGCATTCCTCACCATAGGGTATAGTAAAATATCAACTATGCCATGAATATTTTATGATCACTTTACTTTTTCTTAGTATTCTATTCTTGTTACCAAGTATATAATTAAACCAATCACATTGGTTAAGAATTACTTCTAATTTATTAGTACATTTTAATCCTTATCAAGTTATTTTGGAAAGGGGTAGTAATTGCACCCTTGAAGTCTAATACCTTTTTGAATGCTTAAATTATATAAAAAAATTCTTAAGTGTTGTATAATAGTCTTTGAAATCTTAGATAACAATTAGAGTAAGTGTTGTATGAGGGTTTTTAGGTTTAGACTATTCAATTGCAAAGTTTTCTTATTTTGGACATTTTTAAACAGGTTTGAGGAATGATTTGTTTAAGGAATCAATTCAATTCTAAAAATTTCAAAAATTTTATTAAAGCTTCCTCACACCTTGAATAGAATTTATAATTTTTTTAAAAATTTTTCTCAATCACTTAATAGGCCAGAAAATTTTATGACTTGAACTAAAGATTTTTTAGTCCTACTCTGGACAATTTTAATTTACGATTTTATTGGATAATCAAATCAATTTCAAAGGCCATGAAATTTTTACAAAATCTTAATAACATCATAATTGACTACTACAAATATTTTCATAATTTTTCATGACCAATTGGTGCTCAAATAATTCAAAATTCAAGACTAAACAATCTAGAACCTTATTCTAGGCAGCTTTGATAGTCTAACATGATAATTCATTGTAAAAATATCTAAAAATTTTTAAAAATTACCAAACTTTGCAAATTGCATTTTTCACCTCATGAGAAACTGTAGAATGTCAAAAATAATTTTTTTTTTATGATTTTAAGCCTATGTTTTTCATGGCTACTTTTCAACAACTTACTAAAACTTTATTTTCATAATTTCTAGCATTATCTTAGCAAATTCTTTCATGATAACTAATAACAATTCCATTCATATCATCCTTGATTTAGATCCTCATCTCAAAAACATCAAATAACATACAATTTCATTCCAATCTAATTCTTAAAATAGCTAACACAATGTTGCACTAAAAGAAATAATATTTGCCAAATTTAACAATCTATCAATAGAAATTTCATGAATTTAAAACAAGTTACCACTCACCTTGAAATTTGATTCCAAAGCCTTTTTAAAAACTCTCCAATCAGCAGCAAGCCACTAAAATACACTAAGGTTTTATAGTTTTATTCAAAGGAAACCATGTGAAATTGGAAAGAGTAATAAAAAAATTATCTAATAGAAATTTGTTGGTGTTTTCTTGAATTTCTTTTTGTTGGCTTCAATTGTTTTTGCTCCAACTTGATTTTCTCTTATTTTTCCTTAAGAGTGGCATGCACAAGGTGTGGGAAAAGGCTAACTAAAATGTTTTTATATTCTCTAATTTTTTAATTAAAATTCCTTAAAAACCTAGATTTTTCTCATCTTTCCGCATGGCCTTCTTGAAAATTTCAAGGGACACTTATGGGCCCTATTTAGATGCCTAGCTATCTTAGAAAAATTAAGAGAGATCAACCTTTTAACCAGTAATTTTAAGCCACAAAAAAAGGTTGAATATGATTATTACACAATGGCTCCTATTTTTGCCATTTTTTTACTTTGGTCCTTATTTTCCTTTGGCCAATCATGATCCCACATTTTTAGGCCTAAAAAAAAATTAGATTTGGGCCTCTAAAACTTAGGTCAATCCATCTCAATACAAATAAAAATTAAATCACTAAAAAAAAGGATTTACTACACTTTAGCCCTAAAGATTTTACTTTCTTGCATTTTCACCTCTAAACTTTTTAAATATTTTTATAATCTCACTTTTGATCTTTCACAATCATTTTTAAGCCATAAAAATTAATTTAGGCTAGCTATAAAATTTTAAAATTAATTTATTATATTTTTTGCTCAATTTTTCACTTTTTCAGTTTACCAAGTATTAGAAATATGATAAATTTCTAAGTGAATTTTCCTAAACCTATTCTTAGGTTTTTAATTTGATTTTCATTCATTATAATGCTTATTAAAATTTCCAAAAAAAATTTAGTTAGTCTCAATCTGAAATTCTCTATCCAATTCTCCTGAATTTCACTTAATTTTCCTACCCAGATTCTGAAATGAAACTTTCTAGAATTTTTTTTTTTGAATACATCTTGCCCTAATTTGAGTTATTACACAACATAAGATACTCATGCATGATGCACAATGAATAAGATGTAATGTTCACAAAATGCCCTTCTTTATTTTGTTATAGTAAAATAGAATTGATTGGTTTTTCAAATTGTATAAAATTAAAAATATTATTCAAAAATATTATATAAACTTTAAGTTTTCATACAATAAATAGTTATATCATATGAGATATATATACCACATATAAATGATATGTCTATATAGAGGTGAACTAATTCCATTTCATATGTATCAACTTCAAGATTAGCTCATTTATGTTGAAATATAATATTTTGTTCACAATTCTCAAATTGACATCTCACTCAATTTTTGTGGAAATTGGAATGGAAGAAACCATGAATATTGAAAATGACAATTATCCATGTAATTCTCATTGTCATTAGTAAACTCTGCTAAGTAACTTGTGCTGGAAGGAGCTAAGGCTCCTAAAAATTTTAATACAATCGATTTTTCATGTATAATAATTTTACGATGGTTTTATACAAGTTTTAATACTCAGTACCTTCACCCTTAAGTTATCCTACATAATGTTATCAACATTGGCCTCCACGAAGTTTAATTAAATGAAGTTTATCTTTAATTAAACTTCGTATGTGCTATAATTTGAAAATGATTTTATATTTTCCATTTACATAATTACATTACATATACTTGAATTTAAAAAAAAAGCTTGTAAATTATTCTAAAGATTTTACATTTAGTGTATAACATAATTGCAAATTTTCAACAATTTAGATAAGTCTCAATAAAATTGAATTTACTTATTTAATTTTTAATATGTATTTAATTACAAAGTATTTTTAAAATACCTCCAGTTCAGCTTATTTAAATAATTTTTATTCTCCTGTGCTTAACTCAATCTATTTTTTTATGATATCTCAAATGAAATTATTGGATTAGAAGATCATAATGCTTATAAGTGATGTATGATATATCCTATAGGTTAATATAGTTAAGATTTTAAAATTCCATAAGTATCATTTTACTTGGCAAAGGAATAATGATAGGCAATATCAATTAACTAAGTAATATACACAAATGAAGAAGCTTTTCCTTGTTTATAGATTCTATTCTTTGTTCTTCTTAGTAAATAATGTTATGTGTAAAATAGCTTGTCAATTAGTGCAAGTGTACACTGTTGCAAACAAGTAATAAAGTGATTAGTAAAGTATTGTTCCCACGAGAATTATTTCACTAAGTATCAAAATTATTAACCTTAACATTATTTGGCAAATTGATTAGTTAGAAATGAAGTACAAATAAAAAAAATTCTGAAGTATAATGGAAATGAAAATGTATACAATTAAGGTAAAAATAAACCCTAAGGATCAAATTTTACTTAACAATTTTGAATTAAATCATTTATCTACTCTAATCCAATTTTAATATTTTTTATTAATATTCGAATTTTCCTAAATTAATTACTAACCTCTTTCAAGGTCAAGTAATTCTATAATTAATTGTTTATTCACTATATTCCTATGTGAATTAAAATAACTAATCATGCATTAAGATTTATGAAACTCATTAAGACTACATAAATCATATGAATATATTCCTATTTCATATGTAGTTTATGGTTTTAATTATAGGATCTATACATATGTATCTCCTGCTGATCTCAACATGCATATTAAGTTCATTCAAAAGGTGGCAAATCAATTGAAAGCATTAAGAATAATAATTAAAAATCAATGAAGGAGAAGAAAATTGAAATTAGTATCAATAAATTAGAATTCAATCTATCATTATTAAACTATGTTATCACTTTAGGAAAATGAAGATTTACTACATAATAAAATTAAAAATAAACTTAAAATAAAATAAAAATATCATCACATTCATAATCAAAACATAAATATATAATTACAAATGCATGAAAATAAAAATACTATCTATTCATATAGGAAGTAAAACTATCCATATAAGAGGACTACCTAACCTTCCATTAAGGAGGCATATAAGAAGGACTAAAAACACACGATCTATACTACCCTCTAAGATGATCCCCCCTATGTCTTTTGCTTTTTGCTATTTATAGATGAGTGAGTGCAAGGATTTCAACTTGCCTAACTATCAATCTTGGTCATTAACTACTAACTTTGACCATTAGCTACCAACCTTAATTCTTGCAGCAACCATTCTACTGGATTGTAGCTAACTTTTGGAATTTAAAATGATTGATTCACATTTTTCAATCAACATGAGAGTTGTAGAGCTAAATCTTAACTTTAAAACACATGAAAGAACTCCCAAATTTGATATCTGTAACTCTCGTTATGGTCAAATTAGCGAGCAAAGGTCAGATTTGACCAAAACTACTATTTCAACTTCTAAGCAGAATTTGAGGTCCTTAAGGGCTGAAGTGGGCTTTTTTTAAAACATGAAAGTTGTAAGGCTCTTTCTTAGCTATTGATTCATATAAAGAATGACTTAATCTGATATCTATAACTTCAGATATGATTCAAAACCTAAAATAGGGTTGAAATCCAATATTATCTAAAAAATCTAATTTCTTTTTAAAATCACAACTCATCTATAAAATGTGATCGAATTTGTTAAATTAAGCTTATATAACATCTAAAAATGCATCATATAAAAAAAATAAATATGTAAATATTTTACATATTGAATTCCTCCACACTTAGCTTTTGGATGTCCTCGAACAAATACAAAACTAGAAACTAATACTAATCTTCCTATGAGATCAAAAGTGCAAAATCATAAGAAAGATAACAATTAAAGTACAAAGATATCGTAGCATTTATAAATTAATAAATCTTAACATCTAAAACTAAAAAGGAATTGCAATTTCATCTAAGAAGGAATGAACCAAGATGATAAAATCACTATAACTTATCCTTTCTCAAGTGTTTATGGGTAAGTGTTTCACTTAAATTCAACCTATTGAAGATTGTACTACCATAGGCTTGCATAAATTCTTAATCGCCACTACCTAATTTACATGTACATTTCAAATCAAAAGTTCTTTTTAAGAATTATAATGAAGCCAAGGTAAAAAGGAAGATATAATTGGGATATTAAAGGCTAAAATGAAGAAAGAAATTAATAGAGCAATTGAAACGTGAGTAATTAATAAACAATTTTTATTTCAGCACAGCAACCTAACATTTAAATTCAAATACCCATCAATTTTTTTCCTCTCTTTTTTTAATTTTTCATATTCTTTTCTTTTTTTTTAAAGAAGACGCTTGCAACTTTGAAGTTAATCATATTTATACCCACACATTTTGTTAATAACCCATCTTATAAAGATTCAAATGCTTTACTAATCCTTAGAGTTAAATAAAGATACTTGATATTTTATTAAATGACATGTTGATAGGCTAAAAACAAAGAAATGGTTAATAAGGCTTAAAAGGGCTTATCAATGGTAAAACTGCGAGGTTGGCTATTTGATTCTAGATAAAATAGAAAAAATACCTTTATCATATTTGAGTATACATGTGAAATGTAATCTAAACTAGATTTTACGCAAGTTCTAGAGTGACAATTTAATAGGTGAATATCACACACAAGAAATATAGTGATGATTAAACAAGTAGGCTCAAAAACTCACAGTTAAAGGTTTCTAACTCAATTCATTTAACTTAAAATCTATTGCCAAATCTATCAATTTTGAAAAGCAAGAAAGCTATTCAATCTTTAAAATTATTGAAAAGTACCTAATAAGCAAGAAAATTAATTTTTTTTATTTTTTTTGAAAAAAGATAAATTAAAATATTTTTTTAAAAGATACGTATTAAAAGCTAAAAACAACTCTTTATTCGGGCATCCTTTTCATGCATAATAAATCTTATGATTTTACTAACAAAATCTACTAACAAGTTTTTTTTTTTGGCTTTTTTCCCCCCTTCAACCTAATGTAGACATTATCCCTAATGTCTTTAATAGATTAGCAAAAGTGTTTATTAAATAGGAAACTCATAAGCAACTCACATATAAAAGAAATATTGAGAGTAAAATCATAAGAATAAAAAAAATTACAATTGGAGAGTGGTATCTAACTCGTGCTTTTGACTGCTATCCGAAAATTAGCAATCTATCTTTTTCACTAATGGATCTTGTTTAGGTGCATAACCTTTTAATTTATCAATCAATTGATCAGTAATTGAAGTAGACATTATAGCACGACGAGTCGTTTAGGGTATGAATCCCTGTTATACAATATGATCTAAAAAAGATAACAAACTATCATAAAAACTATTAATATTTAACAAACCTATTAGTTTTTGATGAAAGTTTAAGTTAACCTAGTATGCAATACTGAAAATTTCTTCCAATGTTTCTAGACCACCAGGTAAAACAATAAAGACTTTAGCATTATAAAGCATGCATCACATACATTTAGGCAAGTTTGAAACCTTTAATTGTTTACTTATGGTGCATTTCTTATCATCTAAACCATTTACAAGGATATTCATTACTTTGCTTCCTTTAATGTTTAGAGAAATTGTTACACTTCCCCTTAAGTTATGGAGTCCTCATCCATACATAAAGTTAATCTTTCTAGCAACTAATGTATGACCAAGATCACTCACTGCTACAAAAATTCTCCATTTTTTCCAACATAAGACTCACAAAAAATATAGATAGATTTAAATCTGTATTTTGGTGGGTTTTTACCCTCTTCCTCTTCTTTACTCTTAGACATTTTACATCAACAGTTATGAGAATGCCCATTTTATAATACAAATGCAACAATAAGAAGATCATGCAAATCATGTATTGTTAGAGGAAGTTTGAAAAATGTTCTAAAGAACTATCAAATGCAATGATAGCATGAAGAAATTAAACAAAGCAAAATGTAAAGAAAGTTAAAAGCAACTAAAAAGATAAAAAAAAAATAAAGAAAAGGTAGATCAAAAATTAAACAAAACAAAATGTAAAGAAAGTAAAAAAAATAGCCGAAAAGATAGAAAAAAATAAAGAAAAGGTAAAGCAGACAAGCATTCTTATGTACAGTAACTGTGATTATGGCTCACAGTTTCCTCTAATTTTTTATCCAGTAACAGCTTGAACGACTTTTATGAGTTGAAAAGATAAAAAAATAAAGAAAAGGTAGAGCAGATAAGCATTCTTATGTATAGTAATTGTGATTATGGCTCACAGTTTCCTTTGGTTTTTTGTCTAGTAACAGCTTGAATGGCTTCTATGAGTCGAGGATTTGCTTCCCATCCAATTTTCTTATAAACTACTAAACAGGGTCTTTTATTATCAAATTCCTGAGACTATATATGTTAAATAACTTTATTAAATTAAAAAGAACAATATGAACATCTCCATTAGGATGCATCTCAAGAGTCTGAATGATATCATTCAATGACTTTTTACACAATCCATCCTTTATGAATTGGATTTTATCTTCTCAATTTGTTAAAATCATTCCTTTATTCTTATAGAGCTTGTTACAGTTCCACCTCGCACACTTATGGCAGACTTCCATTCTTTTAACTCTTCTCTTTTCAGAGTAAGCACTTCTTCTCATTTTTGACATATGTTTAGTAAATGATTTATTAAACTCACCTACTAAACATACTTTAGTTTTAATGATCCAACGTACATCCTCAAAAAGGCCTAATCACTTAAATGTCTTCATCTTTTCAAGTCGATAATTGTAGATTTTCTTGAGCATATCTTGGGGGAAGAGTAGGGAATCTAATTGTATACTTTGTAAGGGATTCCTCCATAATGAGAAATAATGAAAGTTGAAATTGTAAGTGAAAATGCTGTGCAATGTGTGCTTGAGTGAGTCAGGAGAAAATGAATGAGTAGATAAAGAAGTCTTGGATTGCCTCCCAAGTAGTCGCCCTTCTTTAATGTCTTTAGTTAGAAAAAGTCCTAACCTTATTACTAGCGATAATTTTTTTAATTTTTTTATTATTTATTTTATTTTCAAAACTTACCAGCTGGTTCTTCGAGGGCAATGACAGTCTTCAGGATGTTGAGTGCATTGTCATTGTATTCTTTTAATCTTTGCCCATTCACTTTGAATTTTTAATCATCATCTTGAATCTCCACAGTTCCATATGGCTATACTTGAATCACAGTAAAAGGTCTTGATCACCTTGATCTCAATTTTTCTGGAAAGAGTTTTAATCTTGAGTTGTAGAGAAGTACTTTTTGTCCTAGTGTGAACTCTCTCCTCATAATTCTCTTATCATGCTACTTTTTTTATCTTTTCCTTGTAAAGTCTAGCATTTTTATAAGCATGTTGACGAAATTCTTCAAGTTCATTTAGCTGCATTAGCCTCCTTTCACCAGCTATTTTCAAATTAAAATTTAATGTCTTTACTGCCCAATATGCCTTGTGCTCCAATTCAACTAGAAGATGACATACCTTGCCATATACCAATTAGTAAGGAGATGTACTAATTAAGGTTTTGAATGCTGCTCTGTAGGCTTATAATGCATCATCCAAATTTTTTACGCAATCTTTCTTATTGAAATTCATTACTTTCTCTATAATCCATTTCAGTTCTCTATTTAATATCTCTACTTGTCCACTAGTCTGTGGATGATAAGGGGTTGCTACCTTGTGAGTTACTTCATATTTAGTAAGCATAAATTGAAGTTGCTGATTGCAGAAATGCTTACCTCCATCACTAATGATTGCCCTGGGTACCATAAACCATGTGAATATATTCTTCCTTAGGAATTTCACAACCATTCTAGAATCATTTGTAGGAGAAGTTGCTGCCTCTACCCATTTGGATACGTAATCTACAGCCACTAGAATGAATTAGTTGCTAAACGAAGATGGAAAAAAGTTTATAAAGTTAATACCCCATACATTGAATAACTCTACCTCCAGAATGTTGGTTAATGGGGTTTCATGTCTTTGAGAGATGTTTCATGTTCTCTAACATTTACCACACATAGCTACATAGGTTTGAGAATCTTTAAATAGAGTAGGCTAATAAAATCTAGATTGAAGGACTTTAGCAACAGTTCGATTTGTTCCAAAATGACTGCCATAAGAGATGAATGATAATAGGAAAGGATACTGGTCATTTCTTCTTTAGGAACACATCTCCTAATGATTCTATCTAGGCAATGTTTATATAAGAATGGATCTTCCCAGAAGTAATACTTCACATTAGTTAGGAACTTCTTCCTTTGTTGTCTAGAGAGCTTATATGGCATTATTCCACTTGCTATATAATTCACAAAGTTGGTATATCACATGGTTAACAATGATCCTATATTAAATAACTGCTCATCTGGAAAGGCCTCTTAGATTGGTAATTTTTGTTCAAGCTTGGTAAGTTCGAGTTAAGAAAGGTGATTTGCAATGAAGTTCTCAATCTCTTTCTTATCTTTGATCTCCAAATTAAATTCTTGTAGTAAAAGTACCCATCTGATTAGTCTAAGCTTTGCATCTTTCTTCTCTATCAAGTACTTTATTACTGAGCGGTCCGTCCAGGCTATGACTTTTGAGCCAATTAAGTATGCTCTAAATTCGTCAAATGTGAACACAACTACAAGGAGCTCTTTTTCAGTTGTTGTATAATTTATTTAAGCTTCATTAAGTGTTCAACTGGCATAATAGATTACATGAAAAATCTTATCTTTTCTCTAGCCCAAGACTGCTTCAACTATATAGTCACTTGCATCACATATTATTTCGAATAAGAAACTATAATATAGAGTGACGATGATAGGTGTCAAAATTAAGGCTTTCTTTAAGGTTTGGAATGCTGATATGTAATTTTCATCAAACATAAATGAACATCTTTTTCCAATAACTTGAATAATAGCTTTGTGATCTTTGAGAAGTCTTTGATGAATCACTTGTAAAATCTAGCATGGCTTAGAAAATCCCTTATGCCCTTAATTGTCGTAGGTGGAAATAATTTTTCTATTATTTCAATTTTTGCTTAATCAACTTTAATCCTATGAATTGAAACTTTGTGTCCTAGCATGAGGCCTTCTTTTACCATGAAGTGGCATTTTCCCAATTTATTACAAGATTGTGTTAGGTTTTGGATCAACATACGCAGTGTAATTTTAAAATTTTGATCCAAATCTTATCTAAGATCCATGCAAAAGGGCATAAATTAGTATTAGGATTTTACCTTATTTGTATTCGTATTCTTTCTAAACAAATGCTTGATAGATTCAGATGAATCAAACACCGACCGGAAGGTACAACATCTTTACAGTATCCACATGGAGTGAACAATGACTTCTCTCCTCCACAAAGCTACTAGGATTTGTTTCTCCCATTAGGATTAGGATTAGGCGTTTTTGAGTGATTTAGGATTTTATTGAAACTAATGTGCGTTAATGTAAAGTGCTTCCTTCAAGTCCTTTTATAAAACTAAGGCATATCATAATCCTAGTCCTACTAAGATAATGCTTCAAAAATTCTAATCACACTTAACAATTATCACCTTATTCTTATCATAGAGAGAGTGAAAAAAAATAAGACTTATCTACTAATTATCTAATATTAGATAATAACATTATCTCATAATATAATTATCTAATATTAAAAATGGCATATAGTTATCTTATATATTAAAAAATAATATTATCTCATAATATAATTATCTAATATCTAATAACATAATTATCTGATATTATTTTAATATAAATTAATATTACATAATATATAATATATATCACTTGAACATATATTATTATCTTTAATAATATATTTATGCATGAAAATAAGTCCAATTAATTATTGTCTCATTCCTACTCCTTTTGTATAACCCTGTAGGTTCTTACTACGTTGACAATGACTCATTATTGGGCCATAGATGGTGAGCGGTATCTAGCAATATATCATTACTACTCAAGTAGTAAGAATGTCTATGATTTGACATCCACCTAATGTGTGATCAACGCTTTGCATCATAATCCCTTTTGTAACAATATCCAAATCAAACTGGAGGTATGGAGTGTGTCATCTTTGTCAAAGTTCAATTTATATTTCTTGATATTGAGTAGACTTAAAATAAATGATCAATATCACATGTTGATCCAATTAAGTATGACCATGCATTTTTAAGTCTCACTTAATCAAGGGGTCCAAAGATATCTCTCTTTTATATAAGAGTAACAAAATTTCATCTACATCACTCATTTCTCTTTGCATGATTCGTGACACACTCAATCAATACCTTACTCGTCATCCCAATTAAAGGTGACATAAGACAATATCAAAGTGAGTAACTCCTCATGTAGGGAACCGTAGTGACTTCAGGTTAAAGAATTATGTGTATTTATGGTTATATGAGAATCATTAATGATACGTCTATCCATGCAGTATTCTCACAGTGGGTCAGTCCAGTATTTTGTTCACTAACAATGTACTCATGTATTAACTTAATATCACATATCCATGATTCATAATTATCAATCATTATACATATTAGTCTCGATGTATTATTACTATCTTTTTTGCAATAATACTTGACTAGGGGCATTTTAGAAATAACAAAGCTATTCCAAGGACAATTATTATATTTAAGTTATAATTATGTAAAGTAATAAAAATATGAAACAAAATATAATAATTTAAATTGCCTAAAATAAAACATAATATATTGTGCATTTATTACAATCATCTCTATGATTGGTTCCTAGGACACACACCAACAGATTGGTATCCACACAATGTTGTAGTACCTTTTTTAAGTTGGCTAGGCAGAGGTTAAAAGACTCTCTAATCATTGAGAAATCGTCCATAAATACTTCTATAAATTTCTCTACCATATCTGAGAAGATTACCATCATTGTCTATTAGAAGATTATAGAAGCATTGCATAATCCAAAAGGCATTTTTTTATTCTATATTGACAAGTAAAAGTTACTTTTTCTTAATCTTTAAGAGCAATTAAAATTTGGTTGTAGCCAGTGTATCCATCAAAGAAGTAATAATAAGCTTGCCCCACCAATTTATCTAGTATCTGATCTAAGAATGGTAAAGGAAAATAATCTTTTCTAGTAGCTTTGTTAAGCTTTCGATAGTTGGTGTGGATTCTCCATCCGATCACTGTTCTCTATGAGATTAACTCATTATTTTCATTTGTCACCATTGTCATGCCTCTCTTTTTTGGCATAAGTTGTATAGGGCTCACCCACAAACTATCAAAAATAAGGTAAATAATGCTAGCATTGATCCATTTGAGGACTTCTTTTTGAACTACCTTTTTCATATTTGGATTAAATCTTCTTTGATATTTTACATAAGGCTTGGCATCTTCTTCGAGCAATATTTTATGCATGTATATTGAAAGGTTTATTCCTTTAATATTTGCAATCGACCATTCCAGTGTAAACTTGTATTGTCTTAAAATTCTTAGCAGCTTTTCTTCTTCTTCTTTAGAGGTTAAGTCAGATGAGATGATAATCGATAAGGCTGAATCTTTTTCTAGAAAAGCATACTTCAGATGAGTGGGTAGCATTTTTAGTTCTAAGTTTGGTGGGTTTTCAACTGAAAGGATTAGTTTTGGTGGTCTTTCTCCTAAATCTTCAAATGGTCTTTTTATAAAAATTGGTGAATTGGCTTCTAAGCAATTGACTTGTTCTAAGATTTCAAGATCAGTAGCGTGAGACATGCCTATCATGCTAATTGCTAAAGGTTGATAGAGTAAATTTCATCTACTACTTCTCTGGTGCAGCTACTCTCTAAATTAACCTTAAAACAAGTATTACCCTCGTTAGGAAAAGATAGGGCATTAAAAATTTTGAAGGATACTTGCTTATCTTGAATATGTAAAGTTAACTTTCCCTTTTTCATATCAATTAAAGCTTGTCCAGTTGCAAGAAATGGTCTCCCAAGAATAATAGGAATTTTTTTGTCTTCTTTCGTGTGAAGCACTATGAAATCCGCTAGAAAGATGAATTTATTAACTTTTACTAACACATCTTCAAGGATTCCACGTGAATGCTTTATTAAACAATCTGTTAGTTATAGTGACACTGTAGATGATTTCACTTCTCCTAATTCTAATTTCTTGTAGACGAATAATGACATTAAATTCACACTTGCATCGAGGTCACATAAGGCTTTTTCGAATTCACACTCTTTAATGGTACAAGGTATGCAGAAACTCCCCAGATCTTTTAGCTTTGGCAATAATTTTTTTTGTAAAATTGCACTGTATTCCTCAGTTAGGTTATAGTTTTGAAATCCTCCAATTTGCATTTCTTTGACAAGATCTCCTTTATGAATTTCACATAACTAGGTACTTGGGTTATAGCTTTAGCAAACGAGATATTGATATGTGACTTCTTGAACACCTCTAAAAACTTGTTAAGCTGCTTGTCTAGTTTAGCTTTCACCAATCTTTGAGGATATGGAATTGGGGGAACATATGGTAGAGGATTGTCTGGAAAATTCATTTTTCTTATAATCACGTCATCTTTTTTTTTTGAGTTTCTTCATGCTTCTTTCTTGGTTCTAGCTCATTCAATTACTTCTCACTTCTTAATGAAACAACCTTTACGTGCTCCCTAGGTTTCTTTCAATGTCACTAGGTAAAGTGCTTGATTGTCTAGAATTCAGCATGCTTGCAATTTAACCCATTTGTACCTCCAAATTTTTAATTGAGGTTGCTTTTTGGCTCTTGAGTGTAGCATCTGTTCTAGCCATGAATTAGGAAGTATTCATGGTTAATTGAGCCAATGCATCTTCTAAATTCACCTTGGTTATGAATTCACCTTTGGTTATGGTGGTGGTTATTAAATTTATTGTTAATAGTTCCCTTGAGGTTTGAACACATTTTGATTATTCTTCCATCCCAAATTTGGGTGATTTCTCTATCTGGGATTGTATGTATTTGAAAAGGTATAAATGAATTACTTTCTTGGCAATATGTGCTCATGTGAGGACCTCCACATAAATCGCAAGCATCTATAGGAGTTCTAATTGCATTTGTTTGAGCTATTAGTGACCTCATTTGCTTGGATATAGAGGCAACCTGAGAAAACAAAGTGGTTGGGATGTCTACCTCATAGACCCTAACTGCTTTCTTTGAAGTGTTGCGTTCAGAAGGCTACTGATAAGCATTTACTGCCATCTCCTCCAATAGCTCATAGCAGCTTTTATACTTTTTTCCATTAAAGATCCACTAACTGTAGCATCTATGAGTGTTTTAATAATATTAGACAATCCATTATAGAAAGTCTACAACTATAGCTAATTTGGTAGCCCATAATGAGAACATCTTTGTAGTAACTCCTTGTACCTTTCCCAGGCTTCATAAAGCCTTTCCATGTCATATTAAGTGAATGAAGCAATCTTATTTCTCATTTTTGCTATTTTTGTTAGAGGGAAGAATTTTGCTAAGAATTTATATGCTAACACGTTCCATGTAGTGATGCTCCCCACTGGTAAAGAGTGTAACCAGCTTTTAGCCTTATCCCTAAGTGAGAAAGGGAAGAGCTGCAACCTTATGGCATCATCAGAAATGCCATTATGCTTGAATGTGTCGCAAATCTCCAAGAAGCTCGCTATATGTGCATTCGGATCTTTTGCTGGAAAATCACCAAATTAATTTGCTTGTATTATTTGAATGATAGCTAGCTTAATTTCAAAGTTGTTAACTAGTATAGACAGTCTCCTGATCCTAAAAATAGTATCCATGACTGTTGGTGTGATATAATTATGAAGTGCTTTGGTGTTTGCTTTTTCTTCTCTTAAATCTTCCGTTACTTCATTTTAATCTATAATTGACTACTTCTGTATCTTTCAATTTCTTCAACAAGTTTTCTCAATATCAAAATAAAAAAGTAGCGGCTTAGTGACTCTCAATCTAGTCATACACTAGGGTAAACCTGAAATGTGAGAAGAGATATCGAAAGAAAAAAATGTAAAATAAAAATCAAATTAGAATTAAGATTACTTGGTGTTGATATTAATGATAATAATTCCTAACAATGGCGCCAAAAACTTGTTACGTATAAAATAGTTTATTAATTAGTGCAAGTATACATTATCGTAAACAAGTAATAAAGTCATTAATAAAGTATCATTCCCATGAGAATTATTTCACTAAGTACCAAAATTAATAACTTTAACACTATTTGGCAAATCGATTAATTGGAAATGAAGTAAAAATAAAAAAAAATATGAAAAGTAATGGAAATGAAAATTTATGCAATTGGGATAAAATAGATATGAGTAAAGCCCTAAGGATTAGATTTCATTTAACAATTTCGGATTGAATCATCTATCTACTTTAATCTAATTTCTATATTTCTGATTGATAGTCGAGTTTTCCTAAATTAATTACTAGCCTTTTCTAAGGTCAAGCAATTTTATCATTAATTGTTAATTTACTATATTCTTATGTAAATTAAAATAACTAATCATGCATTAAGATTTATGAAACTCATCAAGACTACACAAACCATATGAATATATTCTTATTTCATATGCAGTTTATGATTTTAACTATAGGATCCATACATATGTATTTCCTTTCGATCTCAACATGCATATTGATTTTATTCAAAAGGTGGTCAATCAATTGAAAGCATTAAGAATAATAATTAAAACTTAATCAAGGAGAAGAAAATTGAAATTAGTTTCAATAGATTAGAATTCAATCCGTTATTATTGAGTTATGTCATCACCTTAGGAAAATAAAGATTTAGTACATAATAAAATTTAAAACAAATTTAAAAGAAAATAAAAACATCATTACATTCATGATCAAAACATAAAAATATAATTATAAATACACAAAAATAAAAATACTATCCATCCATGTAAGAGATAAAATCATACATATAAGAGGACTACTTAGCCTTTCATTGAGGAGGCATATAAAAAGGACTAAAAATGCATGAACTACACTACTTTTTAAGATAATTTTCCTTATGTCTTCTACTACTTGCTATTTATAGATGAGTAGGTGCAAGCATTTCAATTTACCTAACCATTAATTTTGACCATTAGCTACTAACCTTAATTCTTGTAATAACCATTCTTCTCGATTGTAGCTAACTTTTGGAATTTAAAACAGTTGATTCATATTTTTCAATCAATATGAGAGTTGTAGAGCTGAATCTTAACTTTAAAACACATGAAAGAACCCCCAAATTTGACATTTGTAGCTCTAGTTATGGTTAAATTAGTAAGCAAATGTCAGATTTGATCAAAACCACTGTTTCAAATTTTAAGCAGAATTTAAGGTTCTTAAAGGCTGAACTGGGCTTTTCTTGAAACATGAAAATTGTAGGCCTCTTTTTTTAATTTTGATCCATATAAAGAAAGATCCAATTCAATATCTATAGCTTTAGATATGACCTAAAATCTAAAACAGGGTTAAAATCTAACATTATTTGAAAAATCTAATTTCTTCTCAAAGTTACAACTCATCCATAAAATGCGATCGAATTTATTAAATTAAGCATAGATAACATCCAAAAATGCATCATATAAGGAAAAATAAATATGTAAATATTTCACATATCAAATAATACTAATATGAAATATGAAATTTTTTTTCTCATGAGAATTCACCATTTCTTTCTATTATTCATAGGAAAAGAAAAATCTCTATATTCCATGCAACCAAAAAACCAATTTATCTCAAATGGAAAACAAATCCCATTACACAGGAAATTTGCTTGTCTTCAGTTAAGAAACAAAAGAATGCAATGTGAAAAAAATTCTATATCTATGTTAAAAATAAATTTTTTTCCTCCAATTAGGTTGAGTAACCTTTCTAACTCAAGTATTGGGTCAAGTCCAAACCCGAGACCTAGGTACAGAGGTTCCAGAACCTTTCCCATAATCATGTATATCATTGATGAAAAAAAAGTAAAATAATTAGTTAAGATAACTTATTACCTTTCAAAGGGATACATCCACTTATATTGTGTAGGATCACCAATTCTTGCTTCATATGCTAAATGAATAGGTAAATGTTTCATGTAATTAAAGAATCCAAGTGGAAAAATCTATTCTAATTAGCATAAGATTAATAAGATATTATGTTCCATTTAGATGAGCTCACTCTCCTACAATGTTGTAAAGCATAAATTTCTAAAAAATTCACTTAGTTCAATGATTGGACCTCACAAATGTTCAAGTCAGTGAATGCCATAAGAAGAGGAAATTTTATGAATACACGGCAATTATAACTCTTTGTGCCAAACAATCTAACATCAGAGATATTGATTTGCCTATCTAACTTAGTGGCATAATCATCTGACATTCTTAAACTTTTTACCCATTCCTATATTATTTTCTTTTGCTCCTTGATGAAAATAAACATTGCTTTTAATTTATAAATCTTACCATTGTCAACATCCATAAGTTCCAAATCTTTTCGCTTACAATATTATTTCGAATCCATCCTCGCTTTTACATTGTCTTTACTTTTACCTTTAATGTCTATAACAATGTTGAAAAAACTATCAATAACATTTTTCTCAATGTGCATAACATCTAAATTGTGTCAAATCAAGTTTATTTTCCAATACAATAATTCCTAAAATATGCTTCATTTTGTCTAGTTGTAATTTTTTCCATATCCAAGCAACTTAATAGGCCAATTGTCCATGACTTTTGGAATCATCCATATCCTTTCCCAAACTTCAACATTTGTTAGCCTAGGAGGGGATGGACATTTTTCAACTCTATTTTTTAGGAATATATCATTATTCCTCCTATATATGTGATCATTTTCCAAGAAGTATCTGTGAAAATCAAACTATAAATGTTTCCCTCTATTTTTTAGCGTAAATGCTCTTATGTCTTCCATACATACTAGACATGCTAATTTTCCAATAGTGGACCATTTACATAATATACCACATGCTGGAAAAACATTGATTGTCCATATTAATGTTGCCCTTAAGAAGAAATTTTATTTTTTAGAAACATCGTATGTAAGGACATCATCATTTCATAAGATTTGTAACTCATCAACCAATAATTACAAATACACATCTATGTTGCTTTTAGGATTATATAGCCTGAGGATGATTAAGGTTAAGAACATATAAGGTGAGGTCATATACATTTCAAGTGGTACATTGCATGTTATGGCAATAACTGGCTAGCATAAATATGAGGTAGTAGATTGGGTGAATGAACTAAACCCATCAGAACATAAGCTAAGGTGAATATTTCAAAGTTCAAGAGCAAAATCAAAATATGTTCTATTAAAATGCTTCCATATTTCTCTATCAGATGGGTCACAAAGCATACCTTCCTCTTGTTGACTCTCATAATACTACCTCAAATGTTCAACTAATTTTTTAGAATCATATAATTTTTGAAGCCTAAGTATCAATGGCAAGAAATACATTATCTTTAAAAGCACTTCTTTATATCTCCTTTTTCCAACTCGTGGTTTGACGTATTGATGTGTCCTATAAAATTTACAATGACTCTTGTTTTCATCATCTTTACAATGCAACATGCACCAATTATTGCAACAATCTACCTTTTTATGTCCAACACTAAGCTTTGAAACTGCCTTTTTTTAATTTGATATAGATTTTCTGATACAAGACTTCCAATTGGGTTAATTTCCTTCAATAGCTTTATTATTTCATTGAAACAACCTTGAAGTACATTATAATCAGATTTGATGCTCATCATCCTCATTGCAAGAGATAAGTTTGTATGGCTATTACAACCCATCTATAATGGATGTTAAGCAGAATTTAACATCTCATAAAACTTTTATACATTAAGGTTAGGAAGTTCTATGTTGTAGTTACATTCATTTTCAAAGTTAGGGCCAATAGCATTAAAAATCATATTCATAAAACGATTGACTTCATTAAGGTTATTCTCGTTCATAAAAGTCCCTATATTATCTTCTTTATATTGCAGAGGCAATTCCTTACCAGGATAATGTCAACACCAATATCCAAGCATAAAATTTTTTATATAAAAATGCATTCTCACGTCATCTGAAATTACATATTTTCTATTTTGACACTTTAAACAAGAGCACATAATTACACCATCTTTAGCAAAATTTCTCATTGACAAACAAATGCAATAAAATGCTTCACTCTTGACCAAAATCCATCAATATATCCATATTTACGAGAAGCTAATTTATTGTACATTTATTTTTGATGCTCTGAAATATTCATTTGTTAAGTAAATCAAAATCTATAACACATCACATAAATTCAAATGAATGCAGTGAGCAACACATTTAAATTTAATGTCCATACATTTAAAAATTTTAATCACAAAGAAAAATATAAATCTATAATATATTATCACCTTATTAAAAAGATTAAAATTTTAAGTTAATATTACTTTTTTTAATGATATATTATTTAATTGATTGATAATGTAAATTTCTTTACTTTAATAATAAATTAAATTTTATTTTTTATTTTAAAAATATTTTGTTCAACATCAAGATAAAATTCATCACATCATTAATAATTTAAAATTTTTCCTATACTCATGTCATTAAAAAATAAAAATAATTAAATTTTTTATTGATAAAAAATTTAATTTGCTTAAATAATATGATAATGTAGGATACTGCATTTACTAATTTTCCTTTATTAAAACATGAAAAGCTCATCAAAACTTACTTTAAAAATATTTATTTAAGTTTAATGAATAGTTTTATATTTTTCATTTAATTTATAAAAATATATCAATTTATAACTATTTCTCATCAAATAAATCCTACAAAAATTAACTCTAAGTTCCAAATCCAAATATTAATTTTTTTTATTTTAACTCATAGATCTATTGTACAACAAAGATTCATACATTTTTATAATAATATTACTCAAAATTAGAACTAATTTGGATAAAAAATTAAAATATAATAACCATAAAACATCATCAAACTCTTATTTCCAATAATTATAAAAAGTTTTCAATAATTTACATAACAAAGACAATGATAAATCATCATTTAATGAACAAAAATTAGGAAAAAAATAACAAAATAAATATGAACTTATTATTAACAAGTGAATATATGTTGTTTGTAAGAGATAAAAGTTAGCAAAGATGTTGCTTAGATGCTAATGAAAGAAATTTGATTTGGTGAAAAATGATTAAGAAAAGGAGAATGAAAAAGTTATCTCAGGATTTTTTATTTCAATTTAAACTAGTTACAATCGATCATTTGGAACAATTATTGCTAACTAAAATGACAACTTTCATTTTCGGACAGTATGCACGTCAGATTTGGATCATTAAAAAATATGACACACCACCCTAATGCTTTGTTTAGGTGGAGGGGGAAGGAGAGGGGAAAGGAAATGGAAGGGGGAGGAGATGAAGGAAGAAGTAATTTCACCTAGGTTGTTTAGATTGAGTGAAAGTGGAAGGGGGAGGAAATATAAGTGAAATTAATTTCTTTTGTTTGGAATGTGTAAAAATTAGGAGGGGAGGAAATGAGATTGAGTCAAATTACTATAATACCCTTATAATATATTATTAATTTTTATAATAATATTAATTCAACAAACTCAATTGAAAGATTTATAATACACTGATAAAATACTATACATTTAATAATAGGTAATTTTTTTAAATAATTTAAATAATAACAGTATTTTTTATTTTCCATTTACTTCTAATATTAATATTACATGTTATTGGATTCAAATATTTCTAAATATTAACACTTTAATTACACACGTTTGCTTATCATATTTTAACTTGCAAAGTTTGATAAACGTAAAAATTCATTATTTTATATTTTTATCAATTTCTATCAATTTTTTTATTTGTCATATTTTAAATAAATTTTTATTTTTTATTTTAGTTTTTTACTAAAATATTAAATATGTTTTCTAATTTGATTTTAATGAATAAATATTTTATTATTTTATATTTTCAAATCATCTATATTTATTCCATCATATATTTTTATTTTTAATTGTTGTAAATTTTATATATTAAAAATAATTTTATATTTTAAATTTATTTTAAAGAAGAAACACATTTATTTTAGATTTATTTTAAATAATATACAGATAAAATAATTTATGTAAAATTTTACATTTATTTTTTCTATTTTTGTATTTAAAATTTTAAATTTAATATATTTAATAAATTTTTAAAACTTTTCACTATAATTTTAAAATATTTTTTAGGAAAACAAAATATGTTTAATTCGACATCTTCATTTTTATTTAAGGTTTTTTTCTAACATTACCTGCATATAGCCTTCAAATAATATTGAACTATCAATAAAAATAAGTGTATCATTAAATGGAGTAAATCATACTATTGTAGACCTTATAAATAACTTTCTTTCAACCATGCATTAAAACCCTGTCAACATTCACAATTATACTTCCTCCTGCTCAATATTAATATGCTAGTTCGTCAATTAAATTTCAGGACTTAATAATAGTATAGTGTAAATATAACACTTTATAAACCTACAAGTCTTAGCTGATTCTTAATAGACTTAGCACACAAAAACAAAATGACATATTAAGGGAATCACATGGCACATAAACATAACTAACTATCATTTGTCAAGTCTTGTTACATATTAACTTTGAAACTCTACTAATTATACACAAACATAATAAATGACATTATATATATTGTCTAATCACATGCTACAGTATCACGAACATGAGGCTTCATGATCAGACGCAATACTCTAATCCTACCAATGACCAATACATATCAGACACAATTTCATAGAGTGTTGGAGTAAAAGTACCTATAACAATACGAAAATATGATTAGAATCCATCATTTTATCAATATTGCAAAATCGATCATTATAATAACAACAAATGAATATTAATATATGTAATGTCAAAATAAGCATCAAAACACAATTCACACAAACTGTTTAACAACACATAAGCTCATATGAGAACAATAACTACTCACATTACCAACAATCTTTCACCCTAATGCAAAGCCAAATTTGGTTGCAACTGTCATTGTTTTAGTCAACACCTGCATTCGTCATGAATTGATACAAGAGTTGTAGTCGTACATTCGATGGAACACTAAAAAATTGCCTCCTACCCTTTTCATTTTTGCACAAGTATAACATTTCAATTGAAAATCATAGGGAACTCTTAGGTTTTCTAACTCATGCTAAACTTCTACCTCCTTGTAATAGCGAGGTCTATTACTCTGGAGGAATGATAGATTTCTTTTAGCTATATTGGCATGTTTTTCTCCCACTTCTCTCATTACATCCGTAAATTTGTTCATCTCTATGTCCAGCCTTTCATACCCTTAAATCATATCAACCATGGATGCCTTTCTTTTAGAACTCTTTCAGAATACGGTCCCTTGTGACTGAATTGAGAAATTTGAAGGAGCATATTCTTGAGAGTGGTAAAAGAGAGCACTTTGAGGACTGAATACATTATCATGCTGTGTGAAATTCGGAGGTTCACTTTCCTATGTCACGTCGAAATCAGAGTTGAATCCGAAACTGTCAGTAAGGTCCAATCTTTCTCTCTCCCATTTTCGAACTTTGTCGATTAAAGTCTCGACATGTGAACCCGTAGCCCTATCCCTGACAAAAAGCTCCAATAACTTGTCATAATTGTTAATGGAAGTGCATTTCTATTTTTGAGCTTCGGGTTTCTCCTACAAATATACCTTGCATTAGATAAACATTGAATTTGAATTATAAGATGCAATGTCCTTCTACATTTAATACTAAATGAAACAATTTTATAAACCTAAACCCTAAACACCATCATAGAGTTATGGTGGAAACATGCTAATGACATTGTTATATATAATTTTTCAATAGATAATAAAATTTATAAATTTTATAATTTATAAAATATAAATAAAAAATTAATTTAAGAAAGTGAGTAGAGTTACTTTTTTTAAATTTATAATCATTTTTAGGCATTGAATTCCTACACTACAAGAAAAAAGACCAACAATAACGAAATTTTTAACGATGATAAAAATTTAGTCATTGTTAAAAGTATCACCGACGACTAAGTCATCAATGATGCCTAAAATGACATTTGGCGGGACTCCAAAAAAATAGTAGGAAAATAAAATTTTTAGTTATGACAATTGTCATCACTAAAGAACTAAAAAAAATTAGGCGGGAAGATAAACTCTTTAGCGATAACATTTGTTGCCGCTGAAAGCTAGGAAAATTTTACCAAGAAATTGGGCAGAGCTTCAGCGAAGACACAAATTTTCACTAAAAAGTAAGACCTTTTATCGATGACAAATGTCTCGTTGAAGGTCTATTTGAGAAATTGGACCAGACTTTCAACAATGATATCTATCATTGGTAAAGGGTCTTCCTTTCAATGAGGACAACATCGTCGCTGAAGGTTTGGTGCAATTTCCTAAACAGACCTTTAGCGATGATAAATTCGTTGCTAAAGGGTCCGATGTTTTATCGATGACTCTTTAGCAATGATCGAAAATTTTATCATTGTTGAAGATTCTGTCTATATATATGCTACCAGTGCCTTTCAACTCCCATTTTGCACGGTTACAAGGAAAAAGCAGTGGACCTGAGGTAAGTTTGTTTTATAAATTTCTTTATAATTTAGTATATTTATAATTTATATATATTTTCATATGTATTAATTTTTTATATTTGTAATTTTAATTTGTTAGTTATTATTGTTATTCATCATTGTTCGTGGGGAGTATTTAGAGTATATTTGATAAGTAGATTTTTATCATTAAGGTATGTGAATTAAATTTTATAATATTTTTACTATAATATGTAATCCGTGGGATGAATAGTTTGCAATGAATTAATGGAGTTAATAGTATATTTACTTTAATGTGAAAATCCATCTTGTTTGGTTTTATATGTTGTAAATATTAAATTTATTTACGTAAATTTGTCTTAGTATAAAATTTATAAATATAAACTTTGTTATTATTATGTATCCCTTAAATTATAACTTTGTATTATACGATATATTTGTGAATTATTTAGTTAGATTAATGTAAGATAGAGTTGTTATGATATTTTATCCACAAAATCTAAAATTCATGATGTAATTTAGGAGATTTCAAAATTATTAGTTATGTTGAAATAATGTAACATAGGAAATTAGAATAATTATGTAACCATAGTTTAAAAAATACATAATTCTAATAATATAATCTCTTTCTTAATTAAAATTGAATCAGAACATAACAATCTAAATTATATTATTCACACCACACAATAAAAAAAGTTAATTAAACATGAGCCCACATGAAAATTATCCCCTCTTTGGATAAAATAAATTTATTATTTATTCTTAAAAATAATAAAATTTATAATTGACCTATTTTCAAAGTTTATTTGTTAAAATTATTTTTTAAAGTTAGACCCTAAACACAATCAAAATAAATAATATTTAATTACTTTTTGAATTATATTTTATTATTTTCAATGTCAATTTTGTAATTAAGTGAGTTATTTTTTTAATTACAATTTCAACCACCCTTTAATCTAATTTTTTTCTTTGATTAAAAATTATTTTTCAAAATAAGGAAATAAATTTTAAAAATAATGAAATAATTTTTAATCATTTTAGAAAATATATGTTATGTACATAATTCTAGTAGCTAAAATTACAATAACATTACATTAATAAATAACTTATAAAATTAACATTAAATGTATGGTAAAATATTTTTTAGGATCAATCTACTAATAGTACAATCTTCTGAATATTAAATTGATGTTATTTATTCTAAAGCTTCTTAAAATTTGCCAATTTTTTTTGAAAAAATAGAATTATAAAATATTGAAATGATGAAAAATTATTTTATTTATTTAGTATTAAATATAAAAAATATTTAAAAATAATGGTTACCTTTTTTTATGAGTAGAAACCTCCTTTCTTTCATTGTTATAATGATAAATGTTATTATTTAATTATAATAACATGTGAATATTATGCTTCTATAAAAATATATATAATATTTTTTATAAAAAAACTTTCTAACAAAAAAAATCAAAACGACCATATAATAATAGAAATTTAAAAATTTTGAATGTTTAAAAATTTATAAGTACTCATAAAATGCATGTCTCACTAAAAGAGTTGAATTGTGCATCTTATGAATATAGTAGAATAGGTTACACATTTGAATTCCCAATTACAAATTGCAAAAATATAATAATTATTGTGGATATTTAAAAAATTCAACAATGTAAGTAATAAGATACTTAAATAACAATACTCATAAAATATCGTATCTTTATTTTTAATTATTGTAAACATATTTTTACAATAATTTTAAATAGAACTGCATTTGTATTTGTATTGTAAGCTTAGACCCATTCAAGGGTTAGTTAATCTTTATACATTAACTAACTCTTGAATTATCCTAAAAAGTTAGATAGTTTGAGATATGTCTTGTAGTTATTATTAAGAATTTATTTAGCTCTTGTTTGATATTGTAGAAATATCTTACCATCCTAACTATTCTCCGGGTATAAATTATACGAATGTATAGTTTATGTACTTGGAGAACTATAAGGAGATGTTATCAAAATATATACACGAAAGAAATAATGAACATGGATAAATTGAGAAAATCATAACTACAGAAATATCTCGAATAGAATAAGACCTTACCCTTCAAAGTTGGAGTGATATGGTGTATTTAAGGTACATTTCAAATATTAATCAAAATACTTTATTCCACCTAAAGCTATTTTCTTCCTCTTCAGTGATACAATGTCTATAGATAAAAGTTGGATATATTTACTAAATCGCTTATCAAATGAGTATTGCAATAGTGCGGTGGCATTTGCTCAAAGAGCTAAAAACCTTATTGATGAAAGAGGTTTAGTGAGATGCCTATACAAAAAGTATATGAATTTATTATTCCAAACACTAGCAATGTTGGAGGCACATATTATAGATAATAGATTTCATCCATTATATATAAATTGGATACACCATGGTGAAGCGGATGTTTTGATCTCTAGAAGGATGAGGGGGCATTTCCTAATAATAAAGATGAGATGTAGATATTATACATGATTTCATCGATCCTCAAGTACCTGAAAGAATAGTTTGCAATGAAGTGGAAGGGAATAAGGATGCATCTGACGTAGATATTGGATCAAATTATAGTAGTTATGATAATCTGTTTAAGTAGAAATAAAATTGTATTTGGGGTGCACATCATTTTCAGTCTTGAACTTCCTGGTGAAACTCATGTACTTGAAGGTTCTACATAAGTGGACAAATAAGTCATTTAATACTCTTTTGAAGTTATTGAAAGAGGCACTTTTGAATGATAATAAATTGCCTAAATTATACTACGATGCAAGGAAATGGCTCAACAAGTTGGGGTTAGAGTATGAATCAATCCAGGTGTGCAAACATGGTTATGTACTTTTCTAGAAAGAACATACTTCAGAGGATAGTTGTCAAATTTATGGGAAGAGCCGATTGATAGATAAAAATACAAAAGGAAAAATGGTGCCTTAAAAATTTGTTCAATATTTTCCATTAACTTCTCAACTAAAGTGATTGTATGGGTTGAGACATACTATAAAGAATATAATATGACATTATATTGGAAAGTCAATATAAGAGAGAGTAATGCGATATCCCATTGATGGAAAAGCCTGGCAGGAATTTGATAAAAGGTATCCTAATTTCTTCGTTGACCCATAAAACATTAGGTTAGGTTTGAGTACAGATGGATTTAATCCATTATTAGAAAAGCTTGGTATGAATTCAATAAGAGGTATCCTAATTTCTTTGCTAACCTATAAAACGTTAGGTTGGGTTTAAGTGTAGATGAATTTAATCCTTTTAGTGATAGGAACTTATCTTATAGCATATAGTCACTACTTATAACTTGCCACCATAGATAGCATGAATCAGTCTTTTTTCATGTTAACCCTATTAATCCCTGGGTCATAATTACTAGGCAAAGATATCAATGTCTTCTTACAACTGATCGTAGAAGAGTTGAGGCATCTTTGGAAAAGTGGATTTGAAACTCAAGATGCGAATACAAATACGATATTTAACATATGGGCAACCTTACTATGGACTATAAATGATTTTCTCACTCAAAGCAGTCTCTCTGGGTGGAGTGGATAAGGATATAAAGTATGTCCTACATGCAAATTGGATACTCCATCAATTTGAGTTAGGGGAAAAATAACTTATGTTGGTCATTGTCGTTAGCTTCCAAGAAGTGACACATGGAGAAATAGGAAAGAATTCAATGAGAGGTCGGAGAGGAGAGCCTCTCCTCGTCCTCTTACCAATAACATTATCATGGATTAATTGGGTAAGGTGGCATAGACACTTTCTAGAAAACATGCTCAATTTAGTGGTGTAAAGCGAAAGAGGGGTGCTAATGAACTTAATTGGAGTAAGAGAAGTATATTTTTTGACCTTACATATTGGCCGACAATGAACTTGAGACATAACATTGATGTGATGCATATTGAGAAGAATGTATGTAACAGTATTCTGGGTATATTATTAGATATTGAGCATAAAATAATAGACACGGATAATACAAGATAAGATCTGGCATGCATGAATATAAGGCCAAACTTACATCTATATGAAAAGAGGGGTCAACTTTTCAAATCACATGCTATATATACATTTAACCAGAAAGACCAAAGACGATTTTGCCAGTATATAAAGAATGATAAATTTTCTGATGGGTTTACTAGAAGTTTCAAGAAGAATGTCATTGATCGTGATATGAAGTTGAAGAGGTTAAAATCACATGATTGTCATGTTATTATGCAAAGATTATTAAGACTAGGAATTTGAGCATTTTTACCGAAGGAATTATCATATCTAATTATTAAGTTGTGCAATTTCTTTAATCAAATATGTATTAGAACTCTCAATAGGAGGGATGTTCTGCAAGCCAAGCAAGATATTATCATTATTTTATGCAAGCTTGAAAGGATATACCCTCCAGCATTCTTCGATATAATGATTCACTTAATAATGTATTTGCCAGATGAAGCATTACAAGGTGGACTTGTTCATTTTTAATGGATGTACCTATACGAGAGGTATATAAAAAGTTGAAGGATTATGTTCGAAATTGTGCTTGACTGAAAGGTTCAATTGCAAAAGGGTATATTGTTAATGAGAAATTAACTTTTTTTTCTGTATACTTAGAAGGAGTGGAAACTAGATTCAATCAACCTGATTAAAATCAAGATGTAGCATCCAATCAAACAAGAAAAGCATTATCAATATTCTGATCCTAGTGTCGACCAACGGGGAAGAAGATTATTTCTCACTTAGATAGGAAGGATCGAGATGTTACAGTATGGTACATCTTGAATGATTGTACTGAGATAAAAAAGTATCTGCAGTAAGTTTCTATAATCATTTGTACTTTTCTCCCAACTAATTATAACAAACTAAAATATCTATATTTTATAGTGAGCACCAATAAGAACTCGAACAAAGTGGTGCTGAAAATATTGACAACTTATAGGAAACTAAATTTCTCGTATGGCTTTACTCAAAGGTAAATGTTTGTTCTTCCTAAATGCATTATACCAATCATATAAATATTGTTCATTACTCGTACTAATCCTTCAATTTAATTCTTGGAAAAAATGCTGTTTTTGTAAATGTATCATTTACATAAGAATGGTTCTCTAGAGGCTATTAAAGAGCTACTATCATTAACCTCCAGTCCTAGTTTTACTATCATTTGAAACTCATGATGTGAAGTATAAAATACAAAATAGTGGCATTTCTATTCCAGATACTGATGGTAACATGTTTTATGGTGTACTAGAAGATATCATAGAGTTAACTTATTTAAATAAGTGCAATCTGACTTTATTTAAATGCAAGTGGTATGACACTGATTCTATAAAGAAGAAACTTTACACTGAGAAGAATATCACAAGCATCTCCGTTAATAGGCAATGGTATAAAAATAACCCCTATATACTTGTTACCTAAGCAAAACAAGTCTTTTACATTGAGAATCTTCTTAATGGGTTAAATTGGAGGGTTATCCATAATTTGATGCATCGCGACATATGGGATCTACCTAGTAATGGAGATAGTGCATAGGACTTGCTATTTCTACAGGAAAGTAACTCTTCTAATTTCAACCTCAC
The DNA here is from genome assembly GCA_020226215.1 of Sindora glabra. Taxonomy (NCBI): domain Eukaryota; kingdom Viridiplantae; phylum Streptophyta; class Magnoliopsida; order Fabales; family Fabaceae; genus Sindora; species Sindora glabra. Next base: position 57,470,708 of record CM035235.1, on the reverse strand, counting down.
AGTTAATCTTGGAGATTTCTATTTAGTAGATCTAAGTAATCAAAGAAATAGTATTTCAATCATTCCACCTTCCAGGAATATTGGATTTGACACTTATAGAGAAGATACCTTTATTGATGATGAAAGCAAATTTGAAGATGAAATAATTAAGGATTATATGGAAGAGCGGCCTTTACAATCTAATAATGACTGAGAAAGTGATGAGGATGAGTCTGTTAGGTTCACTAACATTGATTCAAATTTGGGAAATAACAATTTTTTTGCATTACGACTTATAATTGTATAAGCATAATTGTCTAAACAATCTATATGATTGCAATAAGTTATATCTTTTAATCATTCAATTTGATTATGGATTTTTACTTAATTACTTGTATAATTTGTATTATCCTAGTTATGATGGATGTCGAGGCACAACACCATAGGGGAGATGCTTGAGGGGACCCTTCGTAATGACCTATCCACATTCCATCATAGTGTGAAGGATCAGGTATCTTTTCTTATTGTGCATACTTAAGATTGATTAAATATGAATTTATAGTATTGATATTTTCTGTTATCTATCGAAGTAGTGGCTGCAAGAAAAAGGGGTTTGAATAGGTCTTTCAAGCTACACGAGAAGATAGGGAGAGATAAGGGGAGATCGATACTTGTATAGTTCGATACGAATGGTACATGGCATGCAGTCAGTGAGAATGCTAGCCATCTCCTCCATGATATTGACAGCATGATCCGAGCCCACATGCGACTTTATTATAAGTCATGGCGGGTTATACCTCAACAGATCTGAGATAAAGTTATATAGGAGGTTTGCGTAAGTATCTATCTCCTCTATTTGTTAACTTAGTTATGTTTGAGATTGAAATTTCTGAATATAATACTTACAAATTTGTTAAATGTCTTCTAATGCAGTCCCACTTTTGAGGGTGACCGAGATAGAGCGCTATTTGGTTTGATATAAACTGCTACATACCTATACAGAGATTGGAAATACAAGTTGAACAAACACTTTTTAGAGCATGGGGGCAATTAGGAAAAAGACTATGATTTGGACCGCGCTAAATGCTACATGCTGTAATTTGTTTCACCACAGACATGACAGAGGTGTATGGACTTTTTTTATAATGATGAGTACAAGGTAAGTTTGATATTTTATAAAATTAAGTCATTATTTCACATATCTAAATTGTAAACATAATTATTTTATATTATTTTTTTAATTTGCAAGAGTTATCTAGGAGGAATGTAAATAATAAAGCACAAAAGGTGGTAAATGATCGATATGGGTCGAAATCTATTGCTGCACATCATTTTGATAAGGTAATTCAACTTTTTGCTCATTATTTAAATGTACATTTTGTTAGTTAGCTTTTTATTCATTATTTAATTATTTTCATCCTTTATTTTCTCTTATAAAAAAATGAATAGATAAATAAAGACATTGGTAAGCTACAGTTAATTCTCGAGAATTTTAGGGACTGACACACATATAGGTCGGGGGAGTAGGTGCATCCGATCCCTCAAGAGCAATATGCAAGTTAGTTGAATTTTATATTATAAATAGAATTTTATAAATATATCTTGTAATATTTATTATTGAATTTTATTTTAATAATTTAAGGTGAGGATGACTAAGCTAGCGACTCAACATGCATAGTTTAGTGTATCATTTACTAGCTTGCCTGGGATTTCTGTATAGATAGATGAGGCTGCCATCATTGATGAGGTGCTTAGCACTCATTAAGGGTACAGGAAAGCTATTGAGCGTGTGCTAGCCGGTTAGTCCTATCATTTGGTAAGCACTTCTAGCATTGGGGGGAGCTCATAGTATGTGTCTCATGTTAGTGAGTTGTAGGAGTAGTTACAGCAAAGCCAAGAGTAGCTGGAGTAGAGCCAAGATGGGTTTCACTAAAGCCAGCGATTTATTCAAGAGCAGCAGCAGTAGCAGCTTACTCAGCAACATCAACAACTTACTCAGCAGCAGCAGTTTGGAACTTATCTCACTGAGATCACCTCCATTCTTATACAACAAGGTATCGTCCTGCCGCCGCCTCCATTTGTTGCTACACCACTTGGGCTGAGTAGATTTGCCATTGCACTTACTACCTAGCCACCTAGTCCTTCTTAGCTATCACCATTATTTTATCATCCTCGTTGCCAAGATGATGATGATGATAGTGCTAGCATAGATCAGGATGCATTAACATATTTGCACCTCCCTTCCTCATAGTATATTATGTATATATATATTTCATATGTATACATTTACATGAATTTTGTATATATAATTTATTCATATATATATTATTTATATAGTTATTTTATGAGTATTCATTTTTTTATATTGGATCAAATTGTTATACATTATTATTAATACTGTTGATGTATTATAATTGTATAATTTACATTAAATTAAAATTAATTTAAAAAATAAATATAATTTAATTGAATTGAAATAAAGAATATTTTAGATTATATTGTTAAATCTAATATATTATTTGAATTACACTTAATTATAACTTCAATTTCAATTTAAATTTTAAAAAAAATTCTAAGAAACCTTCAGCGATGACATTTTCATCATTGAAAGTTTGACTTTTAGCGACAACTACAAAGTCGTCATTGAAGGTTATGGATTTTTAGCGACAACATTTATCGTTGCTGAAAAATATTTTAAATTTTTTTTAATTAAACCTATAGCGATGACAAATGTCATTGATGAAAATTAAAATTTAAAAATTTTTAAATTTTGAAAATGTTTTCTACGATGACTTTATCGTCATTGAAAGCAATATTTTTTGCAACGACAAGTTGTCATCAGTGTTCGCTATTTCACCTACGAACCTAAGCCGACGACTTTTATATTTAGTAATGACCGAGCTTTCTATACTAACAATAATTATCATCGTTAAAGGTCTTTTTTGTTGTAGTGCTAGTCAATTGCGAGAATTTGTTGGAAATGTAAATGCACTAGGGCATCTTACGCACTCCCTTGTTGGAAATGTAAATGCAGTTAATCATGGCTATGTGACTGAGACAAGACATTAGAAAACATGGCAATTGTAGTGCTTCGACTTATACATACATTGCCTTTATTTTCTATAACCGAAAAAAAACTTATATTATATAACAATTTGCTCTTAATTTTTTTAGTTCTCTCCACTCAATTTTCTCTAGTATTTATTTCATAATTTTATGTATTAGCCTTTAATTATCTTTGACCATCTATTCCTATCAATTTAAGATATTTTCCTCAATTCACTTATGCTTTGTGAACATTTTATATTTGATTGTGGTCTTTGAGATTAGAGCTCAAGCATTATCATTTGTTGTTAGAAAGCTTTCTTTTTTATGCTTTAAAATTACTTATCAATTGTTGATTATATGTTTTAGAAACATTATGTAACATGGAGAGTTGGAATACATGAATACATATCTTGTTTTGTGCTCATATGTTTAAACTGTCATTTTTACGTAGATATTATTTTTGAAAATATCATTTTATTGTGAGTAAAGTTTTATTTTAGGATCAAATCAAATGTAATAAAATAGTTTTCAATCATTCATTGTTATTTAAGTTATCACATGTATGTGCTCGATTTGTTCATTAAATGTTACTTGGCACATAGATTAAATGTTTGTGTTAATTTGGCACATAGATTAAATATTTATGTTAATTTAGTTAAGTTTCTTTAAGTAGAAGCAACATAGATCCATTTGGTTTCGATAGAAGTGGTGAGAAATGGAGGGACATTAAGGGCCTTATAATTAAAAGAGACAAAGTCCTCAAGTATGGCAAAGGAGAGAAGTTAGGGTTAGACTTGAATGATAAGGAACTTCCATGTGAATTTGGTGGAATTGATTTCACCAGCAACCTTGGTTTCTTGGTATGCATCGAGATAGCCATTATTGTTAGGGAATGGCACCAAGTGGAATAAAATATCAAGGATGCCATTTGGGATGATTTTTTAGTAAGAAACCTTAATACTCATCTCCATTTTAATTTTTAGATGTCTATAACAAAGAGTCCTAAATCACTAATCATGTTTGGCATTTATAAGTTGCCTTATAGACTACATTTCATATTCATTGGGATTATAAAGATCATGTCTTTATATTAGTGGGTAGAAGATGGAAGAATTAAAAGCACATGTTGAAGAAGAAGTATGTCAGTGAAATAGGGACTCTGGCTAGACCTCCCCTTATAAAATATCACTAGATTAATATCCTGATATAGGATAAGTTCAAAGAGATATGTCATTCGAAAAGGTTTCAAATATATAAGGCCATCTCAATACTATTGTCTTTCTTCCACTATTGATAAGAAATAATATCTTTTTATCACTTTTTTTTATCAATAGGCTGTAAGTGCAAGGAATAAGATGAATTAAGCTAAAGATGTGTACAAACATAAGTTGTTAAAGGGAGGGTATAAGAATATTAAAAAATACCTTATTAGGGAAAAGACATAAGTTATTAAAGAGGCTACTACTTAATTTTGTAATCAAGCATATACCTTTGTAGCCCTTATAAAATGCCATAATTTATGGATGAGAGCAAAAGTCAATAACAAAGGTGGATTCACAATGGAGAAAAGTAAGTAGGTTGCCCAACAAATAGTAAGTAATATTTTTTTAGTTAAATATGGAATTTATTTTTTAGCTACTAGCTTATGATTAATCACATTTGATTACATTGTGCTTAGATGAGCTCAAGCAACAAGCCACCTAAAAAGTGTTTCAACTAGCAAGGAAGATGGATGTTAACTATTGTTTTAGGAACTCTAGAGTATCCTAGGAATATGAGGGGTGTTGGAGGAATATTTAGAATTAAGAAACACTTTGAAGGAACTTTAAAACATTCTTACAATGAATGACTATTTGAATAAGAAAGGCTAAGCTAAATGAGGAATTATAAGAATTAATTTTGTAGTATTTGTTAGCCATCCTTGAGCAGCTTGGCAAGTTATGGGTTGCTCTAGGGGGAAAAAGATACAAACAATGACCCTACATCATAGAAAGATAACTGTCACCACGCTAACCTTAATCTTTTTATGCAATTACCACAAGTAAATTCTTGTTACCTTACTACTTGTTACTAAGCACTTTCCAATCATGTTGCAGGATGATACTGATATTGATATTGATCGACTAGTTTATTTGTCATTACAATGTGGATATAGGTTTATACTTGTGATCTTAGGACTCCCTATTAGGCAAGTAAGAAGGGCATGGTTTTCCCTTATCACATTTTCCACACCATTGTTCTACTAAAGGACTAGTATCAGATTGTAGTGGATGTCGTTAAGGATAAGTTAATTGAGGTGTCATTACTTATGGAAGAGGGGACCATGGTGGCTTAAGTGTTTAGCAACTACCTAGGTTAGCCAAAGCCTTGATTTCATTGTCTATAGAGGTGAGGTTTTCTAATAACTTCAAGTTTATTGTTAATGGTTAAATAAAATATTATTTAATATGTCCAATTATCATTTTTTTTGTAATTCATTTTTTAGTACCTTCATAGGGAGAAAATGGCAAAGGTAAGTTAAAGAAAAACACGAATGAGAATGGAAAGTTCAAAGAATAAAAAACTTTAGCAATTTATCCTCAACCAAAAAATAAAGATGGGAAAATCTCAGAAGAAGCTCCAATTCATTATATAGAAGATATCAAATTAAGAACTCATTTTGTTGTCTCTAAGCATAGATGTTGTAGGACATGATAATCCTATTCTCCTATTTGAGGATCTTATGTTACATCTTTTGAATAGGTAGGAGTTATATGTTTCCATTATCATGACTTGAATTAAATGTGTTCATCTTTACCCCTCAAGTTTTGTGCACATGTAAGGTAGTATAAATTCTAATGCATATTCATTCTGAAAATTATAGGCACTTGCATATGATGTCACAAAGGAAATTAATTTCCTACTTTAATTTCCTAAATCTAAACAGCACTAGGGTGTTACAAATAACTTTTAAGTTTCAAAATGAGCACATAAATGAAACCATAACAATGAACAAAAAAAGATAATGTGACATAATACTATACTATCAAAGGTATATAAGTGCAAAGTTATGCCTTAATTCAACCTTGGTTATATTTTTTTTCTTTGTTATTTTACTTTGATATTAATAATATTGTAGCCACTAGTGGATGGCAAGCATGGCCTGTTTAAAGTCAAGAATAATCTACTAACTTAATTCATTAGGACACAAGTAATGGTTGCAAGAGGTCATTAAAAAAGGCAATAAACATATACTACAAAATGCAAAGCTTTACTAAGATCAATGTTGAATAGGTGGTAGTGAAGTTAATAGTCTTGTGAATGTTTAGATTCCTAATATAATGATTAATGGTCATTACATAAAATTAATACTATTTTGCTTTGGTTTGTTGTAGTGCCTAAACAAGAAAGCAACAATGAATGTGGGTACTATATGATAAAAAAATACATGTCTAGCATGGTCAAGCACATAAAAAGTAATGAAAGGCCTAATAAGATAATTTGTTTAAATCTTAGTTAGGTAGATGCTTATAGAAAATAGATAGTTCTATTTTCTTATCAAGCTTTATGTGTAAACATGTGGTTCTTCAAAGTAAGCATAAGATCTTACAGTGCAAAAGATTTAATAACCTTGTAGGAGGAATGGGTTGTATATGTATTAAGAAAGACACAAGCACAAGTATGAAAGGCATTGCTAAATGTAAACTTATAGAGTTCAATTGTAAATGAAAGTGTATATATGATTGTGCTTGTAAATAATTACTTATAAATGTATATATTGCTTTTTATGTACGATTTAGTTTCATTTAAAAGGTAGTGTTTTTTTACATCAGTAAGTGTGTTTACCCTATTAGTTATGTATTTGGTTTGGTTTCAATTTTTAGAGCAGTAATAGAGGTACACTTTTTTTAAAAAAAATAATATGTCATATGGGTTGTTTATTAATAATTGACATGGATAATATACAACATCAATTCACTAACAATAACTAACATTAAAGAGTAAAAATTATGACTAGGCAGTTAACATAATAAATTGATTTAGTGGAATTTCATGTTAGTTTTATTATACAACCAAAGTGGAAAAGTAAAATTTTGTTCGTTACTTTGAAAGCTATCATTAGGCTTACAATATTAATTTTAGTTTATAACTGATATAGAATACTTAAATAATGTCATTTAATTTAACTATTTTTTTACTCTTGCTAGTGTGTTCTTTTCAAATTTAAGGTCTTTTCAAATGCCTCATTTCTCTTCTAAACCTAACTAAGAATGTTTATTTATTGTGTATTATGTTGATTTATTTGGATTCTTTATTTCTAATTTAATTATTTAGGATTTTGGATGGCGTGGGTTTCTTAAATAAAAAGTGGTGGATTTCTTACTTACAAAAGTAAATTAGTGGCTATTTCTTTAAAAAAGGCTAGGATGATAAGAGCACCATTCAAACAATATATGATACTTGCAAAGTTTAATAGCATAAGCCAAGTAATAAATTTTTTCGCAAGAGAGGCATATTGTATTTATGTTTCACCTATAATATCAATTCTAACTTTCTTATGCCCTTATTTTGCCACAATGAGATTTATAAGTATTTTTACCAATGGCCATATCATTAGAAGATAATGTGAGTTCCTTATCAACATTTAAAAGCATTATTTCTAATTTTTGCAACACCTATGTATTATATGTTCTTAATTATTCAAACCTAAATAAATATATGAAATTATTTTCATTGGAATATTAATAAATTATATGCATCATTCTTAATCTTTTTTAGCTTATTAATCTTGACCATAGAGACATTGAAATAGGACTTGAATACTGCTGTTACTACTTGTTTAGTAATCCAAGTTGCTGAATTTTGTAATTAGGTTGTATAGTAATATGAGTGGATAAATTCTCTAATTAGGTTTAGATATAGCTCTAGAGGTTGTAGGGTTTAAGAGAATTTTTAAGGAATAAAAAAATCAGTTAATAACATCACTTATTTTATAAATCTATCATCTTATTACACATTAAACATTTGTTTTCTTTCAAAAAAAATTAACATCATATGCAAAATTTAAATTATGAAAAATTGATTATCAATATCGATTACAAAACCAAAAAAATTGATGTTATATTTCAATTATTATCATAACCCAATCTAATTGTGATTGATGTGGCATTTACTAAATAGTTCCCACTAGTCTTATTAGATAACAATGCACACTAAATCTTGACTCCCATCTTTTTAAAATAAATGGATAAAGTCTCCTATGTTTAGTAGACTCTTCAAAAGGGGTATTTTCCTGAAGACATAGATGCAATCCTCTAAAATTGTGGACGTATACTATTAATTATAAATGAATATGTTTATTACTTTACATGCAAAATTCTTCACAAATAAATACAACTAGGATTTCTCCAACTATCAATTTCTACAACAAGTGCCTTGGATTTCCAATTAAATAGCCTAACTCGAAAATACACTTTAAACTTGTAAACATTAAAAATATAACAAAAAAATGAGTTTGTAAACTTAGTGAATGTATCTTTACCTAATTTAGTAATCAAAGATCTCAAAAATATAAATAGAATAATTTAAATACATAGAATCGAGTAAGCATTGACATTTCTATCATGTTACTCACCCAAGTTTTTAGCTATTAAGCCACTTATCTTTTACATAACCAAACTCACACAATAACCTTATTAGGTTTACATAAATACACAAGACATAATAGTATTGTTATGCCAAGATAAAATTATATATAATTAATGAAAATATATTCTTGAGTATATAAAAGGGAACAATATAGTAAACATACCACAACATCTTTTCTAATAACACTATTATTGTAGGAATAGTTAATCAATATCATATTTACTATGGTTCATGATATTCTAAATATACAGGATGAATTACAAGCATTCACAAAGCAAATAATTAAGCCTCCTTGTAATTCTTGGATTTGCTTTATTCCCTTACAAATGAGCATATGAATCCTATGTGATATACATTTCTCAAAATAATCATCTCTCCCATTTGTCACAATCACAATCATACATGTGTCATAGCATTTCTCAAATCAATTTTTCATATCATAAATCAACCTAACCATACATTCACAATGTAAACATAGTAACAATATTAATAGTAATTCGCATGTCTCTTAGGAAAGACCTCAAATCATACAACCAGCATTCACAAGTAGATAATGGTTGTACTACACTTTCATTTTATGGTTTCAAGGAACATTTAAATAGTGATTTACCATCTAATAATACAGTATCCAAGTATCTACAATTAACTACAATATCTACTTATCTTGTATTTTACATACCCATAATCTAGCAATATTCATAACATTATATAAGAGCATAAGAATATCAATTAGATATAAAAATAAAATTATATATATATATAAAGTAAACAAAAATGTAAAAATTTACAAAGTGATAATCTAGGATAGGTATATACTCACTTAATAATGCCTCTTTCTTTTAAGAACTTCAAAGCTTCCTTATTTATTTTTCCTTCTTCCTCTCTTTGACAATTAATATAATCAAACTATGATTCTTTCATCATTAACCATTTCATTCACTACAACAAATGTGGAATACACAGACAATACCTATACCGACAACAAAATCTTAGTTGTCTATATAGGGTCATAAATTTTTTTTTTCAAAAAGAGGGAGAAAGTCTATATGAACAACTTTTATTATCTGTATAGACTTGTTCCTAGTTTTTATTTTCAAAAAAATTAAAAATTATATACAGACGATAATTTTTCATTTGTATATAATTTTTAATTTTTTTAAAAAATGGAAGAAAAGTCTATATAGACAACTTTTGTTGTCTATATAGACTTTTCTCAATTTATAATTAATCATTAAGTATTATAAAATATAAAATATTAATTTATAATTATTTTTAAATTCATTATTTATAATCAATTATATTTAAAATTATTTCTTTTATAAAGCCATTTTAAAAAATATTTCATCCTTTCAATCATCTCAAAATGTAACAAAATGAAGTCAATTAAAAGATTTTATTTTCAAAAAAATTAAAAATTACATACAAACGACAATTTGTCATCATCATCTATATATAATTTTTAATTTTTTTAAAAAAAAACTAGAGGAAAAGTTTATATAGATGACTTTTGTTATGTATAGACTTTTCTCAACTTATAATTAATGATTAAGTATTATGAAACACAAAATATTAATTTATAATTATTTTTAAAATAATTATTTATAATCAATTATACTTAAAATTTTTTCTTATGTAAAACCATTTTAAAAATACTTCATCCTTTCAATCATCTCAAAATGTAACGGAATGAAGTAGATCAAAAGATGAAATCTTTTTTAGAATTATTTTACATAAGAAGTTACTTTGAATGTAATTGATAACAAAAAAAACTAATTAGAAATGAGTATAAATTAATAGTTAATCATTAATTTAAAAATAAAAAATATTATTTTCAATTTTTAATTTTGAATTGATTTTGGTTTTAAAGTTGATTAAAGGTTAATCTTGTATAAGTACACTAGAAAAAAAATAGCAAAAACCTTTTTATCCATTGAGGATTTGGATAAAGAGATAGTGAATCAATTTTCTCCATAATTTGTATAATTTAGATATTTAATTGTACATTTTAAAATATTACAAAATTTTTATTCATAAGATATAATGTATGGAGTTATATTTATTTTAGCCAAAATGATAAGAGAATGCATCAAAAGAAAAAGGAAAAAATTGTAAAATAATCCTTCAACTTTTAAGTGGTTAAATTTTACTGTACGTGTGTAACCATTAAAATTTAGAAATTATCTCTTTAAACTTTATAAAATTTGGAAATAATACACATTATTCACTAGAATAATTATTTTGTAAAATCATGTGATTTTTTATGAAGTTTTTAAGTAAGAATTATAATATTATAAAATATTAATTTATTTTATTATTTTTTAATTTTAGATGTAAATTTACACCTTGTATATGAGTATTTAATTAAAATTATTTATATATAATATGATTTTTATTAATTATATAACATTAAAATTTTAAGTGAAAAGATAACAAAAAAATTAACAAACTATAATGTTGTGATTGTAGTTCTTATTTAAAAATTTTGTAAAAAAAAGGCACATTATTTAATAAAACAATTAATTAAGTGGATGATGAGTGTCAATTTCAAGTTTTATAAAATTTAAGAGGGTGATTTTTAGGTTTGTAAAATTAAAGAGAATAATATCCGATTACTTCAAAATAATTTACATATTTTTCAAAAAATACTTTTACTATTATTTAAAAAAATTCAAAAGTAAACAATAAACAATTATTAACAGTACTGAATTTTGCCAATTGACTTTATTCTTCTGTCGATGCCAACGTGAGTATCAACGAGTGCAGCAAATCTGTATACATAAGAATCCCTCTAACTATTGCTTTTAATTTTAAAAACATTTAACTCTTACATTTGCCATTATTATTTAACTACATTTATACCTTTATGAAATTGATTAGATTCATTAATAATTTTTGTAAAATTTATTTTATTTAGGATAACTATGTTTAAAAAAATTACTCTAATTCTAATATTTTATTTTGTATGATTTTGTCAAAATTTAACTTTTAATTAAGTTTCATGTATTATGTAATATATTTGCAAGTGAAATCACTATAGTGCATATTCTAAATGATGAAGTCCTTTTATAAATAAGTTGCTATTAATTTTATCAAGATAGAATAAATTTAGTTTTAACAAAAATAAATTCCAGAAATAAGAAAAATCTATTAATTAAAGAGATTTTAATGTGATTTTTTGTTAATCTAGAAGAAATATTAATAGACAATCTATATAAAAATATATGTTAAATTATATAATTGGACTCTATAATTTAATTTCTAATTATGTTTTTATTATTTAAGATTTTTGATTCAAATCCTCATATTTTTTATTAGTTACTTGCTGTTATTTTTTTGTTTAATTTTGTCAATAACTTGCTTACAAATGTGGACAAAATTCCTTTAATGTGGCTTAATAGTTTGATGTATAGTTTGTACACAATTGTTAATTATATTTTTGTGAAAAATAACAAAATGATTTAAGATATCGTGTGAGATATTATTTTATTTTTAAATGAAAAGAACAAGTCTTATCTTTTTCACTTGATAATCATTCATTTACTAGATCATTATCTATGTAAACCAACTACTACCCAGTTTTATTTGAAACATAATAGCAAGTATCATAATTAGAAATTAAAAAGAAATAGAAAATTTTAAATTATGAAGATATAATTAAACTCTAAATGAAACTATAGGGAATAAGAAAGTAATTTAACTTGAAATAATTATATTGAATATTAATATAATTATTAGCAATCTCTAAAGTACATAGGGATAGAAATGATAATGGAGTAAGGGTAGAGCATATCAACCTTTTTTTAACCTATATTTCGTTATCAAAGACAATATATCAATTTCTTCCATGCCTCTTTATTTAGAATAATATTTGTTTTGTCATAATATTTCACAATATTTTATAGGAGTTGGAACTACTTTACATAATTTAAAAGATACATCTTTTATAGTATAGGCTTCATTCTTTTGATATTAATAATATATGAAAAATAATTCTATTTATATTAGGATGAAAGTTGACAAGTTTTCCTTTTATTTAATAGTTTAATATGAATTTAAGCTGTAGGGTTATATTTATATTGAAAAAATGCCATTTTCATTGGGAGTTTCTTGAATATTCCTTTTTATTATTCCCGTGCATATTCACACTAAAATCATAAAAATAACCCAATGGATACTTAAAGCAAATTTTGTTGACAAGCACCTACATGCTAAGATAAAATGATTTTAACTCATTACACTCGGAGAAAAAAAGTTAAAATGCATACTACTTTAAGTATTATATTTCATAGGTGAAAAAACTCTTTAATTATATAAAAGGTGCAATTATATACTTAAACTAAATATGTTAACAAAATCTTTCTATTATCATTTCTTTGAAATTTCTAAAGGGAGTTTTTGTTATTATTTTTAAGTAAATTTTTAGTAAAACTTTTTAAATATATGCTTTACAAAATTTTAATGATATAGGTTTTTTTTTTTTTGATAAAATTTAGATAAAATTTCTTAGGCATGTACTCTAAAATTCTTCATTTAACTTACAATACATGTGTTAATTTATTTATTTATTAACTATCATTAATAATTCAAGTTTGATTAATACAATAGTTATCTATCTCATAGTTATCTTCTTTAGATAAAGTAGTAAATATATATCTCATAATTTGAATGGAGAAGTGTGAACCTTACGACAAATACTTAAAAAATTTCACTTAAGTTTTATCCTTATTTTTTTAATTATTTAGTTACACAAAAATTGACTTTCTATGCATTCAAAAAAGAGTTTAAATTTAAAATTGAAACTAATTGTTTTTATTTTCAAAATTAATATTTAAATAATTCTAAATTATTTATTCATAATCAATTATATATAAAAATATTCTTCTACAAAAATTTTAAAAAATATGTCAATGTTAAACCCTTTTTTTTTACATGTACAATTGTTCTATTACATAATATTTCAAATCATTGCTAAAATTTCATGTTGATAATGTTTCTTATAATAATATCTTCAACAACATTTTTTAAAATATTAAGAGGTTTAGGTTGTAAATAAAATACAGTAAGAAAATTCAACGTTTTGTAACTTTCTTTTTCATCATTCATTCATTAGTTTTAGATGATGAATCGGTGATTGATATATTCATTGTTATTTTTATTCTATGCAAATATATGATAAAACTTTTAAAAGTCTGATATCATCTTTTTCAAAGAAAAATGGAAAAAAGCATATAAAAAATTGAAAGTAGTTGACATAATTTCTTGTAACTCAAATTAATTGGATATAATAATCAGTATATATAGTTTATTTAAGCAAGTTATAATTAAATAAATTATCTATAAAAAGTTTTTATGCATAAGTCTGTACATAAAAAGATTTTTAGAAAAACATATTTTCAACATAAAATATTAATGATAATTCTAAATTATATGTATTATTAGGAAAATAAATTTGTTAAAAAATGATATTTGTTCAAATGAAAATTGCTCAAGATATCATGGATTGATATAAAATATGAAATATTTTTTAAATTATTTTGTAAAAGAATTAATTTAGAATATATATGATTATAAGTAATTAATTTAAGAAGTATTGTTTTAAATATTAAATGTGAAAGTAAAAAATTATTCCTTTCAAATATTAATTTAAATTCAACTTTGGATATAAAATTAATTTTGAAAAATTAATTCTATGCAATTAAACTCATTATAAGTATTAATTGAAAAAAATCCTTTACTGTTGAGAATTTGAAAATAAAATATAACAAAAAAGGTTTTTTTACTAAAATTATATGATTTGAATATTTAATTTTATTATTTAAAATATAAAAAAATTTATACATAAGGTATAATATAAAGAGATTATGTACATCTTATCCTTTTTCCTTAAAACCAAATACAAGAATCTCCTGTTTTGAATTTTAAAAGGATTCATCTCTCTACTGCTGAAATCTCGATTATAGTTATTTAAGTACAAAATGTTTGCTTTCGATCTAGAAGTTAATGCAGTTTTAGGTCGAGGGATGAATCTAAAATCATTTATGTACGTGTGTGTACACAAACACAAGCAACTTCAATTTTTTTTATGTTAGATCAAAAAATTATTTTTAGTTTTAAAAACAATATAATAATTAAAGATATTTAAGTTATTTAAAATAATTAATTTTAAATATTAAATTAATCTCATTCATTCTCTTTCTTTCTAAAGATAATTTTATTAATTAATTTTGATAATGGCAAATTAATTTAAATGTCCTTTATTATTTAATTGTCATTAAATTAATAGAATATTTTTTTTGTCCAATTGACTATTTTATATAACAAAAATGTTATATGTACCAAAAATATAATCTGAAATTGAGATCTAAATATTTTATATTTATTAGATTGAACTTTACAAATTTGCTCCACTCTTTTCTATTTAATAATACTTCCTGATTTATATTTAAAATTCAATTTTGAATCTCATTTTTTTTTTTGTGAATATAGCATTGTTGTTTATGTAAAATCTAATGATCAATATTTAGTTTTTCCACTCTTAAAATGAATCATTTCTCTTATTTTACTATAAGAAAATATGTATTTAGTGATAGATCAAAATTACTATTCTTAAGTGGGTTTGCACACCCATAAATAATTGGTAATATATTCTAATGTTAGCAATGGATGTTGAAACATCCATCATTAATTATGTTAATAATTTGTTAAATTTATTTAATAAAAAATATAAAAATTGTTCCACCACTAAATTTATTAGTAACAATTTATTAACAGACTTAGCAATTGAAACCAAAATTTGTTTTCAAATTTTAGCCATGAACTAATGCATAATAATCTGAAAACTTTTCAATAGAGTAATGAAATTTCATGAAATTAGTGGTGAATTTGCTAGAAATTGTTGCCAGTTCCATCACTATTTGGAACACACCATTTCAATAAAAATAAGTTAGTAAAAGATTACTCCATCGCTAATTCTGCTTGTGAGCTATAGCTTATATTGGACTCTCACTTTCCCTTTCCCCTTTCCTCTTCTCCTTTTCTCTCATAAGCTGCAACTGCAAATTAGCCTCCATTGAGCTTGTTTGCCATTGCTATTGCCATTTACTACCACTATTATGAATGCTCACAAAGCTTTTTATTTTCTAAATAGCTAACATTTTGGTGTTTTTCCACTTTTTTTAGCTAATTTTAGGGTTTAATTTGTTGATTTGTTAGATTTCATAGTTATTTTTACCTTAACTTGTATGATTTTGGCTTAAGTTTCTTCTACCTTGCTACCTCTATGTTAAATACGGTGTTGCTTTGAATTTTGGCAAAAGAAAAGATGGTAACCTAGTAGAACTAGCTTGTTTCCTAACAGTTGATAATTAAGTAGCATGAATGCAACTATAGAGCATTATTTTGAAGGTTATAGATACCATTTAACACTCTATTAGAGGAAAAGTTTCTAGTTAACGAAGGAGACGAGTACCATAAGGATAACTAACAATCAGATGCTGAGAATTTGCCTTGCAAGGTCTAAGGTTTTATTTTTACATGTTTATATCTTAGATATGATTGTTTTTGTATATTTGATTTCATTGATGTCATTATTTTTTATGTCATATAAATAAAATATTCACATTAAATTTTATTTCATGAAATTCAATTCAAAAATTTAATTGTTCAATGGATATTTGTTTTACAAAATTTGATTAACATAAGATGTTTGTTGTTTGACTTGCCACAAAAAAGGTAACATATTAACAAATGTATCTCAAATTTGAGACATAATTAAATACAAATTTTTAAATAATGACACTATTGATTTTGTAGAAATTTCCTAGTTTAGCAATGGATTTGCCAATGGATCTAAAATTAGTGATAACATATTCTACTACTAAATAAAAAAATCACCAATGCATTACCCATTGTTAATTTATTGTATGGTTGTTAGTTGTAAATAATTATAATTGCAAATTTAGCAACGACTTTGGTAATGGATACCAAAATTTGCAACTAATTCAATTACCGTTATCTTGTTTATTGAGGGCTTTAAATCCATTGCTAATTTTTTAGCAACAAATTCAAAAAATTAATAAAGATTTTTCTATCACTAATTAGTATTTTTTATGGTGTCTAATATTTTGTTAAAAGTAGTTTTTGAAGAACCAAATAGGCAAATAAAATTATTTTTAGGTTAATATATTATAAGTTAATCTTTGGAGTTAATAGTTATATTCATAATTCAACTTATTTTGGCATAACTATTATGTATTATTACTTGCAAAGCATATCAAATATTTTAAGAAATTTTAGGCCACCACTCTTCATATATTAAAAGCCAAAATTATTGAAAAAATTGAATTTTCCTACTAATCAAAACACATTTTATTATCTAATTTAATTTAAAAATGCCAAAACTTGGTCATCAAGAAATTATTCTATTCTCTATCATTTTAAATTTAAAATTCAAATACTATGAATCAAATCCAATGGTTAATTTTAAATTTAAAATTACTCTTATTCATTAGATTAAACAAGCGAGGGAAATTTAAAATAAAGAGAGGAAATTTCAAATTCAAATTATGTCTAACATATGCTCTAATTGAAAAATTAATAAAAATTTATTTTTCTTTGTCAAAAAGTACAAATAGTTGGTTAATAGAAGTACAAGATATTATTTATATCATGACCTATCTAGCCATGATTGACATGGAACCTATTTCGTGATTTCCACTAACTTTCTCTACCTAATTTTGGTATCATTACATAATATTTTCAAAAGTACCTATAAGTAGTGTTCTAAACTATCACAAGTTTTAATAATTCCTACAATGCCCAAAACATGTCTATATGCAATCTATCAAAAACCATGGTTGCTTTAGGAAGAGGTGCATCAGTGAATTACACTCCTGTGATGCTAATGGTGAAGGAGCCTTTACAAGTATATTTATAAAAGAAAAATAATTAAAAAGTGAATCATGGATTGAGTAAGTAAATAATCTACTTAGCCAATACATAGGTAGTCATACATATGTTTAATTGCATATTCCAATACTTATTTTCAGCTATATTCTTTCATGTATCACATAATATCACATTGACACTAATAGCAAAGATAATGTATAATATCAAGGACAATAAATAATAACAATTAAACCATTTTATACCTTCTGGTCAACTTTAACCATTCACAAATCCAACCTTGTTCCGTTGAGTACTTTGACCATTCACAAAAAATTTTCCAAGAATCCAATATCAATTCACATTTTCTTATTTCATCACCCTCATTCTCATAACAAACATACTCACACTTTATAAAATTTCACATCATAAATAACATACCATTATATGATATTTTGTCATTCTTATTCAAACACATTCATTCACAATCTCTTACATCATCATACACTTTACATAATTAAACTAACTTACAACATTCAAATACAAACAAAGCTTAGAGGATTTCTGAAGGTATTCAACTAATGCAATTGAATATTTAGATCCAAAAAACAAATTTTGGAGCTCATATTCAATTATATTAGTTGAATACTACCATTTAAAGGCCATAGACTTCAATGATATTCAATTATGATAGTCAAATATAAAACCTTAGAGATTAACCCATATGTTATAATCGATTACCGTAGATGTGTATTTACATCTAGAGATAAGTAATCTTTGAAGTATTTGACTATGGTAGTCAAATATAATCCGTTAAGAATAATTCCAAGGGCCATATTTGAATACCACATTCAAATACTAGTTAGGTATTTTAGCTTTTCACTGAATTTTTGTATAAATAGTCCATTTTACTAACTATCTCTTCAACCAAAAATTACAACTAAAAAATTTCAACAATTTAGCATTCATAACCTTCTAACTTAACCACAATGAGAATTCCATTTCAAACCACTAATTCATACTTTCAAACATTAATTTCCTATACAATCCACATTTAAACCTAACTAACTTTAAAGTCTAGTAACATAGATAATTTAAGTAGATTATCAACTTACTTGTCTGTAGGAGGAGATAAAAAGATTAGATGAATGAGTAAGTTATCCTTACTAACACTAAAATTGAAGAAATTCAATTGCACTATCAAATCTATAATTCTTCTTTCAAAAACAAAGGCTCAATTATCACATATCTTAGAAATAAATATCTTAGTTAAGCTAGAATTTAACACTACTATAGATTTGTCCTTTAATGTCATCCTACTAACATTGATTAATATGAAAACTAACGTATATAATGGAATGGTAACATTTTTGTAAATAAGTGAAATTATAACATTGGTTCAAATAAAAAGACCAATATTATAAAGCAAAATTTTCTTATGCAAGGTGTATAAGTTATGGAAAAAACTTTCCACAAAGGTTATTTAATCAATTAATGTGAAAAATGAAGGTGAAAGTTATGTTCAAAAAATAATAAAATATTAGTCGTTGATTCTTATAAATAGCTAATGTTGAAAGTGCACCCAACGCATTTTCAAAATTATGTGTAAAATATTAAACCTCGATTTTAGTACTAACCAATATGAAAAAACATAAACATTGTCTATGTTTCTCATAACCATAGATAAAACTGCAAACACTAATTTATTGTATGATGATTTGCTATTAATTTTCTTATGTCTACATTTAATTTAATCTAAATCTTGTTTAATGACTGTGTGCATCAACCATCAACCATCAATCACCATCTAATGCTTTCCTTTTGAGATATTTTCCTTATTTCAGATATGCTTTGTAAGAATTTTATGTTTTGATTTTGGTTTAGATTAGAGCCTAAGCACTTTGATTTTTGTTACAAAACCTTCATTTTTATTCTCTAAATTATATCTTTTTTGGTAAATTAATTGAAAAAATAGTAATGAAATAAATTATCTCGTATATCCTATTAAAGAATTTAGGAATCCTACCTTGTGATTCAAGAATAATTCCTTAAGTTTTATTTGCAAATGCAATAAATATGATAATATATTTGTTAGGAAAATTTTTTGGATGATAATGTGGAAGAGCATTGATATAATTCAAAATCAAAGAAGTAAGAAAATTAGCAAACATAAATATTTAATATGGCTCAACTTTTAGCCTACTTGATGTGCAAAGATGATAAACAAATCTACTAATTTCAAAGAATTATAGAGAGAATATAAATGGCATAATAACTTTGATACTCACACCTTAAATACATTTAAAAATGCCTTATAGTGTATATACTCTTTACTCTAAAAAAAATCACTAAAAGAGTAAGAGCAAATTGTAAGATCTCACAGAAGATGACAAATACAAACTCTCTTACATCTCATATATTGATATCTTTGATGAATTATTCATGCCTAATAGAACATATTTATAGATAAAAGACTAAAAGAAAAAAAGAATCCCAACATGAATAGGAGAATAATTTAAAATTGGAAATAATTACAAATTGATAGTAATCCTAATTTTAATAAGAAAATAAATTAGAATTGAAAATAATCACCAATTGGCAATTATTAGAATTTGGATTAAATCCTAATAATCTTCACATTGACATAAATTCTATCATCAAAAGTCTTCAAGCTTTAAATTTTGAATTATCTTCTCTAAAAAGCATAAGCATCTTCAAAACTCTACCTCTAATAGAGCACTAACACTTTATACTTGCACCAAATTTACTTCATCTTCTCCATGAAGAGATCTCCAAGCAAAATTACCAGAAATACAAAATAAAGTTACTGCTCATACAAAATTTAGGATTGATAAACTTTAAAATGAATCTGTCAAAACTTTTTCAATTAATCTAAACTTAATAACTAACTAAGTAACAAGTAAAATTCAAACCTAGCAAAATTAGACTCTGATACCACTTCTTGGGAATAATCTTTAGATGACTGTGACAATGTAATTTAATATTAAAGAAGTAGGAAAACAATAACATGACATAGAAATTTAATGTGGTTCAGTTTTTAGCTTACTCTATGTGTAAAGATAAGAAACAAATCCATAAATTTAGAGGAATTATAGAAAGAATTCAAATTGCATAATAATTCTCAAACTCATACCCTAAATACACCCAAAAATACCTTACAATATATATATTCTTCACTTAAAAAAAATCTCACTAAAGGAATAAGAATAAATTGCGAGATCTCAAGTAATTCCCAAAAGGAATTACAAATACAAACTCTTTTCCACCTCACATATTGGTCTCATCGATGAATTATTTATACTCAATACAACATATTTATAAGATAAAAAACTAAACAAAGGAATCTTAATTTGAATAGGAGAATAATTCTAAACAGGAAATAATTATAAATTGATAGCATTCATAATTTTAATAAAAATTAAAATAAAAAATAATTACCACTACTATAGAATTGCAATTATATGTTTGTAGACAAAAGTTAATCAGAGATTAAATTGATAGTTACATAAATGCAGTGGTATTTTTAAAATTATTGGAACAGATAAGATGACGGTGGTAAACAAAACTAACATCTATAGTTATATGGTGGCAATTTGGAAATTTAAATAAAAATTTAAGATGATGGTTAATTTAGAAATCCATCATCCAAAAGACATTTCAAAATTCATGTGAGAAGATGAAAACATTTACACGTCAATTTTATTCTTAATAGACATGTAAAGGCATTATTAGTTGACTTGTAAAGGCATTTCAAAGTCTCTTTGGATAATGTGTATAACTTGCCATTTCTAACATTCAATTAGTTTATCTTCTAATTATAAATATTTTGTTTCAATATACAGGAGCTATCTAGAAGAAATTCAAACAATAGGTTAAAAAAAGTGTACAATGATTGCTATGGATCAAAATCTATTGTGGTAGTGTGGCATGGCAAGGTATTTTAACTTATCATTCCCACATAGTGCTATTATAAAAAATATTAATAATTGTTACTAATTGTTAATATTATGTTTTAAAATAAGTATAGAGAAATAAAGACATAGGTGAATTGTAACCAATGAGGGAGAATTTCTATGGGCATCACATGTATCATATAAGGGAGTGGGTGCATTTGGATGTTCAGACTACTCATGTAAGTAATTACTTTTTGATTAAATAATTTTTATCATATAAAAAGTTTTTCATCAAAACTTTATGCTTATTTTTTGAAAAATCAAAGTCAAGATGCTAAAATTGGTCATTTATTGATCTTCACAATCTAGTGCTTCCCCTAGCAGCTTCCTGATAGGTTTGTTGAATCTTAATAAGCCTATTATTGCTGACGAAGTGCTAGGCACTCATCGAGGATATAGAAAGGCAATTGGTTATGTGCTTGATAAGAAGACACATAGCACCTCTGGCACCAATTCATCCACTATAGTATTTCCTTCAAAGTAGTAACAGGATGTAGCATTTACAAAGGAGGTGTAGACCTATATTACTAAGAGTTAGCAAGGCTTAGCTATGATGGAATAGTGGATTCTCTATCATGAACAAGTGTAGTACGAAACTTATATTATCCTTGAAGGTATGCATGTTGTTTACAGTCCATAGGATTTTCTCTACCTCGTCCTATTATGTTTTCTCCTCCTCTTCATATGAACATTCGTTGACTAAAAGTACCATCTATATTTACTTCTAAATCACTCTGTACATTGTAACATCCCCTGACCCCTTAACTACAGTGGCTCTTGCCTCTATCTTAGCTACAACCATGCTTACCTCTACCCTAGCCCTCGTGCTTGCCTTTAGATGATGGTGAGGATAATGACAATAACGATAAGAATTATTATTTTAAGTAACTATTGTATGTGTATATAGCATGTATTTACTTTTTGATACTTTACATTATGTATGCATGTGGATTATTTGTTTTATTATATATTATTCGGAGGTAGTTTTCATTGTATTTATTTTTACAATTGATTATGTTAAATAATTATTAACACATCTATATCTAAATAATTATTATATTTTTATTTTATTTATATATATATATATCTAAATATTTGAATTAGATTTAAATTCTTTTTCATTTATTGCTTACTCTTCAAATTATGAATACAAATGTTTAAAAAAATTAACAAAAAATCCTATGATGAATTTTATTTTTTTTATAAAATAAATACAAGCTAATACAGACGACTCTAGCTTATGCAAAAAATAAATATCATTTATGTAAGTCTGACCTATACAAACGACATTTGTCTTCTATGTAAGTTAAACTTATACAAATGACAAATTAACCTATATAGAACATAAATGTTATTTGTATAGGTCTATCCTACATAGAAACATAAATAATATCATCTATGTTGAGTGAACAAGCACGATGCTGTGCAGATAACCCAATACATATAACAATGTCATCTCCAACACATACAAGGATGACAAATGAGGTTTATACAAATGATTTTTGTCATCTGTATAAGCTTTTTTTTGTAGTGTTTTTAAAATCACCTATTCTAGGGTAGGATTATGCTTCTTAAACTACTAGAATCATCCATTTTTTTTCTATTTTACTAGGATTAGTTTTAGAAATTACATTTAGGTAAATTTATATGGATCCTTAAATTAAATTTACACAAGCATTGAAATTAGGATTTTAAGCTCTAGAATACTTTATCATAACTTTAGGAGGTCATTAGCACCTTACTGGCAAGAACGATTGGCTACGATTCTAGTGGAAGAAGTTATTATTCTACTTCAGCCCCAGTGAAGTTCATATTACTATTTCACAACACCTCCATATTGCTAGCAACAATAACAATTGGTAGAGAAAAGTGTTAGATTTATGACAAATTTTGTGATAGACTTAATGTGGCCTTCATGACCATATGAAAAGATATAGTCTATAGTATGAAATAATTATAGTCATATGAAAGGATATGGTTTAAAGGTTATGAGTTAATGTTTGCATAAATATTGCATAATACAAAAGGTTATCATCATAAATTAGATTTAGACACTTAGCCAAAGTCATATATCTAAATTAAATATATATTATGCAAGATTAATATGCCTTTGAATGCATTTGATAGTTTTGTATATGAAAAGTTTTTCACTTAATTAATTGAGTTAATTGGATTCATTAATGCTAAAGGAAAGTGAAGAGCTAAGACTTTTTGATGGGTTAAGTCATAAAGGCTATAAATAGGGCTCTTAGTCCCTCTCTTCACTCCTAAACATAAGTTTATGTGACTTCTCATCATCTCATAAATATCATAGTCTTATTTGAGTAAGAAGAGAGAAGGTTAAGGTGTTATCTAATTCTATATCTTGTTTTATTTATTTATCATCTTTATTATGATTCAAAGTATTTCATCTATCTTTTCTTACTTCTGTATTTTATTATGCTTAAGTTGTTTAAATATTATAACTTATTTGTAATTGTAATCATAGCTAAGATCTAAATAATAAAATTTTTTAACATAAAAATTTTCTAACATGTGGTATCAAAGCTAGGTTGTGGCTTATGATTATAATTATGGCAATGTTCATTTGTGTAATATGTTGAGTTCTTTATGGTTATTTTGTTTTCACCATAATGAAGCAAAACATATCCATAGTTGGAATATTACACAAATTCTAAAAGATGTGACTATAGAATTTTTATCCCTAAAGGTGTAATTATTTTATAATCATGCTATAGTTTTAAGTTGTTTTATGCCCAAACGTGTTTAACATATCAAAATAAAGATTTATAAAAGTGAATGAAGTTTATCAGTTTTGAGCAAATAAATTGCATGTCATATTTTATGCCAAAGGATATGTATGATGATGCACTAAGATTACTCTTAAATTGTTATATAATGGTTTGCTAATTGATCATGATTATAGTCTAAGCTATCTCGATTGGTTCTCTCTTTGGGCAAATGTAAAACATCCTTGAACTGAATGGCTCTAATTTTGGAGATTGGAAAAAATAATTATTGATTACATTGGGATGCTTGGATTTGGACTTGTGCTTATGAATTGATGAGCTTGAAAAGCTAACTAAAGTAAGTTCTTCTAAGTAGCAATCCAACTATAACAGCTGGTAAAAATCTAATGATCATGAAAAGCAAGATTACCAACAATATTTATATATCTATGGTGGATTGCTTTAATGCTAAGGAATTCTTGGAATCTATAGAGAAACAATTCAAATCTTCCGACAAGGCATTAGCAAGTATGCTCATGAGTAATTTGACTAGTAAAAGATATAATAGGATGTCTGGTATTTATGAACATATATTGGAAATGACAAACTTGGCTAAACAACTTCAATCTATGGATATGACTATTTTTTAACCCTATTTTGGTGTAATTTATTCTTAATTCTCTTCCTCCTCAATTGGTCCATTTAAGATAAGTTATAACACACATAAGGGAAAATGGACCATAAATGAATTAATTGTCATATGTGTTCAAGAGGAAGAAAGATTAAAGAAAGAATGATTGCATTCTATTCCATTAGTTCACATGGTATCAAAGGGTCATAATGGTAAAAGCCCTAACAAAGGTAAAAAGCATGCAAATTGACCACCAACTTAAGGAAAAGAAAATGTTGTACATAATAGTGCAAATACAAGTTCTATAAAATGCTTCTTTTGCAATAAAAGAGGTAATATGAAGAAGGATTATCCAAAATGTAAGAATTAATTTGAAAAGAAAGGTAATTATTTTACCTATATTTATTTTGAAATCAATTCAATTGATGTTCCTTCCAATACTTGGTGGTTAGATTCTAGTGTCATGATTCATGTATCTAATTCTTTATCAGGATTCCTTTTAACTTAAACCCCACTACCACATGAAAGGATCATTTTTATGGGAAATAAAGAATAAGCTAATGTAGAAGCTATCGGAACCTGTAAACTTGTTCCTAGTACTGGTTGTTCCTTGATATTATCAAACACCTTTTATATCCCTTCTTTTTCTAGAAACTTAGTTTCTGTTCTTTATCTTGACTTGGAAGGATATTATTTTAAATTTAGTATTGGAATCTTTAAGATGTATAAAAATAACATTTTGATTGGATTTGGCATTTTGCTTGATGGCTTGTACAAAATTTATATTATCTTTCCTTTTCTCAAACTAATTTTACTTTAATTTAGATACATGTGTTAGCACTAAAAGAAATCATTAAAATGAAACTTTATCCTTTTTATGGCATAAAAGGCTAGGTCACATCTCTGAGGAAAGATTACAATAATTAGTCAAGGAGAGTGTCATAGAAAATCTTAATTTTTCAGATTTTGGTACTTGTATTGATTGCATTAAAGGAAAATAAACTAAAAATACTAAGAAAAGTGCTATAAGAAGTTCCATGTTACTTGAAATGATACATATAGGTATATATGGACCATTTCCATCTTATATAAAAGCGGGAAAATGTTTTATTACCTTTATTGATGACTTCTCACATTATAATTACCTTTATCTTATTAAAGAAAAAATTGATGCCTTGAAAATATTCAAAATTTTTATTATAGAAGTTGAAAATCAACTTGAAAAGAAGATAAAGGTTGTGAGATCTGATAGGGGTGGTGAATGTTATGAAAAATATGATGAAACTAGTTGTAATTCAAGTTCATTTGCTAGATTCCTTCAAGAAAATGACATTGTAGCACAGTACACAATGCTTGGTACACCTCAACAGAATGGTGTGGCTGAGAGATATAACCATCCCTTATTAGATATGATAAGGTGTATGATAAGTAATTCTACTTTACCAATGTTCTTATAGAGAGAGGCAATTAAAATGGCAATGTATATTTTAAATTATGTTCTTACGAAAGTTATCCTTAAAACTCCTTATGA
Organism: Sindora glabra; assembly: GCA_020226215.1. Classification (NCBI taxonomy): domain Eukaryota; kingdom Viridiplantae; phylum Streptophyta; class Magnoliopsida; order Fabales; family Fabaceae; genus Sindora; species Sindora glabra. Next base: position 57,444,305 of record CM035235.1, on the reverse strand, counting down.
ATTATGGGTAATAGAAAATTGAGTTTAAATTATCCTTGCATTTAGGGTTGTCTTGCTGAAGCAAAACTTTTTAATCCCTATGAAAATAAATTGGATTCTAGGATAATAAGTTATTATTTTATTGGTTATCCTGAAGGTTCGAAGGATATATTATCCTAATCATTACACCAGAATTGTTGAAATAGGTATAGCAAAGTTCCTTGAAAATAGAATTGATAATAGGAGTCATGAATCAAGAAAGGTGGTGTTATCTTTAATTAAGGAATCAACTAGTTTTCAAACTAGTTTAGAGATATCACCTATAAAGGAAAATAACAGCCCGATTATACATTTCGTCAAAGAAAGTACACATGATGGAGAAAATATAGTTCATTCAGAATCATTAAGGCATTCTAAAAAGACAAGGAAAGAAGTAACTCCAACTCCAAATTATTATATTGTGTATCTACAGGAATAAAATTTTGACATTAGATTAAAGATGATCCAATGACATTTTCACAAGCTATAAGAAGTGAAGAATTTGATAAGTGGTTAGATGCCATGAAGGATTAAATGGCATCAATGTAAAGAAATTAAGTCTGGGAATTAGTCAATTTACCTAATGTGTTATTCCAATTCAATGAAAGTGGGTTTTCAAAACTAAAAAAAGACTCCAAAGGCAATGTTGATTGATATAAAGTTAGACTTATTGCTAAAGATTTCACTTAAAGAGAAGGAATAAATTATAATAAAACCTTTTCTCTAGTATCAAAGAAACATTTTTTTTAGGATTCTTATGGCATTAATAGCTCATTTTGATCTTGAGTTACATTAAATAGATATGAAAATAACTTTCTTGAATAGGACTCTAGATAAAGAAATATACATGTAGCAACTTGAAGGATTTAAGAAAATGGGGAATAAGCATTTAGTATGTAAATTAAAAAAATCCATATATGGACTTAAGAAAGCTTCCCTATCGATGGTATCTAAAGTTTCATAATACCATTATGACCTTTGAGTTTAAAGCTAATGAATTTGATGATTATATATATTTGAAAGTTAATAGGAGTAAGTTTGTCTTCATCATTTTGTACGTGGATGACATACTAATTGCTAATAAGGATTATATTATATTACATGAAATTAAAACTTTTCTTTCTGAGGATTTTGAAATAAAGGATATGAGAAATGCATCTTATATTCTTGGCATTGAAATTTACTAAGATAGGTCTAAGAGATTACTTGATTTGTCTCAAAAGACTTATTTTAACAAAATTCTCGAAAGATTTAATATACAAAAATTGTTTGCCAAGTTCAACTCCCATTGTAAAAGGTGATAAATTAAGTCAAAGTCAAGGATCATAAAATGAACTTAAGCAAAATGAAATGGAATCTATTCCATATGCATTTGCTGTTGGACGTTTAATGTATGCTCAAATATACACTCACCTAGATCTTAGCTATGAAATTAGAATGCTAGGAAGATATCAAAGTAATCCTAAAATGGATTACCAAAAGGCAGTAAAGAAGGTGCTATGTTACCTTCAAGGCACTAAGAATTATATGCTCACCTATCAATACTATGATCTATTTGAGGTGGTTGGTTATTGTGACTTAGATTTTATAAGTTGTGTAGACACATTGAAATCTACATTTGGGTATATCTTCTTGTTAGCTAAAGGAACCATTTCTTGGAAAAGTGTAAAGCAAACTCTAACAACCTCTTTAACCATGGAAATTGAATTTGTGACATGCCATTAAGCCATTTCTTAAGATATTTGGTTGAAGAATTTTATAGTTAGGCTAAAAATTATAGATTTTATTTCAAAGCCCTTTATAATTTTTTATGACAATTTAATTATTATTTTCTTCTCTGAGAATAACAGGTTAGTAAATCAAAACATATTGAGTTGCAATACCTTGTTTGTGAAAGGGTATAGAATAAGAAAGTATCTATTAAAATATTAGTATTAAAATAATGTTAATAGATTCTATGACTAAAACATTAGCACCTAAGGTTTATAAGGATCATGTATTATTCATGGGACTTATTGATAGAAATGATCTTGTGTAATTAATGTGATTTACACATTTCAACTTGTCTCCTTTGTATATGTACACATTATGGAAAAAGAAATAACTCTTGTGTTTTGTAATTAAAGTGGACTATTAATATGAACACTCGGTATTAGCTCATGATGGCTTGAATTTGCTCATATCTTTCCTTATTAAGTTTTTCCTAGAGGCATGTAGATCTTGTGATGCATAATTAGAATTATATCATTTATAGGTGTAAAACTGCATTGATCCATATTTATGATAAGTCTAAGAAAAGGGTAATTGATCATTATAGTTTCATAATGGCCACGATTTCTATGAATCCACTAGAGTTTATTAAGCTCATATGCTCATTTAGCCAAGTGGGAGAATGTTGGATTTATGATAAATTTTTTGATAGATTTAATGTAGCCTTCATGACCACATGAAAAGATATAGTCTATATTATTAAATAATTATAGTCATATGAAAGGACATGGTTTAAAAGCTATCAGTTAAAGTTTACATAAATATTGCATAATACAAAAGGTCATCATCATAAATTGGATTTAGATACTTAGCCAAAGTCATGTATCTAAATTAAATGTACATTATACAAGATTAATGTACCCTTGAATGCATTTGATGGTTTTGCATATAAAAGGTCTTCCACTTAATTACTTAAGTTAATTGGATTCATGAATGTTAGGAAAAAGTGAAGGGTCAAAACTCTTTGATAGGTTAAGTCATAAAAGTTATAAATAGGGCTCTTAGTCTCTCTCTTCACTCATAAACATAAGTTTGTGTGACTCCCATCATATCACAAATATTATAGTCCTATATGAGTAAGAAAAGAGAAGGCTAAAATGTTATCTAATTCTATATTTTGTTTTATTTATTATAGTTATTAGATTCATTATGGTTCAAGGTATTTCACCTGCCTTTTCTTACTTCTACCTTTTATTATGCTTAAGTTGTTTAAACATTATAATTTATTTATAATTGCAATCATAGCCAAAATCCAAATAATAATTTTTTTAATATGAAAATTTTCTAACAAAAAGCTAGTATCTAATGATGGCATAATTACAAAAGGAAGTAGCAAAAATAGCGATGAGCAGAGGAGCAACCATGATAGAGAAATTGCATGGTTTGATTTGGAGAAAGAAAAAAGAAAATAGGCTAATATTTTAGAAGTGAGAAAGGGTTTTATTTAGATATTTCTCATTTAACTTAAAATCCTAACCACTCTTTGGAGTTAGACCAAGGAAAAGATTTAATATTGTAAGGTAGTAATAAAACAAACTAATCCTAGTCATCTAAAACTATATCATTATGCATCAATCTTTTTTTAATTATTCATCATTTACTATTTTATGAATAAAAATACTTTAAAAGTCATTTATAGAGACATCGAACCAACCTAAGCTACATAAGTAAAATTTTAATAACTCTAAAAAAATATAGTCTTCTTGAATTATACATATAAATTCCACTATAAGATAAAATAGACATAGTTAAATAATAGAATATACAAATAACTAATTTATTTACTCTAAAACTTTAATTTAATTTGAAATTTTTTAAGTAATACATTTGTTTAAAATAAATATTTAGAAATTTAAACTAAATATATACAAAATAAAATAAATAAATATTTAATTGATAATTTGGATGTTACAATTATTCAATAATATATTGGAATTAAACATGCCAATTTTTTTTACAAAAAAAATGGATGTTGTTATAGATATTCAACATCAATTCAAAAATCAACATTGAATATATTAGATATACAATGATGTTATTATATATGTTGAGTAATAACTAAAATTTTTAAAATGAATTAATCCAATCCTATTAAGTTAACTTAACAAATAAAAATTATACATTGGGCTAATCCTAAGCTGGGATTTTTTCACCAAGTAGGGTTAAGCCAGATTGCTATACTCCTAATTTCAATCCCAAGTCAACTTTTAGTAGACAGGTTTTGCAATCTGCTATGATTTAATTATTATTATTATTAATTAAAAATTTATTATTATTATTATTATTATTATTACTACTATTATTACATCATTTATTTATTTATAATTAATTGTACATTATTAGTTAATTAAAATTAATTATTATTTCTATTTTTATTATATTTAAAAATTTATCATTATTATCATCATCATCAATGGATATAACTAAAATAGTAAGAAAATAAATTAAATCACAAAATTTTTTAATATAAAAACCTTTAAGCAGAAGAATAATTAAAAACTATAAGATTTGGACTAAAAAATTTAATATTAATTAAAATAAAAATAAATATTTTTAACTAAATTCATAATAGATATATGTATATGTCATTATTTTATAGTACTAATAATAACTTATTACTCTAATTAATATATTTATTTAGTTATAATAATTATTTATGTAATTATTTTTATTAATTTTTAAATTTTGTGATAATAAATTGAACTTTTTGCATAGTTTTTATTAATTATTTAATTTTAATATAATTATTTATTTTAATAAATTTATATAATATATATTAGTAATATTAAATATATAAACTCATTAATTTTAATATTAAATATTTTTAAATCTTGATATAATTATTTATTTTGATTAACTTATCCAATATATTTTATAATATTAAATATATAAATTTATTAATTTTATTATTAAAAATTATTTAATATTACTCATATATATAATTTTAACATTATATATTAAAGTATAATTTTAATATATCAAAATTATTATTTTAATATATATATAAATAAATAATAATAAATTATTTATTTATTATTGAATGCTATTATTAGCTAACAAATTAACCTAATAACCTAATGAGTTAAAATTTAACTTTTTCAATTCTTTATAAGATTGGATTAATCAGTTCTAGTCCCTTACTAGATTGAGTCACTGTTATCATTTTTTGTACTTGTTCCTATCCTAAGCTGAATAAAATTATACTAATCTTAAGTCAACTAATTAAACTCAATCTATTTTAGAACTTCTAGTAATAACAAATATAGAATGTCTTAAACAACTGACATTAAATAGTTTCTCTATAGTCGTGATTCAACTAGTAAAATATGGATACATCATATCCAAGTTGTCTTCATTATAGCAATTCCTTTACTTGACATATGTTGAATTGTTTTAATAATTGTTCAATTCTCATACTATGATTTATGGCTAAGAATTGAGATTTTGTAAATTAAATTTAATAAATTCTTTCACATCAACAATGGGTAATGATGATAATGGTTACTAGCAAAAAGTAATAGTAGACAGTTGTCATAGCCAACAATTGGAGGCAATGAAATTGTTGGCTATGACAATGACTGCACCAATGATCACCATGTCATAGACAATAGTGATCAATAGTAATAAATAGTTGTAAAATAAGATGTTAATAATGACGATATTCTAATAAAAGGGTGAGCAAAATAAATTATTTATATTATTAAAATGCTTTAAATTATCAAAATGTAGGATACCTACCTCCTTATAAAAATATTGGGCTAAAAGTATTTTTAAAAATATTCACGTTCTTAATTTTTTTTTAAAATTTGAATTAAATATGATAATATTATATTTTCTTATAAACATTCCCATGAATGTGAAAATATTTTGCAAATCAAGTGATGTCTTAGAGTTTGGCTTATGCCCATGTTAAATTGCTTATGATCAATTTATTGTGCTATTATAATTGTTTTGACTACTGTACACTTGTGTATTTAGAGAGGAGAAATTTTCTTGAAACATGTACCCACGTTTTATCTAATTTTGATTCATATAATTTTATAATATTAAAGTGATAATCGAATAAAACTTAAAATTTTGTTTCTTTTTTTAAAAAATATTTAGATGGATAAAATATTAATATAATAAATAGGATATAAAATAACTTTAATATTGTAAACGACATACAAATAAATTATATTTATTTTGGTAAATCAATTGAAAAAATAGCAATGAAATAGATTGTCTCATACATCTAATTGAAGAATATGGGAATAAGTCCTCCTGATTCAAGAATAGTTGCTAAAGTTTATCTACCAATGCAATCTGAGGGATCCAATATAGGGAAAAATATACAAAATCTCCCTAAAGACCCTAAGAGCGTCAAACTTGATATAAAAAGTTTAAAATCCATAAATTAAAAATAAAATTTTGGTATTAAGGGGGAAATTCCTGTGTCGAAGAGATGGCCAACGACGATGACACCTTAAACTAGGGCATTAATTTGGAAGAAGAAGTAGACCAACTTTGAAGGAGTATAAAGAAAATCAAACGAGGGATGTTGAATTTTGAAGGTGGTACCATAGTCTTAAGAAGTTATAGTGATCTCGTTTCAGAACCTCTTTCAGACAGTTACAAACAAGTTGCGTGATCATACAAACAAATGCTGATAGGAGATGATAATTTGGACGAAGAAAATAGAAGCAAAATTGATATGGATGGAGAAGATATGATGTCAAACAGAGCAGATTCATTTGATGAGGACAATTGTGATAGTATACAGGTAATAGATAAACTTCAAGCTGACAATACTATAATACTTGTATTGAAATTATCTCAAGAAGAGGAAATTAGGATTAGAAGGCCTTGGAAAAATTCCCTAATAATTAAACTCCTAGGAAGGAAGGTGGGTCGGTATTTGGAAAGGAAATTGTTACAATTATGGAGAGGATCAGGAATTTTTCAACTAATAGACTTGGGCTATGAATACTATCTTGTAAAATTCATGAACATTAAGGACAGGAATTATGTTTTGACAGGTGGTCCATGGATGATACTGGATCACTATCTTATTGTACGTGAATGGACTCCTAATTTCAACCCAGCTACTACTCTGATTGATTCTGTAGCAGTATGGATTAGATTTCCCAAACTAGCAATGGAATACTATGATCACAAATGCTTAAAGGCTTTAAGCAATAGGATTGGTAAAACTATTAAAGGGGATATGAACATGAAAGAACAAACAAGAGGAAAATATGCTCGTGTCTATGTTAATGTCAACCTCAACAAACCCTTCATACCACAATTTAAGATTAGGAATGCAAAAATTAAAGTGGAGTATGAGGTCATGCATCTCATTTGCTTTAACTATGGCACATATAGGCACTATGTTGAAGGCTATCCAAAGAAAGGTAGTTGCATGGAAAATGACCAAGAACAGGACTGTATGAACACCACAATGCAACAAAATGCAAAAGAACAAGGTAGGCATATACTAGACAATCAACCAAGTATGGAATATGGGGATTGGATGATAGTTCAAAAAAAAAGCAAGGAAGTCAAAAATTGATACTCTAAATAGGGATAGAAAAGCCATCACTAGTGAAAAGAAAAATAACAAGGTTTCAAGCTCAAGATACAAGCTTTTAGCTAATCTTATGTTTGTCGATGATGAAACTGTCAGAAAAGAATCCTATAATCTACCTTCTTATAAAAAATAGGAGCCACCATAGAACATCCTATTAGAGGAACATGTTTAAAATAAAGACAGAAATACAATGCATCAGAAATCAACAGGCTCCAAACAAAAGGAAAAAATATACTGTATCACATCAAGTCTCACAGAACAAACCAGAAAGTAGCATGACACTACCATACTATCCACTCACCAAAAGATATGGCCAACTAGACAGGCATCTAAGGACTTGGAAAAGTAGGAGAAACCTATACAACCCATTATCTGAAATAGATTTCGAGAGATAACAAATATAATGTCATCCCTAATGCAGCTTGACCATTCCAATGTAATTAAGACAGGAGAACCTCAATGTGAACCCTGGCCTCCTAACCTACCAAAAACCCAATAACAAAATGAACTTCCTGATTCTAATGATTATACATCCATGATAGCAGAAACTCCTAATGTGGACAAGCTTGAAAATGAGCCAAACTTGGATCAAATTGTTGCTAGGTGACAGGGTAATGAGAAGGAAAGTTCAAACCACATGATTGTAGTTTAATTAATTTTATCCAATGATTAAAAAGATTATAACATGGAATTGTAGGGGAACCAGAAGTGAAATGTTCATTACTCATTGTAAAGAGTTAGTTAATTCTCACCAATCTAATATTATTGCTTTAGTAGAGACAAAAGTGGATAGTTCCAGAGCTTCACTATTTTTAAAAGTTTAAAATTTAATCATTTTTATATAACTGATAATAGGGGTAGATCGATAGGTATCTGGGTTAGGTGGAATGGAGATAATGTCCAGCTTTCTTTATAGTTGTTAACTTTCAATTTATGCACTTAAAGTGGAAGACTTTCATTCTGAGGCTTGGTTTCTCACTGTTATTTATATGAATCCCTAGAAGGAGCTCAGAGTTGATTATAGAAGGAAAATCCTTGATCTTGCTAAAACTATTACTGACCCATGGCTTTTGGTGGGAGGCTTCAATGATATTACCTGTACTGCTAATAAAAAAAAGGAGGTGCCCCAATTAGTCTTGCTCACTATCAACAGTTTGCTAATTAGATTGATGCTTATGGATTTATTAACCTAGGATGGGAAGGCTTAAAGTTTACATGGAGAGATCTTCTCAACACAGGATATAATAGAGTGTTTGAAAGGTTGGATAAAGGTATAAGTAACATGGAATGGAGAATAAAATATGGTGAAGCAGTGATTAAAACATTACCTCAGATTTATTTTGACCACCATCCCTTATTGGTGGACATTGAAGGAGGAAAATCAAATCCTAAAGAGAGACCATTTAGATTTGAAGCTACTTGGCTAATGCACTCTGATTTCCAATAATTCATTCAAAAACACTAGAATAATAGTGTAACAATGGATGCCAATTTATCTGATTTAATTAACTTTTAAAGCATTGGAATCATTCAATTTTTTGTCACATAAAAAGGAGGAAAAATAAAGTTCCATCTCAGATTAAAAGCATCCAAAAAGCTTTTGGTAGAAAATGGAACCTATATCTTGATAGATTAAAAAAATCTCTTCAACAGGATTTACAAGAGATTTTAATTTAAGAAGAGATCTTTTGGCACCAAAAAACTCAAACCAAATGAATTTAAGATGGTGATAAAAACACTAAATTCTACCATTCAAAAATAATTGTTAGAAAAAGGAAAAATTAGGTTACTATACTCAGAGACCACCAAGGAAACTAGATAGATAACCAAGTTAAGCTGATCAATATGATTGTGGACTTCTTTAAGAATCTTTTCTAGAAGGAAGATATTGATCATCACTCGATTCAGATAAATCTAAAATTTCAGAAGATAAAAGATACAGATAAGAAGATTCTGTAAAAGCCAATTACTATAGGAGAAGTTAAAAAAGCTCTTTTCAACATAGAAGCAACTAAAGCTCTAGGTTATGATGGATACCCAACAATCTTTTTCTAAATAAATTGAAATCTAGTGAGAAATGATTAATTGATATAGTCCAAGGTGTTTATGAAGGCTACCTTAATGTAGAAAAAATCAACTAGACTCTTATCACACTAATCCCGAAACAAGACCACCCAAAACTTGTTAACCAATTTAGATCGATATCTTTGTGCAATGTTTCATTTAAATGTATCACTAAAGTTATTATGAATAGACTTTTTTCTATGTTGCCTTACTTGATCTCTTTGTTTCAAGCTATTTTTATTCTTGGTAAACATATCTAGGATCATTATTGCAAATGAAATGATCCACTCCATGAAGTTGAAGAAGGGGTGGATTTGTTATATGGTGATTAAAATAGATCTAGAAAAGGCCTATGATAGACTAAAGTGGGAATTCATTTTAGATGTTCTAAAGGAAATTGACATTCCTACTAATATTACAAGGGTAATTATGTAGTGTATCTTTTCTACATCATTGAACATTATGTCGAATGGAGCCAAATTAGAAGACTTCAAGCCATCACGTGGAATCAAATAGGGAGATCCAATATCTCCATACCTATTTATTTTATGTATGGAGAAGTTGTCCCATGTTATAATAGAAGAAGTGAATGTTGGCCACTGGAAACTTATTTAAGTAGGGAAGAATGGGCCCAAAATCTCTCATCTAATGTTCATTGATGACCTCATTCTTTTTGTTGAAGCTACTACTGATTAGATTAGTTGTATTAACAGATGTCTTGATAAATTTTGTCAAGCTTTTGGCTAAAAGGTTAACGCCTTTAAATCAAAGATTCTATTTTCCAAGAATGTTAATAAGAATGTAGTAGATAACATCTCCAAAAATTGTGGCTTCTCCCCTACTCTAGATTTGGGGAAATACCTTGGAATTAGACTAATTTCCTTTGGTAATAGTAAAAGCCAATATAGAGATTTAATTTCCAAAATTAGTAAAAAAATTGGAGGGATAGCAAGCTAAAAGCCTCTCAATGGCAAGGAGAGTAACATTAACTAACTCATTAATCTCAGTAATGCCAATATATCACATGTAAGTTGAAAGAATTCCTAAAGGAATATGTCACGCGATTGAGAAAATTTAAAAAAATTTCATTTGGGATCATAATGATAGTACCAAAAAGACACACATGATTAACTAGAGCATTATTTATCAACCTAAATCATTAGGAGGCTTGGGATTAAAAAACTTGACAATAATGAATGCTACTTGTCTTATGAAATTGTGTTACAAGGTGTGCACCACATCTAAAGCTCTTTGGATTCATGTTCTGAAAGGAAAATATAGAGATAGAAGTTCATAGCCTATTTGTGTCCAAAGTTCAAAGTGAGACTTCATATTCTAGAGAGATTTAACTAAGCTATAGAGTGAAATAAAGAAATTCCTTAGATGGAAAATTTAGGATGGCTCTCTAATTAATTTTTGGAAGGATGACTGGTTAAATTTAGGAAGTCCTCTATGCCAACATACTACATTACCTATAAATGAAAATCAACTATCTGCCAAAGTATGTAACCTAGTGGCTCCCAATAATAATTGGGAGTGGAATGCACTACAACAACTTCTCCCAAGCTCAATTCCTCACAAAGTAATGCCTATCTTCCCTCCACAAGCTCAAGCAAGGAAGGATTAACTATGTTGCTTTAAAAATCATGGATGCTTCTCAGTTGCAAGTGCCTATAAAGCTCTTATGAAGAATTACTGGGCTCTTGAATATAAAGTATGGAGTAATGTCTGGAAACTAAATGTTCCCCAATGAGTTAAAATGTTTATTTGGCAGGTATTACACAAAAGTTTATTGACAAATCAAAGAATAGCCAAATAGGGCTATGGTTCCAAATATTGTAAACTCTATCAACCATGAAGAAACCATATTACATGTCCTTTGTGATTGTAAACTAGCAGTAGAAATATGGAGGAAGGTGGTCCTAAGTTAGCACCTAACCCAATTAATGTTGATGGATCATAGCAGTTGAATAAATACTAACCTCAATTAGAAGATCATATTTCGAGCTAATTTGTATTGGGCTGATACCTGGGCCATTACAGTATGGTACTTGCGGAACTAGTGGAACAAGGAGAAGCATGAAGAAGACTTCTTGAGACCAAGAAATGTCGTGGGCAATATATTCAAACATATTAAGGAAATTGGTAGCAGTTTATTTACAAATTCTATAGAATCCAACTAGACCATGGAAATTCAAGTAAGCTGGTCACCTCTTTTTGAAAATTGGGTGAAGTTAAACTCAGATGGAGCTTGTAATAGAAAAGACAGAATGTGTAGCGTGTGGAGGGGTTGTAAGAGATTCTTTAGGTAAATGGATCCATAGGTATACAAAACCCCTCAGAGATTGTAACTCTTTTGAAGCATAATCCTGGGGTATGATTTGTGGCCTCCAAATAGCTTGGAATAGAGGTTATAGGAAAATTCAAGTGGACAGTAATTCAAAAGCTTTAATAGATTGCTTGCACCAGACTGGAGAGTTCAAACATTATTTAATCAAAATAATTAAAGAGCTTTTTGCTTAAGATTGGGAATTGGAGTTCAACCATATACTTTAAGAAGGGAATCAATGTACTGACTAGAAGGCTAAATACGGGGTCAATCTCCCTCCAAGAGTTCATGAATATGATAATCCTCCCACTAAAGTAGATTATATAATACTTGTTGATGCTATAAGAGTCCCTATGACCCACTCTATTAATGTATTTTAATGCTCTTTTCTTTTTCAGTAGTAGCCCCTTTATTTCATAAAAAAAAAGGTTAAAATCCTATAAAAGGGGAGATTCTAGTATATTAGTTGTACCAATATATCGTAAATTTTAATTGTAGAATTTTATTTATTTTACACAATACTGTATAGAATCGAATCCAACAATTGGATCTAATGTGCACCAAAGTCATTGCCCCCTACAAATCATCCCTCACAACTTATATGCCAATGGCAAGAAGCATGTTAGCCACTATTGCTCTAATTTTCTCCATTCCCTCGCCTTCTTTTTTAAGCAAAGTGATTACTAAAAAAAAGGTAGTGAGGTGTATTGCAAGCAAAAAGACTACAAAAAGGAAAGCAATGAATATAACAAATTCAGTTTTTTAAATTCATATATTTAGAAGGGTAACAAATCAAAAAATTTTAATTGAAGGGAAAAATAAAAAATATCTTCAATTTAAGATAGTTAGATTTTATCTCCTTTAATTTTAAAAAGTTGGATTTGATATTTTTTAAATTATACAAAATTGAGAATTAACACTCATTATATAAATTTTTCATTTTATCAAATTATGTGATTTTTTCATGAACAAGAATCACAAAATTATAGAATATTGGTTTATCTCATCATTTTTTCACACATGAAATTGGAACTCATTTTCAAGTGATTAATTAAAATTCTATGTATCTAATTTAATTTTGATTAATTATATAATATAGAAATTATGTGCATAAAATTAACGAGATAAATTAATATATTATTATAATATATTTTAAAAAATTACATAATTGATAAAATAAAAATTAAATCAATGATGGTGTTGATTCAAAGTTTTGTATAATCGAAGAAGGTGATATCTAAATTTTTAAAATTGAAAATTATAAAATTTTATTATTTCAAAGTTAAAAGGGATATTTTGTATTTTTCCTTAATTAAATTTATAATAGAATTTTATAAATCTGTGAGGTGATTCAATTACATCTACTATCTTAATTGTGGCGATAAATCAAAACTAAAATCGTAAACATAATGAATCAATTATTGAAAGTATTAGTGATAAATCAAACACCAATGCTCTGGATATTAAGCTAGACAAAGGAAGAGAGTAATTTTAAACGATAGACGGAAATAAAACATTACAAGGGATATTTAAGCACAACACACTTTCGCAGCCCTCGCCACCCTTGAAGAAACAGTGTGAATAAGGTGCAATTTACACCAAAAAAATTGATGGCAAATTCTACACGCATTGAGTTTTACTCAATGCATGAATAAATTGACTTTATTGGAAAATTATAAGTTATTGAATTGAATGTTTTTTGTCTTTAAGAAAATGTAAAATTCAATAAAAGCCATTAGATACTTAATATACAGATAAATTTAATGTATGGAAGAACTCACCTTAATTGATTTTAAGATCGCCAATTACTTTTTATCTTCTCTCGATGGGTGATTTTCTTTAGAAGTGATAATAGGACAATCGCTTATCAAGAATTTATAACCTAACTTATTTTTAGCGTAATTAGGGGTAGAGATAAATTAGGCCAGATTAGGTTAAAGTTACTTTATAAATTATTGTTCTGAACTTGGTTTGTTAATTTATATATTGGTTTGTTAATTTATATAAAGTTAAAATTTAGACTTGACTTAACCTATTTAAAAAATTTGACTTGCCTTATTTATTGTTCAAAAACTTATTTATATAAATGAATTTTCAAATAAATTAATAGGTAAAGGTTTTCAAGGCAAAAAAATAAATTAATAATTAAATTTGGTATATATTTACAATTATGTGTATTAAAATATATTAATGTTATATAAATATGATATTATACATATAAACTTATTAATTATTAAATAAGTTGATCTTATAGACTTACGAGCTGAATTTATAAAAAATATAGCTAACCTATTTATCTAAATAAGTATAAATCTATTTACCGACCTTGGCATAACCTATTTAGGTAAAAATGGTAGGTTAGGCTAGGTTGAATGCCTTTAATAGGCAGTTTAATATATTTCTGCCTTTATATTTTATTTGACCTAACCTTTTTATCTAAATAGATTAAGTCAAGGTTGACAAATAGATTAGGTCTATTTTTTATAGGTTTGGCTTGTAAACCTATCAAACTAACTTATTTAAGAATTAATATGTTTATATACAATATAATGCAACATCATAAATAATATATTTAGTCATAAAAATATATATAATATTAATATAATTTTAAGACTTAATTTAATTATTACTTCATTTTTTGTCTTGAAAGCCTTTGGATATTAAATTACTTGAAGGTTTATTTATGTAATTAGGTTTTTAAATGAGTTAATAGATTAAGCTAAACTTTTTCAATAAATTACACTGAGCTCAAACTTTAGTTTTATATATATTAATAAGTCAGAATTAAGTTAATAATTTACAAAATAAGTTAAACATATTTAAAATAGAATTTAACTTGGCTTAATCTATTTTCATCCATATTTTTTTTAGATTCATTTTTGTGGTTCCCTTTCACACTGCGCATAAGGAATGGCTTCCAAAATAAAACAAGGGCAGACAGAGGAGAAGAATTAAGGCAGGAAATAGGTCTTATGCTTCTTGCTGTTAGCCATTTAACAGGGATCAAACTTTTTCATTTTTATTATATTCATTGCTTTCTTTATAGTAGTAGTCATTTTATCTATAAAACAGTCCACTGCTTTCTTTAAGCATGCATTTTGCTCATAGAACAAAGCGAGGAAACGCAGAAAATTAATAGCGGCAGTGGCTAACGTGCTCCTTGTCGTTAGTCTTTAACGGGAGCCAAACTGTTTTGTTATTTTTCAAAGTTGCGGAGGTGATTTATAAGCTTTTTAAACTTTATGGAGGCGGGTTGGTTTATGTATAAAAACTTATAATATATTAAATGAAAAAGATCTTCTATTCTATTATCGTTTAAATAAAAGGCAAAGACTACAATAGTTTCGAAATTATTATTAAGAATAATATATTTC
>CM035235.1:57324431-57429081 GCA_020226215.1 Sindora glabra | reverse complement strand
TATGATAAAAAAATACATGTCTAGCATGGTCAAGCACATAAAAAGTAATGAAAGGCCTAATAAGATAATTTGTTTAAATCTTAGTTAGGTAGATGCTTATAGAAAATAGATAGTTCTATTTTCTTATCAAGCTTTATGTGTAAACATGTGGTTCTTCAAAGTAAGCATAAGATCTTACAGTGCAAAAGATTTAATAACCTTGTAGGAGGAATGGGTTGTATATGTATTAAGAAAGACACAAGCACAAGTATGAAAGGCATTGCTAAATGTAAACTTATAGAGTTCAATTGTAAATGAAAGTGTATATATGATTGTGCTTGTAAATAATTACTTATAAATGTATATATTGCTTTTTATGTACGATTTAGTTTCATTTAAAAGGTAGTGTTTTTTTACATCAGTAAGTGTGTTTACCCTATTAGTTATGTATTTGGTTTGGTTTCAATTTTTAGAGCAGTAATAGAGGTACACTTTTTTTAAAAAAAATAATATGTCATATGGGTTGTTTATTAATAATTGACATGGATAATATACAACATCAATTCACTAACAATAACTAACATTAAAGAGTAAAAATTATGACTAGGCAGTTAACATAATAAATTGATTTAGTGGAATTTCATGTTAGTTTTATTATACAACCAAAGTGGAAAAGTAAAATTTTGTTCGTTACTTTGAAAGCTATCATTAGGCTTACAATATTAATTTTAGTTTATAACTGATATAGAATACTTAAATAATGTCATTTAATTTAACTATTTTTTTACTCTTGCTAGTGTGTTCTTTTCAAATTTAAGGTCTTTTCAAATGCCTCATTTCTCTTCTAAACCTAACTAAGAATGTTTATTTATTGTGTATTATGTTGATTTATTTGGATTCTTTATTTCTAATTTAATTATTTAGGATTTTGGATGGCGTGGGTTTCTTAAATAAAAAGTGGTGGATTTCTTACTTACAAAAGTAAATTAGTGGCTATTTCTTTAAAAAAGGCTAGGATGATAAGAGCACCATTCAAACAATATATGATACTTGCAAAGTTTAATAGCATAAGCCAAGTAATAAATTTTTTCGCAAGAGAGGCATATTGTATTTATGTTTCACCTATAATATCAATTCTAACTTTCTTATGCCCTTATTTTGCCACAATGAGATTTATAAGTATTTTTACCAATGGCCATATCATTAGAAGATAATGTGAGTTCCTTATCAACATTTAAAAGCATTATTTCTAATTTTTGCAACACCTATGTATTATATGTTCTTAATTATTCAAACCTAAATAAATATATGAAATTATTTTCATTGGAATATTAATAAATTATATGCATCATTCTTAATCTTTTTTAGCTTATTAATCTTGACCATAGAGACATTGAAATAGGACTTGAATACTGCTGTTACTACTTGTTTAGTAATCCAAGTTGCTGAATTTTGTAATTAGGTTGTATAGTAATATGAGTGGATAAATTCTCTAATTAGGTTTAGATATAGCTCTAGAGGTTGTAGGGTTTAAGAGAATTTTTAAGGAATAAAAAAATCAGTTAATAACATCACTTTTTTTATAAATCTATCATCTTATTACACATTAAACATTTGTTTTCTTTCAAAAAAAATTAACATCATATGCAAAATTTAAATTATGAAAAATTGATTATCAATATCGATTACAAAACCAAAAAAATTGATGTTATATTTCAATTATTATCATAACCCAATCTAATTGTGATTGATGTGGCATTTACTAAATAGTTCCCACTAGTCTTATTAGATAACAATGCACACTAAATCTTGACTCCCATCTTTTTAAAATAAATGGATAAAGTCTCCTATGTTTAGTAGACTCTTCAAAAGGGGTATTTTCCTGAAGACATAGATGCAATCCTCTAAAATTGTGGACGTATACTATTAATTATAAATGAATATGTTTATTACTTTACATGCAAAATTCTTCACAAATAAATACAACTAGGATTTCTCCAACTATCAATTTCTACAACAAGTGCCTTGGATTTCCAATTAAATAGCCTAACTCGAAAATA
Organism: Sindora glabra; assembly: GCA_020226215.1. Lineage (NCBI taxonomy): Eukaryota > Viridiplantae > Streptophyta > Magnoliopsida > Fabales > Fabaceae > Sindora > Sindora glabra. Next base: position 57,427,042 of record CM035235.1, on the reverse strand, counting down.
CACTTTAAACTTGTAAACATTAAAAATATAACAAAAAAATGAGTTTGTAAACTTAGTGAATGTATCTTTACCTAATTTAGTAATCAAAGATCTCAAAAATATAAATAGAATAATTTAAATACATAGAATCGAGTAAGCATTGACATTTCTATCATGTTACTCACCCAAGTTTTTAGCTATTAAGCCACTTATCTTTTACATAACCAAACTCACACAATAACCTTATTAGGTTTACATAAATACACAAGACATAATAGTATTGTTATGCCAAGATAAAATTATATATAATTAATGAAAATATATTCTTGAGTATATAAAAGGGAACAATATAGTAAACATACCACAACATCTTTTCTAATAACACTATTATTGTAGGAATAGTTAATCAATATCATATTTACTATGGTTCATGATATTCTAAATATACAGGATGAATTACAAGCATTCACAAAGCAAATAATTAAGCCTCCTTGTAATTCTTGGATTTGCTTTATTCCCTTACAAATGAGCATATGAATCCTATGTGATATACATTTCTCAAAATAATCATCTCTCCCATTTGTCACAATCACAATCATACATGTGTCATAGCATTTCTCAAATCAATTTTTCATATCATAAATCAACCTAACCATACATTCACAATGTAAACATAGTAACAATATTAATAGTAATTCGCATGTCTCTTAGGAAAGACCTCAAATCATACAACCAGCATTCACAAGTAGATAATGGTTGTACTACACTTTCATTTTATGGTTTCAAGGAACATTTAAATAGTGATTTACCATCTAATAATACAGTATCCAAGTATCTACAATTAACTACAATATCTACTTATCTTGTATTTTACATACCCATAATCTAGCAATATTCATAACATTATATAAGAGCATAAGAATATCAATTAGATATAAAAATAAAATTATATATATATAAAGTAAACAAAAATGTAAAAATTTACAAAGTGATAATCTAGGATAGGTATATACTCACTTAATAATGCCTCTTCTTTTAAGAACTTCAAAGCTTCCTTATTTATTTTTCCTTCTTCCTCTCTTTGACAATTAATATAATCAAACTATGATTCTTTCATCATTAACCATTTCATTCACTACAACAAATGTGGAATACACAGACAATACCTATACCGACAACAAAATCTTAGTTGTCTATATAGGGTCATAAATTTTTTTTTTCAAAAAGAGGGAGAAAGTCTATATGAACAACTTTTATTATCTGTATAGACTTGTTCCTAGTTTTTATTTTCAAAAAAATTAAAAATTATATACAGACGATAATTTTTCATTTGTATATAATTTTTAATTTTTTTAAAAAATGGAAGAAAAGTCTATATAGACAACTTTTGTTGTCTATATAGACTTTTCTCAATTTATAATTAATCATTAAGTATTATAAAATATAAAATATTAATTTATAATTATTTTTAAATTCATTATTTATAATCAATTATATTTAAAATTATTTCTTTTATAAAGCCATTTTAAAAAATATTTCATCCTTTCAATCATCTCAAAATGTAACAAAATGAAGTCAATTAAAAGATTTTATTTTCAAAAAAATTAAAAATTACATACAAACGACAATTTGTCATCATCATCTATATATAATTTTTAATTTTTTTAAAAAAAAACTAGAGGAAAAGTTTATATAGATGACTTTTGTTATGTATAGACTTTTCTCAACTTATAATTAATGATTAAGTATTATGAAACACAAAATATTAATTTATAATTATTTTTAAAATAATTATTTATAATCAATTATACTTAAAATTTTTTCTTATGTAAAACCATTTTAAAAATACTTCATCCTTTCAATCATCTCAAAATGTAACGGAATGAAGTAGATCAAAAGATGAAATCTTTTTTAGAATTATTTTACATAAGAAGTTACTTTGAATGTAATTGATAACAAAAAAAACTAATTAGAAATGAGTATAAATTAATAGTTAATCATTAATTTAAAAATAAAAAATATTATTTTCAATTTTTAATTTTGAATTGATTTTGGTTTTAAAGTTGATTAAAGGTTAATCTTGTATAAGTACACTAGAAAAAAAATAGCAAAAACCTTTTTATCCATTGAGGATTTGGATAAAGAGATAGTGAATCAATTTTCTCCATAATTTGTATAATTTAGATATTTAATTGTACATTTTAAAATATTACAAAATTTTTATTCATAAGATATAATGTATGGAGTTATATTTATTTTAGCCAAAATGATAAGAGAATGCATCAAAAGAAAAAGGAAAAAATTGTAAAATAATCCTTCAACTTTTAAGTGGTTAAATTTTACTGTACGTGTGTAACCATTAAAATTTAGAAATTATCTCTTTAAACTTTATAAAATTTGGAAATAATACACATTATTCACTAGAATAATTATTTTGTAAAATCATGTGATTTTTTATGAAGTTTTTAAGTAAGAATTATAATATTATAAAATATTAATTTATTTTATTATTTTTTAATTTTAGATGTAAATTTACACCTTGTATATGAGTATTTAATTAAAATTATTTATATATAATATGATTTTTATTAATTATATAACATTAAAATTTTAAGTGAAAAGATAACAAAAAAATTAACAAACTATAATGTTGTGATTGTAGTTCTTATTTAAAAATTTTGTAAAAAAAAGGCACATTATTTAATAAAACAATTAATTAAGTGGATGATGAGTGTCAATTTCAAGTTTTATAAAATTTAAGAGGGTGATTTTTAGGTTTGTAAAATTAAAGAGAATAATATCCGATTACTTCAAAATAATTTACATATTTTTCAAAAAATACTTTTACTATTATTTAAAAAAATTCAAAAGTAAACAATAAACAATTATTAACAGTACTGAATTTTGCCAATTGACTTTATTCTTCTGTCGATGCCAACGTGAGTATCAACGAGTGCAGCAAATCTGTATACATAAGAATCCCTCTAACTATTGCTTTTAATTTTAAAAACATTTAACTCTTACATTTGCCATTATTATTTAACTACATTTATACCTTTATGAAATTGATTAGATTCATTAATAATTTTTGTAAAATTTATTTTATTTAGGATAACTATGTTTAAAAAAATTACTCTAATTCTAATATTTTATTTTGTATGATTTTGTCAAAATTTAACTTTTAATTAAGTTTCATGTATTATGTAATATATTTGCAAGTGAAATCACTATAGTGCATATTCTAAATGATGAAGTCCTTTTATAAATAAGTTGCTATTAATTTTATCAAGATAGAATAAATTTAGTTTTAACAAAAATAAATTCCAGAAATAAGAAAAATCTATTAATTAAAGAGATTTTAATGTGATTTTTTGTTAATCTAGAAGAAATATTAATAGACAATCTATATAAAAATATATGTTAAATTATATAATTGGACTCTATAATTTAATTTCTAATTATGTTTTTATTATTTAAGATTTTTGATTCAAATCCTCATATTTTTTATTAGTTACTTGCTGTTATTTTTTTGTTTAATTTTGTCAATAACTTGCTTACAAATGTGGACAAAATTCCTTTAATGTGGCTTAATAGTTTGATGTATAGTTTGTACACAATTGTTAATTATATTTTTGTGAAAAATAACAAAATGATTTAAGATATCGTGTGAGATATTATTTTATTTTTAAATGAAAAGAACAAGTCTTATCTTTTTCACTTGATAATCATTCATTTACTAGATCATTATCTATGTAAACCAACTACTACCCAGTTTTATTTGAAACATAATAGCAAGTATCATAATTAGAAATTAAAAAGAAATAGAAAATTTTAAATTATGAAGATATAATTAAACTCTAAATGAAACTATAGGGAATAAGAAAGTAATTTAACTTGAAATAATTATATTGAATATTAATATAATTATTAGCAATCTCTAAAGTACATAGGGATAGAAATGATAATGGAGTAAGGGTAGAGCATATCAACCTTTTTTTAACCTATATTTCGTTATCAAAGACAATATATCAATTTCTTCCATGCCTCTTTATTTAGAATAATATTTGTTTTGTCATAATATTTCACAATATTTTATAGGAGTTGGAACTACTTTACATAATTTAAAAGATACATCTTTTATAGTATAGGCTTCATTCTTTTGATATTAATAATATATGAAAAATAATTCTATTTATATTAGGATGAAAGTTGACAAGTTTTCCTTTTATTTAATAGTTTAATATGAATTTAAGCTGTAGGGTTATATTTATATTGAAAAAATGCCATTTTCATTGGGAGTTTCTTGAATATTCCTTTTTATTATTCCCGTGCATATTCACACTAAAATCATAAAAATAACCCAATGGATACTTAAAGCAAATTTTGTTGACAAGCACCTACATGCTAAGATAAAATGATTTTAACTCATTACACTCGGAGAAAAAAAGTTAAAATGCATACTACTTTAAGTATTATATTTCATAGGTGAAAAAACTCTTTAATTATATAAAAGGTGCAATTATATACTTAAACTAAATATGTTAACAAAATCTTTCTATTATCATTTCTTTGAAATTTCTAAAGGGAGTTTTTGTTATTATTTTTAAGTAAATTTTTAGTAAAACTTTTTAAATATATGCTTTACAAAATTTTAATGATATAGGTTTTTTTTTTTTTGATAAAATTTAGATAAAATTTCTTAGGCATGTACTCTAAAATTCTTCATTTAACTTACAATACATGTGTTAATTTATTTATTTATTAACTATCATTAATAATTCAAGTTTGATTAATACAATAGTTATCTATCTCATAGTTATCTTCTTTAGATAAAGTAGTAAATATATATCTCATAATTTGAATGGAGAAGTGTGAACCTTACGACAAATACTTAAAAAATTTCACTTAAGTTTTATCCTTATTTTTTTAATTATTTAGTTACACAAAAATTGACTTTCTATGCATTCAAAAAGAGTTTAAATTTAAAATTGAAACTAATTGTTTTTATTTTCAAAATTAATATTTAAATAATTCTAAATTATTTATTCATAATCAATTATATATAAAAATATTCTTCTACAAAAATTTTAAAAAATATGTCAATGTTAAACCCTTTTTTTTTACATGTACAATTGTTCTATTACATAATATTTCAAATCATTGCTAAAATTTCATGTTGATAATGTTTCTTATAATAATATCTTCAACAACATTTTTTAAAATATTAAGAGGTTTAGGTTGTAAATAAAATACAGTAAGAAAATTCAACGTTTTGTAACTTTCTTTTTCATCATTCATTCATTAGTTTTAGATGATGAATCGGTGATTGATATATTCATTGTTATTTTTATTCTATGCAAATATATGATAAAACTTTTAAAAGTCTGATATCATCTTTTTCAAAGAAAAATGGAAAAAAGCATATAAAAAATTGAAAGTAGTTGACATAATTTCTTGTAACTCAAATTAATTGGATATAATAATCAGTATATATAGTTTATTTAAGCAAGTTATAATTAAATAAATTATCTATAAAAAGTTTTTATGCATAAGTCTGTACATAAAAAGATTTTTAGAAAAACATATTTTCAACATAAAATATTAATGATAATTCTAAATTATATGTATTATTAGGAAAATAAATTTGTTAAAAAATGATATTTGTTCAAATGAAAATTGCTCAAGATATCATGGATTGATATAAAATATGAAATATTTTTTAAATTATTTTGTAAAAGAATTAATTTAGAATATATATGATTATAAGTAATTAATTTAAGAAGTATTGTTTTAAATATTAAATGTGAAAGTAAAAAATTATTCCTTTCAAATATTAATTTAAATTCAACTTTGGATATAAAATTAATTTTGAAAAATTAATTCTATGCAATTAAACTCATTATAAGTATTAATTGAAAAAAATCCTTTACTGTTGAGAATTTGAAAATAAAATATAACAAAAAAGGTTTTTTTACTAAAATTATATGATTTGAATATTTAATTTTATTATTTAAAATATAAAAAAATTTATACATAAGGTATAATATAAAGAGATTATGTACATCTTATCCTTTTTCCTTAAAACCAAATACAAGAATCTCCTGTTTTGAATTTTAAAAGGATTCATCTCTCTACTGCTGAAATCTCGATTATAGTTATTTAAGTACAAAATGTTTGCTTTCGATCTAGAAGTTAATGCAGTTTTAGGTCGAGGGATGAATCTAAAATCATTTATGTACGTGTGTGTACACAAACACAAGCAACTTCAATTTTTTTTATGTTAGATCAAAAAATTATTTTTAGTTTTAAAAACAATATAATAATTAAAGATATTTAAGTTATTTAAAATAATTAATTTTAAATATTAAATTAATCTCATTCATTCTCTTTCTTTCTAAAGATAATTTTATTAATTAATTTTGATAATGGCAAATTAATTTAAATGTCCTTTATTATTTAATTGTCATTAAATTAATAGAATATTTTTTTTGTCCAATTGACTATTTTATATAACAAAAATGTTATATGTACCAAAAATATAATCTGAAATTGAGATCTAAATATTTTATATTTATTAGATTGAACTTTACAAATTTGCTCCACTCTTTTCTATTTAATAATACTTCCTGATTTATATTTAAAATTCAATTTTGAATCTCATTTTTTTTTTGTGAATATAGCATTGTTGTTTATGTAAAATCTAATGATCAATATTTAGTTTTTCCACTCTTAAAATGAATCATTTCTCTTATTTTACTATAAGAAAATATGTATTTAGTGATAGATCAAAATTACTATTCTTAAGTGGGTTTGCACACCCATAAATAATTGGTAATATATTCTAATGTTAGCAATGGATGTTGAAACATCCATCATTAATTATGTTAATAATTTGTTAAATTTATTTAATAAAAAATATAAAAATTGTTCCACCACTAAATTTATTAGTAACAATTTATTAACAGACTTAGCAATTGAAACCAAAATTTGTTTTCAAATTTTAGCCATGAACTAATGCATAATAATCTGAAAACTTTTCAATAGAGTAATGAAATTTCATGAAATTAGTGGTGAATTTGCTAGAAATTGTTGCCAGTTCCATCACTATTTGGAACACACCATTTCAATAAAAATAAGTTAGTAAAAGATTACTCCATCGCTAATTCTGCTTGTGAGCTATAGCTTATATTGGACTCTCACTTTCCCTTTCCCCTTTCCTCTTCTCCTTTTCTCTCATAAGCTGCAACTGCAAATTAGCCTCCATTGAGCTTGTTTGCCATTGCTATTGCCATTTACTACCACTATTATGAATGCTCACAAAGCTTTTTATTTTCTAAATAGCTAACATTTTGGTGTTTTTCCACTTTTTTTAGCTAATTTTAGGGTTTAATTTGTTGATTTGTTAGATTTCATAGTTATTTTTACCTTAACTTGTATGATTTTGGCTTAAGTTTCTTCTACCTTGCTACCTCTATGTTAAATACGGTGTTGCTTTGAATTTTGGCAAAAGAAAAGATGGTAACCTAGTAGAACTAGCTTGTTTCCTAACAGTTGATAATTAAGTAGCATGAATGCAACTATAGAGCATTATTTTGAAGGTTATAGATACCATTTAACACTCTATTAGAGGAAAAGTTTCTAGTTAACGAAGGAGACGAGTACCATAAGGATAACTAACAATCAGATGCTGAGAATTTGCCTTGCAAGGTCTAAGGTTTTATTTTTACATGTTTATATCTTAGATATGATTGTTTTTGTATATTTGATTTCATTGATGTCATTATTTTTTATGTCATATAAATAAAATATTCACATTAAATTTTATTTCATGAAATTCAATTCAAAAATTTAATTGTTCAATGGATATTTGTTTTACAAAATTTGATTAACATAAGATGTTTGTTGTTTGACTTGCCACAAAAAAGGTAACATATTAACAAATGTATCTCAAATTTGAGACATAATTAAATACAAATTTTTAAATAATGACACTATTGATTTTGTAGAAATTTCCTAGTTTAGCAATGGATTTGCCAATGGATCTAAAATTAGTGATAACATATTCTACTACTAAATAAAAAAATCACCAATGCATTACCCATTGTTAATTTATTGTATGGTTGTTAGTTGTAAATAATTATAATTGCAAATTTAGCAACGACTTTGGTAATGGATACCAAAATTTGCAACTAATTCAATTACCGTTATCTTGTTTATTGAGGGCTTTAAATCCATTGCTAATTTTTTAGCAACAAATTCAAAAAATTAATAAAGATTTTTCTATCACTAATTAGTATTTTTTATGGTGTCTAATATTTTGTTAAAAGTAGTTTTTGAAGAACCAAATAGGCAAATAAAATTATTTTTAGGTTAATATATTATAAGTTAATCTTTGGAGTTAATAGTTATATTCATAATTCAACTTATTTTGGCATAACTATTATGTATTATTACTTGCAAAGCATATCAAATATTTTAAGAAATTTTAGGCCACCACTCTTCATATATTAAAAGCCAAAATTATTGAAAAAATTGAATTTTCCTACTAATCAAAACACATTTTATTATCTAATTTAATTTAAAAATGCCAAAACTTGGTCATCAAGAAATTATTCTATTCTCTATCATTTTAAATTTAAAATTCAAATACTATGAATCAAATCCAGTGGTTAATTTTAAATTTAAAATTACTCTTATTCATTAGATTAAACAAGCGAGGGAAATTTAAAATAAAGAGAGGAAATTTCAAATTCAAAATGTCTAACATATGCTCTAATTGAAAAATTAATAAAAATTTATTTTTCTTTGTCAAAAAGTACAAATAGTTGGTTAATAGAAGTACAAGATATTATTTATATCATGACCTATCTAGCCATGATTGACATGGAACCTATTTCGTGATTTCCACTAACTTTCTCTACCTAATTTTGGTATCATTACATAATATTTTCAAAAGTACCTATAAGTAGTGTTCTAAACTATCACAAGTTTTAATAATTCCTACAATGCCCAAAACATGTCTATATGCAATCTATCAAAAACCATGGTTGCTTTAGGAAGAGGTGCATCAGTGAATTACACTCCTGTGATGCTAATGGTGAAGGAGCCTTTACAAGTATATTTATAAAAGAAAAATAATTAAAAAGTGAATCATGGATTGAGTAAGTAAATAATCTACTTAGCCAATACATAGGTAGTCATACATATGTTTAATTGCATATTCCAATACTTATTTTCAGCTATATTCTTTCATGTATCACATAATATCACATTGACACTAATAGCAAAGATAATGTATAATATCAAGGACAATAAATAATAACAATTAAACCATTTTATACCTTCTGGTCAACTTTAACCATTCACAAATCCAACCTTGTTCCGTTGAGTACTTTGACCATTCACAAAAAATTTTCCAAGAATCCAATATCAATTCACATTTTCTTATTTCATCACCCTCATTCTCATAACAAACATACTCACACTTTATAAAATTTCACATCATAAATAACATACCATTATATGATATTTTGTCATTCTTATTCAAACACATTCATTCACAATCTCTTACATCATCATACACTTTACATAATTAAACTAACTTACAACATTCAAATACAAACAAAGCTTAGAGGATTTCTGAAGGTATTCAACTAATGCAATTGAATATTTAGATCCAAAAAACAAATTTTGGAGCTCATATTCAATTATATTAGTTGAATACTACCATTTAAAGGCCATAGACTTCAATGATATTCAATTATGATAGTCAAATATAAAACCTTAGAGATTAACCCATATGTTATAATCGATTACCGTAGATGTGTATTTACATCTAGAGATAAGTAATCTTTGAAGTATTTGACTATGGTAGTCAAATATAATCCGTTAAGAATAATTCCAAGGGCCATATTTGAATACCACATTCAAATACTAGTTAGGTATTTTAGCTTTTCACTGAATTTTTGTATAAATAGTCCATTTTACTAACTATCTCTTCAACCAAAAATTACAACTAAAAAATTTCAACAATTTAGCATTCATAACCTTCTAACTTAACCACAATGAGAATTCCATTTCAAACCACTAATTCATACTTTCAAACATTAATTTCCTATACAATCCACATTTAAACCTAACTAACTTTAAAGTCTAGTAACATAGATAATTTAAGTAGATTATCAACTTACTTGTCTGTAGGAGGAGATAAAAAGATTAGATGAATGAGTAAGTTATCCTTACTAACACTAAAATTGAAGAAATTCAATTGCACTATCAAATCTATAATTCTTCTTTCAAAACAAAGGCTCAATTATCACATATCTTAGAAATAAATATCTTAGTTAAGCTAGAATTTAACACTACTATAGATTTGTCCTTTAATGTCATCCTACTAACATTGATTAATATGAAAACTAACGTATATAATGGAATGGTAACATTTTTGTAAATAAGTGAAATTATAACATTGGTTCAAATAAAAAGACCAATATTATAAAGCAAATTTTCTTATGCAAGGTGTATAAGTTATGGAAAAAACTTTCCACAAAGGTTATTTAATCAATTAATGTGAAAAAATGAAGGTGAAAGTTTATGTTCAAAAAATAATAAAATATTAGTCGTTGATTCTTATAAATAGCTAATGTTGAAGTGCACCCAAACGCCATTTTCAAAATTATGTGTAAAAATATTAACCTCGATTTTAGTACTAACCAATATGAAAAAACATAAACATTGTCTATGTTTCTCATAACCATAGATAAAACTGCAAACACTAATTTATTGTATGATGATTTGCTATTAATTTTCTTATGTCTACATTTAATTTAATCTAAATCTTGTTTAATGACTGTGTGCATCAACCATCAACCATCAATCACCATCTAATGCTTTCCTTTTGAGATATTTTCCTTATTTCAGATATGCTTTGTAAGAATTTTATGTTTTGATTTTGGTTTAGATTAGAGCCTAAGCACTTTGATTTTTGTTACAAAACCTTCATTTTTATTCTCTAAATTATATCTTTTTTGTAAATTAATTGAAAAAATAGTAATGAAATAAATTATCTCGTATATCCTATTAAAGAATTTAGGAATCCTACCTTGTGATTCAAGAATAATTCCTTAAGTTTTTATTTGCAAATGCAATAAATATGATAATATATTTGTTAGGAAAATTTTTTGGATGATAATGTGGAAGAGCATTGATATAATTCAAAATCAAAGAAGTAAGAAAATTAGCAAACATAAATATTTAATATGGCTCAACTTTTAGCCTACTTGATGTGCAAAGATGATAACCAAATCTACTAATTTCAAAGAATTATAGAGAGAATATAAATGGCATAATAACTTTGATACTCACACCTTAAATACATTTAAAAATGCCTTATAGTGTATATACTCTTTACTCTAAAAAAAATCACTAAAAGAGTAAGAGCAAATTGTAAGATCTCACAGAAGATGACAAATACAAACTCTCTTACATCTCATATATTGATATCTTTGATGAATTATTCATGCCTAATAGAACATATTTATAGATAAAAGACTAAAAGAAAAAAAGAATCCCAACATGAATAGGAGAATAATTTAAAATTGGAAATAATTAGAAATTGATAGTAATCCTAATTTTAATAAGAAAATAAATTAGAATTGAAAATAATCACCAATTGGCAATTATTAGAATTTGGATTAAATCCTAATAATCTTCACATTGACATAAATTCTATCATCAAAAGTCTTCAGCTTTAAATTTTGAATTATCTTCTCTAAAAAAGCATAAGCATCTTCAAAACTCTACCTCTAATAGAGCACTAACACTTTATACTTGCACCAATTTACTTCATCTTCTCCATGAAGAGATCTCCAAGCAAAATTACCAGAAATACAAATAAAGTTACTGCTCATACAAAATTTAGGATTGATAAACTTTAAAATGAATCTGTCAAAACTTTTTCAATTAATCTAAACTTAATAACTAACTAAGTAACAAGTAAAATTCAAACCTAGCAAAATTAGACTCTGATACCACTTCTTGGGAATAATCTTTAGATGACTGTGACAATGTAATTTAATATTAAAGAAGTAGGAAAACAATAACATGACATAGAAATTTAATGTGGTTCAGTTTTTAGCTTACTCTATGTGTAAAGATAAGAAACAAATCCATAAATTTAGAGGAATTATAGAAAGAATTCAAATTGCATAATAATTCTCAAACTCATACCCTAAATACACCCAAAAATACCTTACAATATATATATTCTTCACTTAAAAAAAATCTCACTAAAGGAATAAGAATAAATTGCGAGATCTCAAGTAATTCCCAAAAGGAATTACAAATACAAACTCTTTTCCACCTCACATATTGGTCTCATCGATGAATTATTTATACTCAATACAACATATTTATAAGATAAAAAACTAAACAAAGGAATCTTAATTTGAATAGGAGAATAATTCTAAACAGGAAATAATTATAAATTGATAGCAATTCATAATTTTAATAAAAATTAAAATAAAAAATAATTACCACTACTATAGAATTGCCAATTATATGTTTGTAGACAAAAGTTAATCAGAGATTAAATTGATAGTTACATAAATGCAGTGGTATTTTAAAATTATTGGAGCAGATAAGATGACGGTGGTAAACAAAACTAACATCTATAGTTATATGGTGGCAATTTGGAAATTTAAATAAAAATTTAAGATGATGGTAATTTAGAAATCCATCATCCAAAGACATTTCAAAATTCATGTGAGAAGATGAAAACATTTACACGTCAATTTTATTCTTAATAGACATGTAAGGCATTATTAGTTGACTTGTAAAGGCATTTCAAAGTCTCTTGGATAATGTGTATAACTTGCCATTTCTAACATTCAATTAGTTTATCTTCTAATTATAAATATTTTGTTTCAATATACAGGAGCTATCTAGAAGAAATTCAAACAATAGGTTAAAAAAAGTGTACAATGATTGCTATGGATCAAAATCTATTGTGGTAGTGTGGCATGGCAAGGTATTTTAACTTATCATTCCCACATAGTGCTATTATAAAAAAATATTAATAATTGTTACTAATTGTTAATATTATGTTTTAAAATAAGTATAGAGAAATAAAGACATAGGTGAATTGTAACCAATGAGGGAGAATTTCTATGGGCATCACATGTATCATATAAGGGAGTGGGTGCATTTGGATGTTCAGACTACTCATGTAAGTAATTACTTTTTGATTAAATAATTTTTATCATATAAAAAGTTTTTTCATCAAAACTTTATGCTTATTTTTTGAAAAATCAAAGTCAAGATGCTAAATTGGTCATTTATTGATCTTCACAATCTAGTGCTTCCCCTAGCAGCTTCCTGATAGGTTTGTTGAATCTTAATAAGCCTATTATTGCTGACGAAGTGCTAGGCACTCATCGAGGATATAGAAAGGCAATTGGTTATGTGCTTGATAAGAAGACACATAGCACCTCTGGCACCAATTCATCCACTATAGTATTTCCTTCAAAGTAGTAACAGGATGTAGCATTTACAAAGGAGGTGTAGACCTATATTACTAAGAGTTAGCAAGGCTTAGCTATGATGGAATAGTGGATTCTCTATCATGAACAAGTGTAGTACGAAACTTATATTATCCTTGAAGGTATGCATGTTGTTTACAGTCCATAGGATTTTCTCTACCTCGTCCTATTATGTTTTCTCCTCCTCTTCATATGAACATTCGTTGACTAAAAGTACCATCTATATTTACTTCTAAATCACTCTGTACATTGTAACATCCCCTGACCCCTTAACTACAGTGGCTCTTGCCTCTATCTTAGCTACAACCATGCTTACCTCTACCCTAGCCCTCGTGCTTGCCTTTAGATGATGGTGAGGATAATGACAATAACGATAAGAATTATTATTTTAAGTAACTATTGTATGTGTATATAGCATGTATTTACTTTTTGATACTTTACATTATGTATGCATGTGGATTATTTGTTTTATTATATATTATTCGGAGGTAGTTTTCATTGTATTTATTTTTACAATTGATTATGTTAAATAATTATTAACACATCTATATCTAAATAATTATTATATTTTTATTTTATTTATATATATATATCTAAATATTTGAATTAGATTTAAATTCTTTTTCATTTATTGCTTACTCTTCAAATTATGAATACAAATGTTTAAAAAAATTAACAAAAAATCCTATGATGAATTTTATTTTTTTTATAAAATAAATACAAGCTAATACAGACGACTCTAGCTTATGCAAAAAATAAATATCATTTATGTAAGTCTGACCTATACAAACGACATTTGTCTTCTATGTAAGTTAAACTTATACAAATGACAAATTAACCTATATAGAACATAAATGTTATTTGTATAGGTCTATCCTACATAGAAACATAAATAATATCATCTATGTTGAGTGAACAAGCACGATGCTGTGCAGATAACCCAATACATATAACAATGTCATCTCCAACACATACAAGGATGACAAATGAGGTTTATACAAATGATTTTTGTCATCTGTATAAGCTTTTTTTTGTAGTGTTTTTAAAATCACCTATTCTAGGGTAGGATTATGCTTCTTAAACTACTAGAATCATCCATTTTTTTTCTATTTTACTAGGATTAGTTTTAGAAATTACATTTAGGTAAATTTATATGGATCCTTAAATTAAATTTACACAAGCATTGAAATTAGGATTTTAAGCTCTAGAATACTTTATCATAACTTTAGGAGGTCATTAGCACCTTACTGGCAAGAACGATTGGCTACGATTCTAGTGGAAGAAGTTATTATTCTACTTCAACCCCAGTGAAGTTCATATTACTATTTCACAACACCTCCATATTGCTAGCAACAATAACAATTGGTAGAGAAAGTGTTAGATTTATGACAAATTTTTGTGATAGACTTAATGTGGCCTTCATGACCATATGAAAAGATATAGTCTATAGTATGAAATAATTATAGTCATATGAAAGGATATGGTTTAAAGGTTATGAGTTAATGTTTGCATAAATATTGCATAATACAAAAGGTTATCATCATAAATTAGATTTAGACACTTAGCCAAAGTCATATATCTAAATTAAATATATATTATGCAAGATTAATATGCCTTTGAATGCATTTGATAGTTTTGTATATGAAAAGTTTTTCACTTAATTAATTGAGTTAATTGGATTCATTAATGCTAAAGGAAAGTGAAGAGCTAAGACTTTTGATGGGTTAAGTCATAAAGGCTATAAATAGGGCTCTTAGTCCCTCTCTTCACTCCTAAACATAAGTTTATGTGACTTCTCATCATCTCATAAATATCATAGTCTTATTTGAGTAAGAAGAGAGAAGGTTAAGGTGTTATCTAATTCTATATCTTGTTTTATTTATTTATCATCTTTATTATGATTCAAAGTATTTCATCTATCTTTTCTTACTTCTGTATTTTATTATGCTTAAGTTGTTTAAATATTATAACTTATTTGTAATTGTAATCATAGCTAAGATCTAAATAATAAAATTTTTTAACATAAAAATTTTCTAACATGTGGTATCAAAGCTAGGTTGTGGCTTATGATTATAATTATGGCAATGTTCATTTGTGTAATATGTTGAGTTCTTTATGGTTATTTTGTTTTCACCATAATGAAGCAAAACATATCCATAGTTGGAATATTACACAAATTCTAAAAGATGTGACTATAGAATTTTTATCCCTAAAGGTGTAATTATTTTATAATCATGCTATAGTTTTAAGTTGTTTTATGCCCAAACGTGTTTAACATATCAAAATAAAGATTTATAAAAGTGAATGAAGTTTATCAGTTTTGAGCAAATAAATTGCATGTCATATTTTATGCCAAAGGATATGTATGATGATGCACTAAGATTACTCTTAAATTGTTATATAATGGTTTGCTAATTGATCATGATTATAGTCTAAGCTATCTCGATTGGTTCTCTCTCTTGGGCAAATGTAAAACATCCTTGAACTGAATGGCTCTAATTTTGGAGATTGGAAAAAATAATTATTGATTACATTGGGATGCTTGGATTTGGACTTGTGCTTATGAATTGATGAGCTTGAAAAGCTAACTAAAGTAAGTTCTTCTAAGTAGCAATCCAACTATAACAGCTGGTAAAAATCTAATGATATGAAAAGCAAGATTACCAACAATATTTATATATCTATGGTGGATTGCTTTAATGCTAAGGAATTCTTGGAATCTATAGAGAAACAATTCAAATCTTCCGACAAGGCATTAGCAAGTATGCTCATGAGTAATTTGACTAGTAAAAGATATAATAGGATGTCTGGTATTTATGAACATATATTGGAAATGACAAACTTGGCTAAACAACTTCAATCTATGGATATGACTATTTTTTAACCCTATTTTGGTGTAATTTATTCTTAATTCTCTTCCTCCTCAATTTGGTCCATTTAAGATAAGTTATAACACACATAAGGGAAAATGGACCATAAATGAATTAATTGTCATATGTGTTCAAGAGGAAGAAAGATTAAAGAAAGAATGATTGCATTCTATTCCATTAGTTCACATGGTATCAAAGGGTCATAATGGTAAAAGCCCCTAACAAAGGTAAAAAGCATGCAAATTGACCACCAACTTAAGGAAAAGAAAATGTTGTACATAATAGTGCAAATACAGTTCTATAAAATGCTTCTTTTGCCAATAAAAGAGGTAATATGAAGAAGGATTATCCAAATGTAAGAATTAATTTGAAAAGAAAGGTAATTATTTTACCTATATTTATTTTGAAATCAATTCAATTGATGTTCCTTCCAATACTTGGTGGTTAGATTCTAGTGTCATGATTCATGTATCTAATTCTTTATCAGGATTCCTTTTTAACTTAAACCCCACTACCACATGAAAGGATCATTTTTTATGGAAATAAAGAATAAGCTAATGTAGAAGCTATCGGAACCTGTAAACTTGTTCCTAGTACTGGTTGTTCCTTGATATTATCAAACACCTTTTATATCCCTTCTTTTCTAGAAACTTAGTTTCTGTTCTTATCTGACTTGGAAGGATATTATTTTAAATTTAGTATTGGAATCTTTAAGATGTATAAAAATAACATTTTGATTGGATTTGGCATTTTGCTTGATGGCTTGTACAAAATTTATATTAATCTTTCCTTTTCTCAAACTAATTTTACTTTAAATTTAGATACATGTGTTAGCACTAAAAGAAATCATTAAAATGAAACTTTATCCTTTTTTATGGCATAAAAGGCTAGGTCACATCTCTGAGGAAAGATTACAATAATTAGTCAAGGAGAGTGTCATAGAAAATCTTAATTTTTCAGATTTTGGTACTTGTATTGATTGCATTAAAGGAAAATAAACTAAAAATACTAAGAAAAGTGCTATAAGAAGTTCCATGTTACTTGAAATGATACATATAGGTATATATGGACCATTTCCATCTTATATAAAAGCGGAAAAATGTTTTTATTACCTTTATTGATGACTTCTCACATTATAATTACCTTTATCTTATTAAAGAAAAAATTGATGCCTTGAAAATATTCAAAATTTTTATTATAGAAGTTGAAAATCAACTTGAAAGAAGATAAAGGTTGTGAGATCTGATAGGGGTGGTGAATGTTATGAAAAATATGATGAAACTAGTTGTAATTCAAGTTCATTTGCTAGATTCCTTCAAGAAAATGACATTGTAGCACAGTACACAATGCTTGGTACACCTCAACAGAATGGTGTGGCTGAGAGATATAACCATCCCTTATTAGATATGATAAGGTGTATGATAAGTAATTCTACTTTACCAATGTTCTTATAGAGAGAGGCAATTAAAATGGCAATGTATATTTTAAATTATGTTCTTACGAAAGTTATCCTTAAAACTCCTTATGAATTATGGGTAAGTAGAAAATTGAGTTTAAATTATCCTTGCATTTAGGGTTGTCTTGCTGAAGCAAAACTTTTTAATCCCTATGAAAATAAATTGGATTCTAGGATAATAAGTTATTATTTTATTGGTTATCCTGAAGGTTCGAAGGATATATTATCCTAATCATTACACCAGAATTGTTGAAATAGGTATAGCAAAGTTCCTTGAAAATAGAATTGATAATAGGAGTCATGAATCAAGAAAGGTGGTGTTATCTTTAATTAAGGAATCAACTAGTTTTCAAACTAGTTTAGAGATATCACCTATAAAGGAAAATAACAGCCCGATTATACATTTCGTCAAAGAAAGTACACATGATGGAGAAAATATAGTTCATTCAGAATCATTAAGGCATTCTAAAAAGACAAGGAAAGAAGTAACTCCAACTCCAAATTATTATATTGTGTATCTACAGGAATAAAATTTTGACATTAGATAAAGATGATCCAATGACATTTTCACAAGCTATAAGAAGTGAAGAATTTGATAAGTGGTTAGATGCCATGAAGGATTAAATGGCATCAATGTAAAGAAATTAAGTCTGGGAATTAGTCAATTTACCTAATGTGTTATTCCAATTCAATGAAAGTGGGTTTTCAAAACTAAAAAAAGACTCCAAAGGCAATGTTGATTGATATAAAGTTAGACTTATTGCTAAAGATTTCACTTAAAGAGAAGGAATAAATTATAATAAAACCTTTTCTCTAGTATCAAAGAAACATTTTTTTTAGGATTCTTATGGCATTAATAGCTCATTTTGATCTTGAGTTACATTAAATAGATATGAAAATAACTTTCTTGAATAGGACTCTAGATAAAGAAATATACATGTAGCAACTTGAAGGATTTAAGAAAATGGGGAATAAGCATTTAGTATGTAAATTAAAAAAATCCATATATGGACTTAAGAAAGCTTCCTATCGATGGTATCTAAAGTTTCATAATACCATTATGACCTTTGAGTTTAAAGCTAATGAATTTGATGATTATATATATTTGAAAGTTAATAGGAGTAAGTTTGTCTTCATCATTTTGTACGTGGATGACATACTAATTGCTAATAAGGATTATATTATATTACATGAAATTAAAACTTTTCTTTTCTGAGGATTTGAAATAAAGGATATGAGAAATGCATCTTATATTCTTGGCATTGAAATTTACTAAGATAGGTCTAAGAGATTACTTGATTTGTCTCAAAAGACTTATTTTAACAAAATTCTCGAAAGATTTAATATACAAAAATTGTTTGCCAAGTTCAACTCCCATTGTAAAAGGTGATAAATTAAGTCAAAGTCAAGGATCATAAAATGAACTTAAGCAAAATGAAATGGAATCTATTCCATATGCATTTGCTGTTGGACGTTTAATGTATGCTCAAATATACACTCACCTAGATCTTAGCTATGAAATTAGAATGCTAGGAAGATATCAAAGTAATCCTAAAATGGATTACCAAAAGGCAGTAAAGAAGGTGCTATGTTACCTTCAAGGCACTAAGAATTATATGCTCACCTATCAATACTATGATCTATTTGAGGTGGTTGGTTATTGTGACTTAGATTTTATAAGTTGTGTAGACACATTGAAATCTACATTTGGGTATATCTTCTTGTTAGCTAAAGGAACCATTTCTTGGAAAAGTGTAAAGCAACTCTAACAACCTCTTTAACCATGGAAATTGAATTTGTGACATGCCATTAAGCCATTTCTTAAGATATTTGGTTGAAGAATTTTATAGTTAGGCTAAAAATTATAGATTTTATTTCAAAGCCCTTTATAATTTTTTATGACAATTTAATTATTATTTTCTTCTCTGAGAATACAGGTTAGTAAATCAAAACATATTGAGTTGCAATACCTTGTTTGTGAAAGGGTATAGAATAAGAAAGTATCTATTAAAATATTAGTATTAAAATAATGTTAATAGATTCTATGACTAAAACATTAGCACCTAAGGTTTATAAGGATCATGTATTATTCATGGGACTTATTGATAGAAATGATCTTGTGTAATTAATGTGATTTACACATTTCAACTTGTCTCCTTTGTATATGTACACATTATGGAAAAAGAAATAACTCTTGTGTTTTGTAATTAAAGTGGACTATTAATATGAACACTCGGTATTAGCTCATGATGGCTTGAATTTGCTCATATCTTTCCTTATTAAGTTTTTCCTAGAGGCATGTAGATCTTGTGATGCATAATTAGAATTATATCATTTATAGGTGTAAAACTGCATTGATCCATATTTATGATAAGTCTAAGAAAAGGGTAATTGATCATTATAGTTTCATAATGGCCACGATTTCTATGAATCCACTAAAGTTTATTAAGCTCATATGCTCATTTAGCCAAGTGGGAGAATGTTGGATTTATGATAAATTTTTTGATAGATTTAATGTAGCCTTCATGACCACATGAAAAGATATAGTCTATATTATTAAATAATTATAGTCATATGAAAGGACATGGTTTAAAAGCTATCAGTTAAAGTTTACATAAATATTGCATAATACAAAAGGTCATCATCATAAATTGGATTTAGATACTTAGCCAAAGTCATGTATCTAAATTAAATGTACATTATACAAGATTAATGTACCCTTGAATGCATTTGATGGTTTTGCATATAAAAGGTCTTCCACTTAATTACTTAAGTTAATTGGATTCATGAATGTTAGGAAAAAGTGAAGGGTCAAAACTCTTTGATAGGTTAAGTCATAAAAGTTATAAATAGGGCTCTTAGTCTCTCTCTTCACTCATAAACATAAGTTTGTGTGACTCCCATCATATCACAAATATTATAGTCCTATATGAGTAAGAAAAGAGAAGGCTAAAATGTTATCTAATTCTATATTTTGTTTTATTTATTATAGTTATTAGATTCATTATGGTTCAAGGTATTTCACCTGCCTTTTCTTACTTCTACCTTTTATTATGCTTAAGTTGTTTAAACATTATAATTTATTTATAATTGCAATCATAGCCAAAATCCAAATAATAATTTTTTTAATATGAAAATTTTCTAACAAAAAGCTAGTATCTAATGATGGCATAATTACAAAAGGAAGTAGCAAAAATAGCGATGAGCAGAGGAGCAACCATGATAGAGAAATTGCATGGTTTGATTTGGAGAAAGAAAAAAAGAAAATAGGCTAATATTTTAGAAGTGAGAAAGGGTTTTATTTAGATATTTCTCATTTAACTTAAAATCCTAACCACTCTTTGGAGTTAGACCAAGGAAAAGATTTAATATTGTAAGGTAGTAATAAAACAAACTAATCCTAGTCATCTAAAACTATATCATTATGCATCAATCTTTTTTTAATTATTCATCATTTACTATTTTATGAATAAAAATACTTTAAAAGTCATTTATAGAGACATCGAACCAACCTAAGCTACATAAGTAAAATTTTAATAACTCTAAAAAAATATAGTCTTCTTGAATTATACATATAAATTCCACTATAAGATAAAATAGACATAGTTAAATAATAGAATATACAAATAAACTAATTTATTTACTCTAAAACTTTAATTTAATTGAAATTTTTTAAGTAATACATTTGTTTAAAATAAATATTTAGAAATTTAAACTAAATATATACAAAATAAAATAAATAAATATTTAATTGATAATTTGGATGTTACAATTATTCAATAATATATTGGAATTAAACATGCCAATTTTTTTTACAAAAAAAAATGGATGTTGTTATAGATATTCAACATCAATTCAAAAATCAACATTGAATATATTAGATATACAATGATGTTATTATATATGTTGAGTAATAACTAAAATTTTTAAAATGAATTAATCCAATCCTATTAAGTTAACTTAACAAATAAAAATTATACATTGGGCTAATCCTAAGCTGGGATGTTTTTTCACCAAGTAGGGTTAAGCCAGATTGCTATACTCCTAATTTCAATCCCAAGTCAACTTTTAGTAGACAGGTTTTGCAATCTGCTATGATTTATTATTATTATTATTATTAATTAAAAATTTATTATTATTATTATTATTATTATTATTACTACTATTATTACATCATTTATTTATTTATAATTAATTGTACATTATTAGTTAATTAAAATTAATTATTATTTCTATTTTTATTATATTTAAAAATTTATCATTATTATCATCATCATCAATGGATATAACTAAAATAGTAAGAAAATAAATTAAATCACAAAATTTTTTAATATAAAAACCTTTAAGCAGAAGAATAATTAAAAACTATAAGATTTGGACTAAAAAAATTTAATATTAATTAAAATAAAAATAAATATTTTTAACTAAATTCATAATAGATATATGTATATGTCATTATTTTATAGTACTAATAATAACTTATTACTCTAATTAATATATTTATTTAGTTATAATAATTATTTATGTAATTATTTTTATTAATTTTTAAATTTTGTGATAATAAATTGAACTTTTTGCATAGTTTTTATTAATTATTTAATTTTAATATAATTATTTATTTTAATAAATTTATATAATATATATTAGTAATATTAAATATATAAACTCATTAATTTTAATATTAAATATTTTTAAATCTTGATATAATTATTTATTTTGATTAACTTATCCAATATATTTTATAATATTAAATATATAAATTTATTAATTTTATTATTAAAAATTATTTAATATTACTCATATATATAATTTTAACATTATATATTAAAGTATAATTTTAATATATCAAAATTATTATTTTAATATATATATAAATAAATAATAATAAATTATTTATTTATTATTGAATGCTATTATTAGCTAACAAATTAACCTAATAACCTAATGAGTTAAAATTTAACTTTTTCAATTCTTTATAAGATTGGATTAATCAGTTCTAGTCCCTTACTAGATTGAGTCACTGTTATCATTTTTTGTACTTGTTCCTATCCTAAGCTGAATAAAATTATACTAATCTTAAGTCAACTAATTAAACTCAATCTATTTTAGAACTTCTAGTAATAACAAATACAGAATGTCTTAAACAACTGACATTAAATAGTTTCTCTATAGTCGTGATTCAACTAGTAAAATATGGATACATCATATCCAAGTTGTCTTCATTATAGCAATTCCTTTACTTGACATATGTTGAATTGTTTTAATAATTGTTCAATTCTCATACTATGATTTATGGCTAAGAATTGAGATTTTGTAAATTAAATTTAATAAATTCTTTCACATCAACAATGGGTAATGATGATAATGGTTACTAGCAAAAAGTAATAGTAGACAGTTGTCATAGCCAACAATTGGAGGCAATGAAATTGTTGGCTATGACAATGACTGCACCAATGATCACCATGTCATAGACAATAGTGATCAATAGTAATAAATAGTTGTAAAATAAGATGTTAATAATGACGATATTCTAATAAAAGGGTGAGCAAAATAAATTATTTATATTATTAAAATGCTTTAAATTATCAAAATGTAGGATACCTACCTCCTTATAAAAATATTGGGCTAAAAGTATTTTTAAAAATATTCACGTTCTTAATTTTTTTTTTAAAATTTGAATTAAATATGATAATATTATATTTTCTTATAAACATTCCCATGAATGTGAAAATATTTTGCAAATCAAGTGATGTCTTAGAGTTTGGCTTATGCCCATGTTAAATTGCTTATGATCAATTTATTGTGCTATTATAATTGTTTTGACTACTGTACACTTGTGTATTTAGAGAGGAGAAATTTTCTTGAAACATGTACCCACGTTTTATCTAATTTTGATTCATATAATTTTATAATATTAAAGTGATAATCGAATAAAACTTAAAATTCTGTTTCTTTTTTTAAAAAATATTTAGATGGATAAAATATTAATATAATAAATAGGATATAAAATAACTTTAATATTGTAAACGACATACAAATAAATTATATTTATTTTGGTAAATCAATTGAAAAAATAGCAATGAAATAGATTGTCTCATACATCTAATTGAAGAATATGGGAATAAGTCCTCCTGATTCAAGAATAGTTGCTAAAGTTTATCTACCAATGCAATCTGAGGGATCCAATATAGGGAAAAATATACAAAATCTCCCTAAAGACCCTAAGAGCGTCAAACTTGATATAAAAAGTTTAAAATCCATAAATTAAAAATAAAATTTTGGTATTAAGGGGGGAAATTCCTGTGTCGAAGAGATGGCCAACGACGATGACACCTTAAACTAGGGCATTAATTTGGAAGAAGAAGTAGACCAACTTTGAAGGAGTATAAAGAAAATCAAACGAGGGATGTTGAATTTTGAAGGTGGTACCATAGTCTTAAGAAGTTATAGTGATCTCGTTTCAGAACCTCTTTCAGACAGTTACAAACAAGTTGCGTGATCATACAAACAAATGCTGATAGGAGATGATAATTTGGACGAAGAAAATAGAAGCAAAATTGATATGGATGGAGAAGATATGATGTCAAACAGAGCAGATTCATTTGATGAGGACAATTGTGATAGTATACAGGTAATAGATAAACTTCAAGCTGACAATACTATAATACTTGTATTGAAATTATCTCAAGAAGAGGAAATTAGGATTAGAAGGCCTTGGAAAAATTCCCTAATAATTAAACTCCTAGGAAGGAAGGTGGGTCGGTATTTGGAAAGGAAATTGTTACAATTATGGAGAGGATCAGGAATTTTTCAACTAATAGACTTGGGCTATGAATACTATCTTGTAAAATTCATGAACATTAAGGACAGGAATTATGTTTTGACAGGTGGTCCATGGATGATACTGGATCACTATCTTATTGTACGTGAATGGACTCCTAATTTCAACCCAGCTACTACTCTGATTGATTCTGTAGCAGTATGGATTAGATTTCCCAAACTAGCAATGGAATACTATGATCACAAATGCTTAAAGGCTTTAAGCAATAGGATTGGTAAAACTATTAAAGGGGATATGAACATGAAAGAACAAACAAGAGGAAAATATGCTCGTGTCTATGTTAATGTCAACCTCAACAAACCCTTCATACCACAATTTAAGATTAGGAATGCAAAAATTAAAGTGGAGTATGAGGTCATGCATCTCATTTGCTTTAACTATGGCACATATAGGCACTATGTTGAAGGCTATCCAAAGAAAGGTAGTTGCATGGAAAATGACCAAGAACAGGACTGTATGAACACCACAATGCAACAAAATGCAAAAGAACAAGGTAGGCATATACTAGACAATCAACCAAGTATGGAATATGGGGATTGGATGATAGTTCAAAAAAAAAAGCAAGGAAGTCAAAAATTGATACTCTAAATAGGGATAGAAAAGCCATCACTAGTGAAAAGAAAAATAACAAGGTTTCAAGCTCAAGATACAAGCTTTTAGCTAATCTTATGTTTGTCGATGATGAAACTGTCAGAAAAGAATCCTATAATCTACCTTCTTATAAAAAATAGGAGCCACCATAGAACATCCTATTAGAGGAACATGTTTAAAATAAAGACAGAAATACAATGCATCAGAAATCAACAGGCTCCAAACAAAAGGAAAAAATATACTGTATCACATCAAGTCTCACAGAACAAACCAGAAAGTAGCATGACACTACCATACTATCCACTCACCAAAAGATATGGCCAACTAGACAGGCATCTAAGGACTTGGAAAAGTAGGAGAAACCTATACAACCCATTATCTGAAATAGATTTCGAGAGATAACAAATATAATGTCATCCCTAATGCAGCTTGACCATTCCAATGTAATTAAGACAGGAGAACCTTAATGTGAACCCTGGCCTCCTAACCTACCAAAAACCCAATAACAAAATGAACTTCCTGATTCTAATGATTATACATCCATGATAGCAGAAACTCCTAATGTGGACAAGCTTGAAAATGAGCCAAACTTGGATCAAATTGTTGCTAGGTGACAGGGTAATGAGAAGGAAAGTTCAAACCACATGATTGTAGTTTAATTAATTTTATCCAATGATTAAAAAGATTATAACATGGAATTGTAGGGGAACCAGAAGTGAAATGTTCATTACTCATTGTAAAGAGTTAGTTAATTCTCACCAATCTAATATCATTGCTTTAGTAGAGACAAAAGTGGATAGTTCCAGAGCTTCACTATTTTTAAAAGTTTAAAATTTAATCATTTTTATATAACTGATAATAGGGGTAGATCGATAGGTATCTGGGTTAGGTGGAATGGAGATAATGTCCAGCTTTCTTTATAGTTGTTAACTTTCAATTTATGCACTTAAAGTGGAAGACTTTCATTCTGAGGCTTGGTTTCTCACTGTTATTTATATGAATCCCTAGAAGGAGCTCAGAGTTGATTATAGAAGGAAAATCCTTGATCTTGCTAAAACTATTACTGACCCATGGCTTTTGGTGGGAGGCTTCAATGATATTACCTGTACTGCTAATAAAAAAAAGGAGGTGCCCCAGTTAGTCTTGCTCACTATCAACAGTTTGCTAATTAGATTGATGCTTATGGATTTATTAACCTAGGATGGGAAGGCTTAAAGTTTACATGGAGAGATCTTCTCAACACAGGATATAATAGAGTGTTTGAAAGGTTGGATAAAGGTATAAGTAACATGGAATGGAGAATAAAATATGGTGAAGCAGTGATTAAAACATTACCTCAGATTTATTTTGACCACCATCCCTTATTGGTGGACATTGAAGGAGGAAAATCAAATCCTAAAGAGAGACCATTTAGATTTGAAGCTACTTGGCTAATGCACTCTGATTTCCAATAATTCATTCAAAAACACTAGAATAATAGTGTAACAATGGATGCCAATTTATCTGATTTAATTAACTTTTTAAAGCATTGGAATCATTCAATTTTTTGTCACATAAAAAGGAGGAAAAATAAAGTTCCATCTCAGATTAAAAGCATCCAAAAAGCTTTTGGTAGAAAATGGAACCTATATCTTGATAGATTAAAAAAATCTCTTCAACAGGATTTACAAGAGATTTTAATTTAAGAAGAGATCTTTTGGCACCAAAAAACTCAAACCAAATGAATTTAAGATGGTGATAAAAACACTAAATTCTACCATTCAAAAATAATTGTTAGAAAAAGGAAAAATTAGGTTACTATACTCAGAGACCACCAAGGAAACTAGATAGATAACCAAGTTAAGCTGATCAATATGATTGTGGACTTCTTTAAGAATCTTTTCTAGAAGGAAGATATTGATCATCACTCGATTCAGATAAATCTAAAATTTCAGAAGATAAAAGATACAGATAAGAAGATTCTGTAAAAGCCAATTACTATAGGAGAAGTTAAAAAAGCTCTTTTCAACATAGAAGCAACTAAAGCTCTAGGTTATGATGGATACCCAACAATCTTTTTCTAAATAAATTGAAATCTAGTGAGAAATGATTAATTGATATAGTCCAAGGTGTTTATGAAGGCTACCTTAATGTAGAAAAAATCAACTAGACTCTTATCACACTAATCCCGAAACAAGACCACCCAAAACTTGTTAACCAATTTAGATCGATATCTTTGTGCAATGTTTCATTTAAATGTATCACTAAAGTTATTATGAATAGACTTTTTTCTATGTTGCCTTACTTGATCTCTTTGTTTCAAGCTATTTTTATTCTTGGTAAACATATCTAGGATAATATCATTATTGCAAATGAAATGATCCACTCCATGAAGTTGAAGAAGGGGTGGATTTGTTATATGGTGATTAAAATAGATCTAGAAAAGGCCTATGATAGACTAAAGTGGGAATTCATTTTAGATGTTCTAAAGGAAATTGACATTCCTGCTAATATTACGAGGGTAATTATGTAGTGTATCTCTTTTCCCTCATTGAGCATTATGTGAAATGGAGCCAAATTAGAAGGCTTCAAGCCATCATGTGGGATCAGATAGGGAGATTCAATATCTCCATACCTATTTATTTTATGTATGGAGAAGTTGTCCCATGTTATAATAGAAGAAGTGAATGTTGGCCACTGGAAACTTATTTAAGTAGGGAAGAATGGGCCCAAAATCTCTCATCTAATGTTCATTGATGACCTCATTCTTTTTGTTGAAGCTACTACTGATTAGATTAGTTGTATTAACAGATGTCTTGATAAATTTTGTCAAGCTTTTGGCTAAAAGGTTAACGCCTTTAAATCAAAGATTCTATTTTCCAAGAATGTTAATAAGAATGTAGTAGATAACATCTCCAAAAATTGTGGCTTCTCCCCTACTCTAGATTTGGGGAAATACCTTGGAATTAGACTAATTTCCTTTGGTAATAGTAAAAGCCAATATAGAGATTTAATTTCCAAAATTAGTAAAAAAATTGGAGGGATAGCAAGCTAAAAGCCTCTCAATGGCAAGGAGAGTAACATTAACTAACTCATTAATCTCAGTAATGCCAATATATCACATGTAAGTTGAAAGAATTCCTAAAGGAATATGTCACGCGATTGAGAAAATTTAAAAAAATTTCATTTGGGATCATAATGATAGTACCAAAAAGACACACATGATTAACTAGAGCATTATTTATCAACCTAAATCATTAGGAGGCTTGGGATTAAAAAACTTGACAATAATGAATGCTACTTGTCTTATGAAATTGTGTTACAAGGTGTGCACCACATCTAAAGCTCTTTGGATTCATGTTCTGAAAGGAAAATATAGAGATAGAAGTTCATAGCCTATTTGTGTCCAAAGTTCAAAGTGAGACTTCATATTCTAGAGAGATTTAACTAAGCTATAGAGTGAAATAAAGAAATTCCTTAGATGGAAAATTTAGGATGGCTCTCTAATTAATTTTTGGAAGGATGACTGGTTAAATTTAGGAAGTCCTCTATGCCAACATACTACATTACCTATAAATGAAAATTAACTATTTGCCAAAGTATGTGAACTAGTGGCTCCCAATAATAATTGGGAGTGGAATGCACTACAACAACTTCTCCCAAGCTCAATTCCTCACAAAGTAATGCCTATCTTCCCTCCACAAGCTCAAGCAAGGAAGGATTAACTATGTTGCTTTAAAAATCATGGATGCTTCTCAGTTGCAAGTGCCTATAAAGCTCTTATGAAGAATTACTGGGCTCTTGAATATAAAGTATGGAGTAATGTCTGGAAACTAAATGTTCCCCAATGAGTTAAAATGTTTATTTGGCAGGTATTACACAAAAGTTTATTGACAAATCAAAGAATAGCCAAATAGGGCTATGGTTCCAAATATTGTAAACTCTATCAACCATGAAGAAACCATATTACATGTCCTTTGTGATTGTAAACTAGCAGTAGAAATATGGAGGAAGGTGGTCCTAAGTTAGCACCTAACCCAATTAATGTTGATGGATCATAGCAGTTGAATAAATACTAACCTCAATTAGAAGATCATATTTCGAGCTAATTTGTATTGGGCTGATACCTGGGCCATTACAGTATGGTACTTGCGGAACTAGTGGAACAAGGAGAAGCATGAAGAAGACTTCTTGAGACCAAGAAATGTCGTGGGCAATATATTCAAACATATTAAGGAAATTGGTAGCAGTTTATTTACAAATTCTATAGAATCCAACTAGACCATGGAAATTCAAGTAAGCTGGTCACCTCTTTTTGAAAAATTGGGTGAAGTTAAACTCAGATGGAGCTTGTAATAGAAAAGACAGAATGGTAGCGTGTGGAGGGGTTGTAAGAGATTCTTTAGGTAAATGGATCCATAGGTATACAAAACCCCTCAGAGATTGTAACTCTTTTGAAGCATAATCCTGGGGTATGATTTGTGGCCTCCAAATAGCTTGGAATAGAGGTTATAGGAAAATTCAAGTGGACAGTAATTCAAAAGCTTTAATAGATTGCTTGCACCAGACTGGAGAGTTCAAACATTATTTAATCAAAATAATTAAAGAGCTTTTTGCTTAAGATTGGGAATTGGAGTTCAACCATATACTTTAAGAAGGGAATCAATGTACTGACTAGAAGGCTAAATACGGGGTCAATCTCCCTCCAAGAGTTCATGAATATGATAATCCTCCCACTAAAGTAGATTATATAATACTTGTTGATGCTATAAGAGTCCCTATGACCCACTCTATTAATGTATTTTAATGCTCTTTTCTTTTTCAAGTAGTAGCCCCTTTATTTCATAAAAAAAAAGGTTAAAATCCTATAAAAGGGGAGATTCTAGTATATTAGTTGTACCAATATATCGTAAATTTTAATTGTAGAATTTTATTTATTTTACACAATACTGTATAGATAAATCGAATCCAACAATTGGATCTAATGTGCACCAAAGTCATTGCCCCCTACAAATCATCCCTCACAACTTATATGCCAATGGCAAGAAGCATGTTAGCCACTATTGCTCTAATTTTCTCCATTCCCTCGCCTTCTTTTTTTAAGCAAAGTGATTACTAAAAAAAAGGTAGTGAGGTGTATTGCAAGCAAAAAGACTACAAAAAGGAAAGCAATGAATATAACAAATTCAGTTTTTTAAATTCATATATTTAGAAGGGTAACAAATCAAAAAATTTTAATTGAAGGGAAAAATAAAAAATATCTTCAATTTAAGATAGTTAGATTTTATCTCCTTTAATTTTAAAAAGTTGGATTTGATATTTTTTAAATTATACAAAATTGAGAATTAACACTCATTATATAAATTTTTCATTTTATCAAATTATGTGATTTTTTCATGAACAAGAATCACAAAATTATAGAATATTGGTTTATCTCATCATTTTTTCACACATGAAATTGGAACTCATTTTCAAGTGATTAATTAAAATTCTATGTATCTAATTTAATTTTGATTAATTATATAATATAGAAATTATGTGCATAAAATTAACGAGATAAATTAATATATTATTATAATATATTTTAAAAAATTACATAATTGATAAAATAAAAATTAAATCAATGATGGTGTTGATTCAAAGTTTTGTATAATCGAAGAAGGTGATATCTAAATTTTTAAAATTGAAAATTATAAAATTTTATTATTTCAAAGTTAAAAGGGATATTTTGTATTTTTCCTTAATTAAATTTATAATAGAATTTTATAAATCTGTGAGGTGATTCAATTACATCTACTATCTTAATTGTGGCGATAAATCAAAACTAAAATCGTAAACATAATGAATCAATTATTGAAAGTATTAGTGATAAATCAAACACCAATGCTCTGGATATTAAGCTAGACAAAGGAAGAGAGTAATTTTAAACGATAGACGGAAATAAAACATTACAAGGGATATTTAAGCACAACACACTTTCGCAGCCCTCGCCACCCTTGAAGAAACAGTGTGAATAAGGTGCAATTTACACCAAAAAAATTGATGGCAAATTCTACACGCATTGAGTTTTACTCAATGCATGAATAAATTGACTTTATTGGAAAATTATAAGTTATTGAATTGAATGTTTTTTGTCTTTAAGAAAATGTAAAATTCAATAAAAGCCATTAGATACTTAATATACAGATAAATTTAATGTATGGAAGAACTCACCTTAATTGATTTTAAGATCGCCAATTACTTTTTATCTTCTCTCGATGGGTGATTTTCTTTAGAAGTGATAATAGGACAATCGCTTATCAAGAATTTATAACCTAACTTATTTTTAGCGTAATTAGGGGTAGAGATAAATTAGGCCAGATTAGGTTAAAGTTACTTTATAAATTATTGTTCTGAACTTGGTTTGTTAATTTATATATTGGTTTGTTAATTTATATAAAGTTAAAATTTAGACTTGACTTAACCTATTTAAAAAATTTGACTTGCCTTATTTATTTGTTCAAAAACTTATTTATATAAATGAATTTTCAAATAAATTAATAGGTAAAGGTTTTCAAGGCAAAAAAATAAATTAATAATTAAATTTGGTATATATTTACAATTATGTGTATTAAAATATATTAATGTTATATAAATATGATATTATACATATAAACTTATTAATTATTAAATAAGTTGATCTTATAGACTTACGAGCTGAATTTATAAAAAATATAGCTAACCTATTTATCTAAATAAGTATAAATCTATTTACCGACCTTGGCATAACCTATTTAGGTAAAAATGGTAGGTTAGGCTAGGTTGAATGCCTTTAATAGGCAGTTTAATATATTTCTGCCTTTATATTTTATTTGACCTAACCTTTTTATCTAAATAGATTAAGTCAAGGTTGACAAATAGATTAGGTCTATTTTTTATAGGTTTGGCTTGTAAACCTATCAAACTAACTTATTTAAGAATTAATATGTTTATATACAATATAATGCAACATCATAAATAATATATTTAGTCATAAAAATATATATAATATTAATATAATTTTAAGACTTAATTTAATTATTACTTCATTTTTTGTCTTGAAAGCCTTTGGATATTAAATTACTTGAAGGTTTATTTATGTAATTAGGTTTTTAAATGAGTTAATAGATTAAGCTAAACTTTTTCAATAAATTACACTGAGCTCAAACTTTAGTTTTATATATATTAATAAGTCAGAATTAAGTTAATAATTTACAAAATAAGTTAAACATATTTAAAATAGAATTTAACTTGGCTTAATCTATTTTCATCCATATTTTTTTTAGATTCATTTTTGTGGTTCCCTTTCACACTGCGCATAAGGAATGGCTTCCAAAATAAAACAAGGGCAGACAGAGGAGAAGAATTAAGGCAGGAAATAGGTCTTATGCTTCTTGCTGTTAGCCATTTAACAGGGATCAAACTTTTTCATTTTTATTATATTCATTGCTTTCTTTATAGTAGTAGTCATTTTATCTATAAAACAGTCCACTGCTTTCTTTAAGCATGCATTTTGCTCATAGAACAAAGCGAGGAAACGCAGAAAATTAATAGCGGCAGTGGCTAACGTGCTCCTTGTCGTTAGTCTTTAACGGGAGCCAAACTGTTTTGTTATTTTTCAAAGTTGCGGAGGTGATTTATAAGCTTTTTAAACTTTATGGAGGCGGGTTGGTTTCATGTATAAAAACTTATAATATATTAAATGAAAAAGATCTTCTATTCTATTATCGTTTAAATAAAAGGCAAAGACTAACAATAGTTTCGAAATTATTATTAAGAATTAATTACTATTTCTCGACTAATTATATTTAATTTTTTATCTTTATAATATAATTAATATTAAAATTAAAATTTAATGTTAAGTTTTTTTTCATAATATATTAATTTTAAATTAGTATTTCTCCTTTATTATATTGCTAAAAATAAAAATATTAAATGTGATTAGTTTAAGATTAATAATTACTTTTTCTATTTATTTTTAAGTATTATTTAAGGTTAATGCATAAAAATTGAGAAAGATAATAAATAATTTTAATTTTAAAATAGATACATTATAATTTATTAATATATTTTTATTAAAAATTAATTAATAAGTAAAGTTATTGAATATTTATTTATATTATAAGAATAATATTTGAAAAAAGATAATAAATATATTTTAATTTATTAAAATAATAGATAAATAAAAATAATTTTTTAAAATAATTCTTAAAGAAAGAATAAAAAGTGTATTGCTTAACAACAGCTTCAAAGCTTTAAATAAAACAGAAAACAGTTAAATTTCATTTTTACATTTGCAATATTTTGTCAAACATAGAGTTGCGAGTCAAATCACTTTTGGATTTTGCAGCATGTACGAAGAAAATTATTAAAAAGACAAGAAAACATTTGGAAAACGGGGGAATGGAACCCCGCATATTAAATCTCAACGCCCACCGTATGTGAACACTGAGAGAAGATATTGAAAAAAATGGCAATTGCTACGCACCAAAAAAAGAAAAAATGGAAAAAAATGGCAATTGCCAATTGTTGATAAACGCGTTATCGCAAATTTAATGTTGAAAAGAAAGCTGCGTGCAACTAACCACATGACTTGCAAAGATAATAATAGCATTAAAAATGGTGCAAAGACTTGGCTCTCAGATGTTTCGATTGATATGTTGTGCAAATGAGATGTTTTTCGGTAAAATGGTAATTGCTAATGATAATTCGACGGGGATATAATATATTTATTTGAATTAAAATTGATATGTTAATTTATTTAAAAATTTATATTAAATTTTAAAAATATTATTTAAAAATAATTAATAATTAAATTATAAATAAATATATATATATAATAAAAATATAAATTTTTTATTTTAATAAAATAAAAATAAAAATTTTAAATAATATTTTATTAATAATTAAAAATATTTTTATAAAAATAATAAATAATTAAATTTAATAAATAATTTTATAATATAAATTTTATTTATTAACACTATTAAATTAATTAGACAAATTAATATATTTTAATACGTTATACGAATTGTGGTACTAATTTTTTATGTGGGGAATATTTGATACAATTTCTTCAGAGTGTATTACTGTATACATTGTTTTTAAAAAATGATAAAATTTATAAAATTATAAATTTTATAATTTGTGATAAAAAATTATAAAAATCAACTTAAGAAAGTGATCAGGGTGCCTCTTTTTAAACTTATGGTCGTTTCTAGGCATTGACTTGCTAGTCAATTCTTTTGGTTTTTGTGATAAATCGGAAGAAAATTTCCGAAACGACAAGGAAACGTGCGGAGAACGTGAGAATGCAGGCATCTGTAATAAATGCAATTAGTGACGGCTTGTGACCGAGACAGGACGATAGAAAACATAGCAGTTATGGCAGGGATCCAATTCCAAAACCTAAATGTTGAAAGAATTCATGTGACTACAGCATCTTGCAAAGATAACCAAACCCATGGGTAAGGAGTTTATTTACTCGAAAATATGCAGATTTCACGTAAATTCATGCTGGGAAATTTTTCCGATGATGCGAAAGTGTATTGTGATAAGTTAAGATTAAAAAGGCAGTAAATCAGAAAAAAATATATTAAATATAATTTAATTTTTAGCATGTTTTAAGAATGATGATGATAAATAAACTTCATTAAAATAAATTAAAGAAAATGACCATAAAGTGTTTACTATTCTCAAATCCATATCTTAAGTAGATTTAAAATATTTCACGGTCTTTTTTTAATTAACGGTACATATCCTCACAAATAATATATATATTCTTCACTTTCAATATAAATAATTTTATAAAAAAAAGTAAGAATAAATTGCAAGATCTCATGTAATTCCGAGGGGGTTATATAAACAAACTCTATCATTCTATGTATTAGTCTCTTTGGCAAATTTATGCATAATCAAATACAATATATTTATAAGTGAAAGACTAGATAATAGAATTTTAATTTAAATAAGATAATGATTTAAAATAGAAAATAATAAAAAATTAGTAACAATCATAATTTTATCATGAAAACAAGAAATAATTACCGATTGGCAAATATTAAACTTTGGGTGAAATCTTAATATTTTATTTTTAAGTTTGAATTGTGAAGAAGATTTCTCTTGAAAGGGAAAAATTCTTTAGGAATGTTATTCCTAACTTAATTATCCCACTTAACTATTATTTTATTAAAAAATAGGAAATAATAATAAATTGATCGCAATTCTAATTTTAATAGGAAACAAAATAATATAAGAAATAATTATTAATTGAAAATTATTAGAATTTGGGCTAAATCCTAACAATTTTCACATGGATATAAAGTCTACTATAAAAAATTTTCAAACTCTAAATTTTGAATCATCTTCTCTAATGACCATAAATGTCTTCAAAACCTCAGTTCAAATGGAGTATTAGCACTTTATATGTGCTTCAAATTTGTGTCATCTTCTTCATAAAAAAAATTCCCCAAATGAAATTATTGCAAGTACAAAATGAAGTTGTAACTTGTACAAAATTTGGGATTGAGAAACTCCAAAACTTGAATATGTGTCAAAATTTCTCCAATCAATCTAAACTTAATAACAAATCAAGATCATCTAAACAAACAAAATCTAAATCCAATAGAACTGAACTTTGATATCACTTGGAGGGAAGATTCCTTGGATAGCTGTGATGATGTAATTCAAGATTAAAGAAGTAAGAAATCAAGAACAAGATACAAAAATTTAACCTAATTTGACTTTTAACCTACTCTACATGCAAAGACAAGAATTAAATCCACTAATTTAGGTGAATTATAGAAAGAACACAAATGGTATAATAACTCTTAAACTCATACTTCAAATAGTGTATATGCCTTTTATTCTAAAAAATCTCACTAAAAGAGTAAAAGTAAGTTGTAGGATTTCAAGTATTCCCCACAAAGGATTACAAATACAAATTCTCTCACACCTTATGTATTTGTCCCTTCAACGAATTGTTCATATCCAATATAATGTATTTATAAGCTAAAAGACTAAATAAAAGAATCCCAATTTAAATAGAAGAATAATTCAAAATAGAAAATAATCATAAATTGATAGAAATTTTAATTTTAATAGGAAAATAATTTAAAATAAGAAATAATCAATAATTGGCAATTATTAAAATTTGTGTTAAATCCTAATCATCTCCATCTCAACACAAATTCTACCATCAAAAGTTTTTAAGTTGTAAGTCTTGAATCATCTTCTACAAAGACCATCATAAGTATTTTTAAAACTCCACCTTCAATGGAGCACAACACTTTTTATGTGCATCAAATTTGTTTCATCTTTTCAATGAAAAGTTCTTCTTCAAGCAAAATTATTAGAAATGTAAAACGACATTGTTGCTCATACAAGGATTTATAAGCTCCAAAACAAATTTTTGTCAAAACTTCTTCAATCAATATGAACTTAATAACTAACTAAGATTATTTGAACGAACAAGATCTAAATCCAAAAGATTCCTTGGATGGTTGTGATGATGTAATTCAAGATTAAGAAAGTAAGAAATCAATAACAACACACAGGAATTTAATATGAGTTGACTTTTAACTTACTCCATGTGTAAATATGAGAAACAAATTTATTAATTTAGAAGAATTATAGAGAGAATATAAATAATATAATAATTCTTAAACCTATACTTTAAATATATTCAGAAATCCTTTGTAGTATATATATTTTTCATTGTATCAAAAAATATCATCAAAAGGAAAAATCTAAATTGTGAAATCCCAAGTAATTTTCACAGAGAACTACAAGTATAAACTTTCTCATTCTTCTCATATTAATCTCTTCAACTATTCATTTATAACCAACACAATATATTTATAAGGCAAAAAACTAAACAAAGAAATCCCAACTTAAATAGAAAGTTAATTCAAAATAAAAAAAATAACTATAAATTAATAGCAGCCCTAATTATAACAGACACTGTTAAACTTCATTTTATATTCGTAATATTTTGTCAAACATAATGCGGGTCAAATCTCTTGGGCTTTTTGCAGCACGTCCGAGGAAAATTATTAAAAAGACAAGATAACATGTGGGAAACGTAGGAATGCATCGATCCCCACAAATTGCTGGAAATGTCAACGTCTGTTCTATGCGAACACGGAGGGAAGACATTGAAAAACATGGCAATTGTGGATGAACATTAGCTGGCTGTCATCCCCAATTTAATTTTGAAAAGATGCATGCAAGTAATCACGTGACTTGCAAAGATAATGATAAGATAAAAAATGATGGAAAGATATGGCACATGAAAATGAGATGTTTCAATTGATGTTGCACAAATAAGATGTTTTCTGTGGAAATGCTTGATATATATATTTTTTAGAATATGTTACTGTCATATATTCTATTTTAATAAATAATAAAATTTATAAAATTGTAAGTGTTTCCAGTCGTAAATTGTACAAATTTATTCGACCCTTGTAGAGTATATTCTCACAGCGAACCTAGCGAAGGTTTAAAAAAATGATTATTGTTAATACACTTTATGTGGCTGTTGTCCCAAATTTAATGTTGAAACACAAAGATAATAATAATATAAAAAATGATGGGAAGTAATGATTATGGTACACTAATTGTATCAATGTATTACTAGTTCAAATTGTTGAATTTTATTCATTCATACAATACTGTATAGTAAAAATAAAATCTAACTATCTAAACTATTAGTGCACTGATGTAACTAGTGCATCAAAATTTCTCTCATAAATTTTTTTAGAGTATGTAATTATCATACATTCTTTTTTTTTTTATAGTGGATAATAAAATTTATAAAATTGTTAGTGTTTGCGGTCGAAAATTGCTCCAATTGATTTGATGCTTGTAGAGTGGATTCTTAAGATAAATAGATGAAGTTTAAACCTTTAATGATGAAGCAATAGTGAAAGTAAATAAATGTAAGAAAGTATACGATTGCTAATTTTTATTACTAATCGGAGTAAAGTACAACATGGTGCTAAGCACAGAGATTTCAACAAAAGACTTACAACAAAGATAAAGGAATTCATAACTATAAAAGGCAATTAAATATAATATTTACTATTAATGCAGAGATTATAACTCATAGTATATCAAAAGTGCAATCGAGTACATTTTGAAGATTGCGATCTCTCACTCACACTCACTTATAACTCACACTTACTTATAATAGTTTACAATTAATTATATATAAGGGAATGACAACCCTCTATATGGTAAATCTTGGGAAAGTACAAAAGAAGCACAAGATTTCAGTAAAGAAGTTATACTCCCTCCGTTCTTATTTATCTATTGTCATTAATCGATTTCACACATATTAAGAAAGTAGTTGAATTTATTTATTTTTAGTGAGCTTTACAAGATTACCCTTTATGCATAAAATTCAAGATAATTAAAAATAGAGAGAAAAATATAAAGAAATAAATACAAGTTAACTAATAGTGTAAAATAATAAAGTATTTATTAATGAAAAAAAAGGATAAATTTGAAAAAAAGAATATTTAATGCTTCATTGAAATTCTAAAGTGACAGATTAAAAAAAATAATTTTTTTTTCAAAATGCGATAAATAAAAAAGAACAGAGGGAGTATTAAAGAAGAAAGGTTCCACAATAAAAACTACAACTAAAATGGTAGGATGTTGTGTTGGTTGACAAAGTGTCAACAGGAAGATGCAAAGTGCTTGATAGACTTGTGATAATGGCCAAAAGCTTTTTGCTTGTTATGCAAATGATATTTATAATGTAACATTTAGGGATTGTTCATTGAACAAGTTGAGGGCAATTATTTTGCAATTGTTACCATGCATATTTCTCGTATTTTCACTATGTGAGGAGTGATGCATTTTTCAAAAACATGTGCTAATAACTATCATTTTTTGTAATCACTGGTCCAATGACCATCTTAATTCATTAATCCACTTAAATAACCACTTAATAACTCTTTTCTCATAGCTGCTTATCCCAACAACTTTCTGGACATGCGCAAATTCTAAGTCGGCCAAGTGTAAGCAATTAATTTTAGCCAAATTCATTTGACACTAATTTTGTCTTGCATTCTTTAATTAATTTGATACTTTCATTTTCGATAGAGCTATTTGATCGAAAATCCACAAAATGACTTTATCAATATGTTTCATAATTATGAGAAAAAAATTTTATTTGATTTCTTTTTAAATATTATTTTAGAGAAAAAATTATTTTTATTTATCTATTATTTTAAAAAAATTAAGATTATATTTAGTCTTTTTTAAATATTATTTCTACTATTTAAATAAATAATTAAAAATTTTATTTATTTGTTAATTTTTAGTAGAAAATATATGAATAAATTATAATTTATCACCTTAAAATCAAGATTATTTATTATTTTTTAATTTTATATATTAACTTTAAATAATACTTAAAAAAATAGAGGAAATAAATAGAAAATAACTTGAAGGAAGCAAGTAGGGTTACTCTTTTTAAACTCAATCGTTTTGCTCTTTCTAAACTTCTAATCGGCTTTAGGAATTGACTTGCTAGTCAATTCTTGTTGTTTTTGTGATACGTGGCAAGAAAATTTCCAAAGCGACAAGGAAACATGTGGAGTGTGAGAGAATGCAAACATTTGTTCGAAATGTAAATGCAATTATTGACTGCTTGTGACTGAGACAAGACATTAGAGAACATGGCAATTACGGCTGGGATGGCAATAGTATCAAATTACTATTTTTTTAAAAATTTATTTTTATTTTACCGTTATTTCAAAATATATTATCAAAATATGCGTGACAAGTGGAGGCGTCAGGTTAGAGGACATCCTGGGGGAGGAGGCGCCAGTCCGGATGGCGCCTCCGGTGGGCCTTGAGGGCACCATTCAAAATGGCGCCTTCACTTTGCGATTCTTCCTTTGAAAATAAATAATTTTGATGTCATTTCAAAATATAAATTTTAAAAATAAATAATATGTGATTGTGATACAAAATAAATTTTTAAAAATAAATTACTCATTTCATAATTATAATTGATATTATAAAAAATATTTTATTCCACTTTGATATTTAATACATAAATTTATTATAAGAATCGAGTAAGAAAGTAGTTAATAATAATATATTTAATAAAAATAATAAATATTTAGTAAATAATTGAATATTATTAAAATAAAATATAGGATCAATAAAGAATAATTATGTAATTTATATTAATGTCTCTCAAAATTTAATCCAATGATACTTAATATTTATCATTTTTCAAAATTATATACTTCCACCGTTCGAAATTATAATATTACAAGTAATTATTTAATACGTTATTACACATAAGCAAATTTGTTAAATTATTCAATAATATTCTTTATATACGTAGTTGAAGATTGTTAAAAATGAAAAGAAATATAACAAAATAAATATATTTCTTTTTATTTTATATTTATTCCAATAATATTCTTGCTACTTTGTATTTATTTCAATGAAATTAATTTTTTTGTAATAAAATAAATACGAAATGATGAAGTTGAAGATAGTTGAAAATAAAAAAATGTGATTATTTTGTTGCAATAATCTTTTTATTTTGTAATTAAATTAAAATTATAACATGAATTAATATTTTTTTATTTTGTTACAATGATAAAATATTTTGACAATGAGAGGCAAAAGTACCGATTTAATATTTTTTTAGAAACTATTTTTCGTTTTATCGTTCCTTTGAAATATTTTATCAAAATATATACAGCAGCGGAGAGACGCCAAAGTGAATGGCGCGTCGAGGGACACCAGATGAAATGGCACCGTTGGCGTTCGAAGGAAGGGACGCTAGGCAATCTGGCGGCTTTGGCCTACGGTACCCTCGCTCCTCATTTCTAAGTTAATTAGTCCGTGACCGTGTCTACTATCGATCCAAAAGACTTGGATTTTGATATTGTACATGACCAGCATCCCTATCTACGTTGACACTTGTGATACGTGTTTTGACCTCAATATTTGGTGGACTCAACTCATAACATATTGAATAAACATAGCATTTAATGTCATTTACAAGGATGATGGTTATTCATCCTTCAAATATTATAATTAATATTATTAATTTTTTTATATTTATTATAACTATTTATTCCTTTCTTCACTAATAATATTAAAATAAAAAATAAGAAAAAATTTAAATAAAAAATAATTATATATTTCATATTTTGAAGATAAAATTTATTAATTTATTTTAATAATTTTTATTTATTTTAACATGATAAATAAATAAAATAATAGATAATTATAACAATTGTGAAAATAAAATATTAATAATGTTAGTTATTAAATTTAGCAGATGTCATTATCATTACTTTTATAAAAAAAATTAAATATCCTAATTATTT
This sequence comes from Sindora glabra, assembly GCA_020226215.1. Lineage (NCBI taxonomy): Eukaryota > Viridiplantae > Streptophyta > Magnoliopsida > Fabales > Fabaceae > Sindora > Sindora glabra. The sequence continues at coordinate 57,385,403 of CM035235.1, read as the reverse complement.
TAAAGTTTATTATTTTATATTATTTATATATTAACTTAAAATGTGGGAGATGTGCCTCGACTGCCCTTAGAGGCACCATTTGGTTTGGCGTCTCTCCGTCGCTGTGCGTATTTTGGTAAAATATTTCGAAAGAATGGTAAAATAAAAAATAGTTTCTAAAAAAATAGTAAATCGATACTTTTATCCAACGAGATGTGGAACATGGAATAATCCTTATCATTAGAAAAAAATAAATATACATTGTTGTAAAAAATTTGAAATTAATTTATGTTTGTTAATAATTTATAATAATTAAAGTTATGGAAATAAAATACCAGAGGAGAGAATAAAATTCAAGTTAGAAGGATGTTATTAGAAAAAATTACATATATTTGATGCGTTATATGAGAATTGAAGTGATTATGTATTTGTGAGAAGAATTGGTAACCAAAATCGATATAAGTACCTACGCAAGAAGATAAAAATGTCATAATAATCAAAACCATCCTAAATGTTGATATTTGGCAATAAAGTAGTAAGATCGATGTGCATAAATATACAATAAACATGAAAAAGAAAGCTAATGTCTACATAAGTGATGTCCAGTCCCACATCCAGGATCGGTAATGTGGCGGCCATATCTACTAACTTTTTGTGCAGGCTCGGGAGTCACATCTCTGGTGTCTGTGGCTCTTCTACCTCCAGCTCTCGCTCTGCCTCTACCTCTACCTCTATCTGCAAGTACTGAGTCATCTGTCATCATGCCACCAAGTGTTGATCCCTGATCCTGAGTATGTAGATCAAATGCAGGATGATATGGTTGTGATGGACCAGCTTCACCAGAAGGAAAGACATAAAATGAAGATTAGACTCCTGGTATATGTGAAAATGCCTGGAATGAGGATGGAGCATTAGAAGTAAACTGGTACATCTGGGATGATGACGGACCATACAGTGCAACCAGGAACATGGTGGAGGATGAAGGATCATTAAGTACAGTAGGGTACATATGAGATGAGGCAATCACATCTGGCATCATCATTATGGTGTCCTAGGCAGTCGATGGTGGAGTCTGTTGCACTGTCGAAGTGGACAGAACATCAGCCTGCGACGTAGGTCGTGGAGCAGTGCAACGACGTCGACGAGTACGAGGTTGATCATGGTCACCCTCCGCAGGGTTTGGGATATGATGGGCATGAGGAGCTGGCTCCGCATGTGAGTCGATAATCACATGATCAACCTCCTGAATGGCATGAAGGATGGAGTCCGTCGCTGATTTAAGCGCATCGAAGGTAAACCTAGACTGCCCCTCAGGTGTAGTGAAGTCGTATAGTGTGGGCACCTCATCTACCTGTGCAAATTTTTAACATTAAAGTTAGTTACAATACTAATGCACAGGAAGAAAATCAGACACAGATAACTAGCATGCAGTATTACCACAAGGTCTATTGCTCCCCCAACGGGTGTAATGAATCGCCTAGTAACCCGTTTGTACCATGCCATGTAGTCGTGTGGTCGATTGGGCGATAGCACACAAATCTCGACGGATATCCTAGAGTGCAATGTACAGCTGATGCCGGATGTGCCACTGCTCATCATGACGACCGGACAAGTAAAGGCAATGGACCTCCGTCACTTGCTTTGGTGGCTCAGGAATAGGCTGGTGTAGTCCAAACTGCCGCAAAATCCTGTCTGGCTGATACCACTTGACAATATGAAAGTGTATGAGTGACACCACTACTATCCACATGTCACTCCCGTTAAAACAGTACTAAGGAAGTGATGCGGTGACCACCTCAGTGTACGGGATCCAGGTGATTTGAAATTACACATTTATGTTGTCATTTAAATGCGATAATAAAATGGATAAAGGAATGAAATAAAAAAAATACATTATGCCCTACATACCTAGTCGAGACGAAGACGGTCCAGCACGTATCTATAATAGGGTAGGTGTGTGCCAGACTATCCTGGAACGTCTTTTGATAGTGCCACCTACCAAGTACAATAACTAAGTTAAACAACTTAAAAGTTAACTTAATTACAAGTGTAAATTGAAAATTTTTCTAACTTGCGGGCTGGGGGGCCGATCCCTGCATCCCCCTCTGGTATGTTTGAAATAGTAATCGCAGGGGCGATAGTGGGAAATCTATCCCATGCCCAAAGCTGCAGTAGTAGGCAACACCCTTCTATCTCCCTGTAATCTGGAGCAGTGGCCTTACAGAGCTTTCTATACAGATAGGCCAGGCAGGTAGATCCCCAACTTATGTCCCAGCCTCATAGAAGTCTCCGAGCAAGGGTAAGTGCATGAGGTGGACATACATACCGGAGTGGTCTGGAAATAACGTCCCACTAATGAGACGCAAAATGTAGGCCCGGGTAAATCTTTGCACTGTCACCTCATCCGCATCATCTAGAAGATGAGTGAAATGCTTCTCCAACCAGCTCATCCTCAGTCGCCCCCCTCTGATGACATTCTCGTCCATCGATAACTGCAGTCTCAGATACTTCTCTATCAGGGCTCCCCATCCCCACACAGTAGGGCCTGTCACTGCTCGATCGTCAATGGGTAAACTGAGCTGAAAAGTAACATTTTACAATGTAATAGTCGTCTCTCCCTGCGGCATGTGAAAAGTATGTGTCTCCGGCCTCCACCTCTCTACAAAAGCACTGATCAACTGATGGTTAATCAGTACAAACTCGCACATTGCCAGGCTGTAAAAACCTGCCTCTCGTAATAAAGGGACAATCAACTCCGGCGGCTACTGGTGATGGTAGTGATGAGCCCGTCGAATCCTCAGCACATGGTCAGGCTGCAAGAAAAAGATTAATAATTATTATGTCTGACAATACAGAAAAGGTTCAACTAACTTTAAGATTTAACTATTTCCATACATGGCCTACCTAAATCGACTGGGATATGTGTGAGTCCTGAGCTGTCAGAAGTGAAGGATCTCGTGGTCCATGATCAACGCGTCGGGAAGTGGATGCCATCTGCCATTATAAGAATTGCATTAGTATGGAATTTAAACACACACTAATATAACATACGTGTGCAATTTAACTACAAAGATCCACACAATAATTTATAGCACTTGGACGATTGAAGTAATTTGTTAACATTACTAGTAATAGGGTCACATATATATCCATAATGGCATGCAATTTTACAATAATCAAATAAATCACATCATCCGATCGTTACACTTATGACATTGGTCAACATACTTCGTAACATATCTGCAAAAGTAAAAATCAAAATTAACGTGAAGAAGGGCCTTCATCTCTATGTAGAAGTGGGCAGCGCCTACGATTATGACCTTCCATCTTACAAATACCGCATTTTTGCCTAACACCACTCTCTTGAGGCCAATCCATCTCATTTTTTATCTGTGTCGACTTCGGTCGTCCCTTTTCACGCAATCTTCCATAATTTGGAACCAGGACAAGAAATGGTGGTAGGATATTCCATTGCGACCACTCCCTGATCGACCACCACTCAGATTTGTAGCAATTAAGTAGGGTGTCAAGTCTGTATATAGGATCGACATATGGTTCCCACGATATGTTGACTGAGGCACAGGCAATAATAATATGAGCGCAAGGATACCTATATGCTTGGAATTATCCATATTCACATTGGCCTTTGTCTAATAACACTTGGACGACCTTTCCACATGATCCCCTAGCCATATCAGGGCCCTCCACCACTTCAAATCTAGTTCCTTGTCTATTATAAGTACGAATATGGTAAGAAGAAGCACGTGACTAGATAGTCGCAAGCTCTCGTTTGAATCTACTTGCGTATATGTGACCTTGTTGTAGTTCAACATGTGCTTCTTTTGCCCTTTCCACAAAGTACTTGACACATCTATAGTATGTTTGTTGAACAAGACCTATGATTGGTAGCTTCCTTAATCCTTTGAAGAGGCTGTTAATACACTCTACTATGTTAATCGTCATATGACCATATCTTCTACCTTCATCATAAGCAAGCGTCTACTTCTCCATCGGAATAACGGTCAACCTCTTGTGGATCTCCTCATTAACTTTGCTTAGGTTGTCCAATCTCTCCATGACCTTTTCTCGATTTGGCTTATATGCTGAACACAAGGAGACAAATAGGCTAACCAGGTTAAACTACCAGATACATAAATTTACAGATGAAAAGTTCAACAAAAAAATTATGCTGTAAGGCGTACCAATCTTAAGGACAACTTTCTTAACATTGTCATCCCTGCATTTCTTGCGAATGTTGCTAGCAATATGTTTGATACAGTACCGATGAAAAACATGAGGAGGCTGCCTTCCTAGATCTTCGTTGGCTACATCATCTTTTATAACTCGGTGTCGATCTGATATCAGGCATATTCCTTGTTGGTTCGTAATATTTACCCGTAATAATACCAAAAACTAACTCCAGTTTTCATAGTTCTCCTTTTCAACAATGATAAAGGCAAGAGGTACGGGACATTTGTTACCGTCCTGGGTCGCAGCAATCAGTAGCACACCTCTATACTTGCCATACAAAAATGTTCCATCAACTTGTATGAATTGCTTGCAATAGGGAAATGCGACAATACATAGCTTGAAAGCCCAGAAAACTCGGTTGAAAACATGTTTTTGTGGATCAACATAGTTGTAAACTGTGACGAATTCTTCTGACTCTAACTTTCACAGAGCTTAGTCACAATAGCCTAAAATGTCCAACCATTTGGGGAGCACTTCATATGATTTATCCCAATCTCCGTACACCTTGACAATTGCCTTCTATTTTACTTTCCATGCTTTTCTGTACGAAATCTTATACCCATACATGCCTTCCACCCTCTCTTGTATAAGCGAGATTGGAACATTTTGCTTCACTTTAATCATCTCCAGTATCAAGGAACTGATATACTCAAAGTCAAGAGACTTGTGATCTTGTGTTAAACTAGCATTAACACATGTGTGAGGCCCTGAAAATCTAGTTATTGTCCAAGTGTTAGAATTCTTCAGATTGGTTGCTCTAAGGTGGAATTTGCATTCATCCCCATAATTATCACACTTCACACTCAATCTTCTAGTATCCGATTCCTCCACGTAATAACTATGGTACCTTCTGATGTGGTAATGCTTGGTTGCAGCAATCAATGCCTCCTTGCAATCAAACTCTTGTCCAATCTGTAAGTCCTCCATGCCGTAATCATAGCTTGGTTTCATTATTTTCAAAAATTCATTAGCATTCCTTATGACATCCCAATCAATATAAGAGAAGACAGCAGCTTGAGGGACACTACATGATGTCTATGCAGCATTGTCACTCCTCACACACCGCGTTGTAACATTGTCTCCATATGTAGTTGCACGTTCTTCATCATCAGTGTCACGATCATCACCACTACTACAAGACACCTCATCGTCTTCAAAACCAGACTCAAGGTGAGCATCCATGAATATAGGATCAGTAGATTCTTCCTCTACGACCGGTAAGGCACTTGTTGAACCCATCATGGTATGTGATACATTTCTCAGGAAAACACCTGCAACAGATGAGTCCAATGCAGGAGTATAACTATAAAAAATGTGAAACTCAATTCTATCCGTATAAGGAGGGCCTTCCCGCACCATCAAACAACTAGTATTGACATAAGTCGTTAGATCTACGGGCGATCTAGTTATTGGGAATCTTTCTTGTGAACCAAGGTTGGCAGCGTGCAGTTCAGATGTGATCACCTCCACGTACAATTCCATTGCTGTCATCGTTGGATGTTGTTCATAGCTTGCTATGGCACATGCCAAGTCTTCATCGTCGTCCAATTCGTATGCCATATATTGAGCCTTTGTTTGATGTTGTGGAAACCTATAAATAATTTTTTTCACAGCTTGATCTTGGTGAAGCTTCAGTTGGGCATGAATTCTCTCTCCCAAAATATCCATAATGCTGCATCCTCCCAATTTTAATGCCTTTGGGGGAGGTCCATCGTACATTACTCCCATCGATCCCTCAATCATTGTACCATTTGAATATATAAAAGCAATTAAACTTTTCTTCATCTCGTTACTTTTAGCTACAAAATATTCACTGCACCCTCACAACTAACACATATTATCATATACAATTTTTGTTTTTATAAACAAATGAACTAGTATTTAATATTACAAGTAAAAATGAATGGAATATATTATTGTTTTTGTAATGCGATTATTTAATAGTACATAATAATTTATCCGCACAAACCATACCCATTCTGACCTTTACAGGCCGACATTTTTTTCAACAAATTTTTAAACTATTTTTACGCTCATTCGTAATTTTTCATACTTCATAAATTTTTAATGTTCATTTGCAAGTGTGATTTAAATAATTTAATTCTAATTCTTTTTTTTTGCATAAATTTTGATGTAATATAAATAAATTATTACAAATAAAAATAAATTTATATTTGAAACAATAATTTTAATTTTCACTTACATGTACACAATTGAAAAAAGTTTAATTTTTAAATATTATTGCATAACAATTTTTCATATATAACAAACAAATTATATAATAGGATAATTTTTTCCGGCTAAGTAAATGTTATTTCTTTTTAAAACTAATATAATATTTGGTTATATAATCTTATTTATATTTTAATTTATCTTTTTCAATACTTTATAATTTTTGTTTATTCTGCACAAATTATACTAATTATTTTTGTAAAACTTTTTCAATATACTACATTTTCTATTTTCGTGAGAATTTTCTCCCTTCACACCTATTACTAAATAGCAACTAAAATTATTTATACATTATTGTTTGTATATTTTTATGATTACAATCATGAATTCTTTTTTACATACACTGACTTCATCTAATACTTATATTACAGTATCTCTATATATATTTTAATACTTTTTGAATAAACCTATGTATAGTATAATTTTTTCGACTACGTTTATTATTCTTGCATTTATAATATCTACCATTTAAATAGAAAAATATTCATATTTTCAATAACAATAACTTATTTTTTAAAGCTTCTGGTTACATCCACATATCCTAAAATTTTATTTTTATTACCTCTCTTATGATATATTAAAATTTCACATGAAAATTTTTTTCTAAATATAACTTTCACCTAAGCCCTAAAACCTATTTAAAATACCTTCCTTTATCTCGTTTGTTCTTCTTTTAATAGCACAACATATCACAGTACATATAAATTTTTATAAATTTTTCATAAATCATAATTTTACATCTTAAATCATAATTTTACATCGTAAACCATAATAATTAATATAAAATAAAAAAATTTATATTATTTATATCATAATATTCTAAACAAATTTCTCTACCACTATAAAAGATATTTTCATGATGACTAATAAAAATTATAATATAAGCACAAAATTTATAAAATACTAACCGGTAAGTATTAGGAAAAGCAAATAGAAAAAAGCCTCTGCATGAAAGAAAAATTTGTTAGATATTTTAATAACTTTAATTTTTAAGTAAAAATTATTACATATTATTGTATCATTAAAAAAATTATACAAATATTATGCTAAATTAAATATATTTTGCAAGACAATATATAAAAGGAACAAAAATAATAACATAGATAAAATTTTATTGATGTATATTTAATTTTAAATATAGTGTTTAAATTTTTTTATCAAGAAAATATTAATAAATTTTAAAATAGAATTCATTTTTATTCTTAAATACTTTTATTAAAACTGGAATATATAATTAATTATTTCAATTAACGCTTCCCATAACATTAATTTTTTTAAATTATTTTAAGATAAAAATAAAATATGTTACATTATATCAATATTATGTAATTATCCTATTATTTAAATCATAAATAATATAAGTCAAAATAAAAAAATTATAGTAAAATAAATTAAAAAAGGAGAAGTGCTATGTGAAAGGTAAAGTAATAAGTGTTAAAAATTAAATATATAATCAATTAATTTTATTAAATAATATATTTGATTATTAAAAATAATTTTATGTTAAAAAAATAAATTGTATTATATTTATATTATTCAATATATTGCATTTCAACTTTTAATAGAATGATTAAAAAAAGAAAGAAGAAAAAATTAAACAAAGTAGATGAAATGAAGAAAAAATAATATACGAATTATAAACCCTTGGAGAAGTCTTAGTTGATGTATTTTAAATTTAAAACATAATATTTAAAAATTATTATCAACAAAAATTTGAAAAAATTTATATAAATAAAATTTAATTTAATTACTAAGTATTTTTTTTAAAAATATAATATGAAATTAATTATTTTTATTAATAAAATATATATTAAAGCTTTAATTTATTTAAATTATTAAAATAAGCTAAAAAATTATAACTTATTATATTTATGTTAATTAATGATATTGGTGTTTTAAACCATAGATAATACGAGTAGATATAAAAAGAATACAATAGAGTAAATAAGAAATAAACAATACGTACAGTATAAAGTAATAAAAAATTAATTTTATAATAAATTAATTAATTAAATAAATTATATAATTTATATAGAATACATTTATAATCAAAAAATTGATATATCTTACTGTTAAAAAATATTAGTATATATGATTTAAATACCATGAGTTAACAAAAAGAATAACAAAAATGTACAATAAAAAAGATAAAATAAATAGAAATAATGCATAAAATATCAAATCTTTACAAAATACCCTCAATTGATATTGACTTATTTTGACATATATTACTCTTAAATTAATACAAAAATATTGATCAATAGGATAATATATTCTCGTAATAATCAATATATAATAAAAATAATCTTATTTTTATCATATCCTATATCCTAAAAAAAATTATATTTTAAAAATATTTAAACATAATTTTTACCTAAATTATAAATTTTATTTTAAGACACTTTTCTTTATCCCCTTTATTCTTCTTTTAAAATCACAAACTATCACAGATCATATAAATTTGTTCAAATTTTTCCTAAATCCTATATCATAATTTCACAGCATAAGTCATAATAATCAACATAAAATAAAATTTTTTTTCCTAATGCAAAATATATTCTTATAATAACTAATAAAAATTATAATATAAATACAAAAATTATAAAAATACTAACCAGTAAAAATCACAAACTATCACAGATCATATAAATTTGTACAAATTTTTCCTAGATCCTAAATCATAATTTCAAATCATAAATCATAATAATCAACATAAAATAAAAAATCTTCTCCCACTGTAAAATATATTCTTATAATAACTAATAAAAATTATAATATAAATACAAAAATTATAAAAAAATTAACCAATACAAATCACAAACTATCACAAATCATATAAATTTTTACAAATTTTTTCTAAATCTTAGATCATAATTTCATATCATAAATTATAATAATCAACATAAAATAAAAAAATTTCTACCACCATAAATACAAAAATTATAAAAATACTAACTAAGGAAGAGCAAGGAAAGAAGACCAGATCTGCTCCAAAGAAGAAAATGTTGTTAGATGAAATGAACAGAAGTAAGAAAGGATGAAGATTTGTGAATGAAAAAATAAAAAATGTTGCGAACGGCTGCGAAGAGAGAAGGGAAGAGAGGTTGCAAAGAGGCTGCGAAGTAGGGTTCTTCTGACTGCGGAGAGGAAGGAAGGAGGCGGGTATATATAAGGCAGGAGGCGTCATTTCATTTGGCACCTCCCAGAAAATTCAAACCCCAATGGCACCATCTTCAATGGCGCCTTCAAGGTGAATGGCGCCAGGTGAGATGGCGCCTTCAACCTTAGGGTGCCATTCAAATTGGCGCCTTGCAAGCTGCATCTGCTTTAAAGGCGCCATACTGTTTGGCGCCACCAAGCCCTATGTATGCCATTCAAAATGGCGTCCTACGTATTTTGGTAATATATTTCGAAATCACGGTAAAACGAAAAAAAATTTATAAAATAACCGTATTTCGATATTTTAGCCGGCTGGGATCCAATTTCAAATAGGGAAGCAAATGAGTGAAGCCGATCATTTGTATGTTTAAATTCAAATTTGATAATATTAAACAAGTTTAAAATCAAATTTGAGTTTGAATTCAAGCTCATCAAATCTAAAAATATCAACTTCGATTTTAATTCCAAAGTTAATTAAATTTATTTAAGCTTAATGAGTTTTAAATTTTTTTTCTAAATTTTTAATTGATAAATTTAAATATTTGAATTCAAATTCAAATTTAAATTATATTTGATTTTAAATAATCTTAAATCAACTTAAATGAATTTATATGAGTTTATAATGGTTTAGTAAATTTTTTATATTTATATTATATAAATATAAAAAATAAAAATATATTTTATACTAAAGTAATTCGAACTTGCACACAACTCAAGTTGAGTATAAAAAATTCAAACTCATCTCATTTAATAAACAAATTTGATTCATTTAGATTCAACTCATTAAAATTTAAACTTAAACTGAATTTTTTACAAATCAATTTTGAAGTACTTATAAATAATTCAACTCATTTTCACCCCTAATTCCAAATCTTAAATGCTGAAAGAATTATGGGTGGACCTAGGAAGAAACCAGGGGAACCTTGCATCCACTCACTTCTACATTTTTTTTATTAAATTAAGTGCTTCTAGGTCCACTGGCTTCTATTTTTTTAAAATTTAATTTAATTTTATTAACTTTTAGTTAGAAATAAAGCCCAAAAAATAATTGATAACTCTATTGAAATATATTTTTTGAGTCTAAACAATCCATTCTATCAAGAAATTAGGGAGATAATATTTATTAATATCACAATTAGTGAAGACAAATTTTAAAGAAATATTCATTTTACTTATTTATCAATTTAAAAGATAGCACAAATACTATTACAAATATTTATCAATATCTCATTGAGGTGATATTCACAAAATAAATATATATTTTTATAATAAATTCATGAACAAGTGAATTTAATATCTACTGATTATATTCAAAATTTACTTAAAATTTATTGTAAAATATTTCATATATTCCTCTACTTATAATATATAATAAAACAATTCATTTTGATAATACAGATAAAAATAAATACTACTTCAAATTATTTACTTTTCTGATATCTTGACTCTTAGCCGTTTATCTTTATTTTAATAGTTCATCACAAACATATGCATAATTATTAAAATGGTGAAAAGGAATCACATAAAAATCATTATAAAAAACTAATACTAAATATTTTATTATATTACCTAATACACATACTAGTTTAACACATGGGCATGTGAGAATATTATACTTACATTAATATGTAATACATACAAAAAATATTGACGTCACTGACCTATGAGTCTTGGATATGCTAATTCATGTAACTGCATCGAGTTGCAAAGATAACGAGACTCATCGTTAAGGAGTTGATTTACCCGAAAATATGCAAATTCGACGTAAATTTTATGTTAGGAAATTTCCAGAACTGTAATGTCGTAAAAATGTACTGACATAATTTAAAATCAAAGAAGCAATAAATCCAAAAAATGCATTCATTAAATATGATTTAATTTTTAACTCATTTTTTAAGCGAAGATGGTAAATAAAATTTATTAAAATGAATGAAAGAAAGAGATTACAATGTTTATCTAATCCAAAGTATCAAAGCACTGGCCTGATTCAGATCACCCGGAATCTGTTGAAGGAATGCAAGGTGAGAATAATGAATATTTGTAGGTAGGGGATGTTTGTATAGATTGGATCAACTTGGAAATTGGCATTCATGATTTCAACATGAGGCCTTTGCATATCCTTCATATTTTCCTCACAAGTTCAGTTTTTTTTTTTTTTTTTTGCACTTTAGCTCCTTTTTCTCACAAAAAAAAAGGGGAAAGAAATTATAATGTATTTGACCATTCTCAAATTTATATTCTAATTTCTAAATATATTGAAAATATCTCATAAACTTCTCTTAATTGATGGCACATATTATCACAAATTGTATATACAGTCTTTACACTAAGTATAAATAATTTCATTAATATCACAAAAAAAAAAGATAATTTCATCTAAAGAATAAGATCAAATTATAAAATTTCAAATAAATCCATAGGAATTAAGTAAACAAACTCCATCATATGTGTCTTCCCCATATTTGTGCATAGCCAAAATATAATATATTTATATGTCAAAATACTAAATAAAAAAATCTTAATTTAAATAAGTGAATAATTCAAGATAAAAAATAATTAAAAATTGGTAACATTCATAATTTTAATATGAAAATAAGAGATAATTATCAATTTTAATCATTAAAATTTGATCAAATTCCAAAATTTTATTTATCAATAAACAGACATTTATGTTTGAATTGTGAACTCGATTTCTGTTCAAAAGTAAGAAATTCTTTAACAATGTCATTTTTAATTTAATTATCCCACTTCACTATCATTTTATTAAAACATAATAATAATAGGAACAAAAATGATGATAAGATGGAAGGGAGAAAGTGAAGCGAAATTTGCTCCACCGCTGTGAGGAGTTAAGACTGTCATGCTTGCAAGGCAAGTAGGCTCCAATTTTGAATCCTGCCTATTTATGAGTAGAGGTTTAAATTTTTTCTTGTTCTTATTATGTATTGAAATTGTAGTTTGCAATCGTAATATTAAGATTATGAAGTATATTGCAGCTGCCGTAACGATCATATTTTTCTTATAATTTTATTAACTGTAATAAAATTGCAATTACAACTACAATTTAGAATTCCCTTCTTATAATATCATTAGAATCAAATTTATTTACTATTGTTTGTTCTAATATTTTGATAAATCAAATTATTTGTTATTATAGTAAAATGAATATTAAAATTAAAGAAATCATTTTTGAATTTATTAAAACATATAATTAGTAATATTAAAATTCTTAATATTACAATACAACTAAAAATGTTCTGCATTAAAAATGATAGCTAAATGCATCAAAATTAAGAAGGTTATTTCTCTTCAAAGGTATTTCCTCAATTCTTTTCTTTTTAAGTTAAACCCAAAAAATTAAGGAAATTATTATATGCTCGTAATTTTAGTGTAAAAGAGTTAGAAGTTGTCGTGACGTGTCTCATGGTGAAATTGTGGGAGGCAAGTAATTTTGTACTTCCTTAGAATATTGGTGGGTATGAATAAAAAAAAATAGAGTTGTCGTTAATTATTTTTTTTATAGTGTGATTAGAACATAAAAAATGGTCTGCATTTTTAAAATTTAAATTTAGGAATTAATTACATATAAAAAAAATATTACCAGTCTACAATGTATGTTCAAAAAACTATTGCTCATTTGTTTTAATTTTATTTTTTTGGAATTAAATTACAATAATCTTTACTATATTATATCTATATTTTTCTAAAAATATGACTTTAATTTTAGTCAATTTATTGATTTAGTTGTCAAATCCACCTAACTTCACGATCGGATTTAGATGAAATAGAATATCTTAATAATGTTAAGTACTGTTATGATTATACATTACAATTGGATTACTTAACTTCAATACATTATAAGTATAAATTTTATTATTTTAGAAATATTTTTATTTTATTATTTTTGAAAGATCTTTATTAAAATAGTTATAATATAACTTTAAAAATAATAAGATAAAGAAAAAATTATTTTAAGTAATATTATTTATTTATTTAAAAAATATCAAATCAATAAATTTTAATTTAGAGTATCAAATTTATCCGGTTTTATGGCTAAATCTAAAATGAGAAATTATTTAAGAAAATTGAAATCATAATTTTAATATTATTCTATAATTTTTAAAATATCAAATTTGTCTAACTTTATGACTAAATATGAGATAAGAAATTATTAGAAAAAATTTAAATAATAATTTAAATATTATTTCATGATTTTAAAATATTAAATTTATCCAATTTTATGATCAAATCTAAATAAGAAAATTATTTAAAAAATTAAAATTAAAATTTTAATATTATTTTATAATTTTAAAGTATCAAATTTGTCTAACTTCATGATCAAATTTGAATAAAAAATTACTTAATGTTTGAAATTATAATTTTTAAAGTATCCAATTTATTCAATTTCATGGTCAAATCTAAATAAAAAATTATTTAGAAAAATTAAAATCATATTTATTACACTTACAATTAATTTCAATGTTATTTCATTATCATAAAAATGTATGATATTTTTTCTTGAATAGTAGAGACATAATATAAATTACTGTTATTTCAATAGAGCAAAATAAATTAGAATACATTACATACAAAATAAAATGAATATAAGGTAATTTTTATATACAATAATATTGAGATTTTTTAGTTTAACTAGTTCAACCAATTTAATTTTTAAAATGTCTTTCACCTTGTAAATATTAAAATAAATTAAACTCTTAAACTATTTTAATTTATTCCATCATAAGGATTCCATAAAAATGACACTTTAATATCATATGTTAAATAAAATATTAAATTCTTTCAAAGAAATAAAAAGAAAGTAAAATAAACAATATAAATTGGATGGGATGGCACAATGGATAGTATTGTGCCATGCATTGTGACTTTTTTTAAAAAATAGCCTCTCTCTCTCTCTCTCCCTCCTCTTTATAATTTGATACCCCATTTTTTTATATTTTTATTTTCTCACATCTTTTTAATAGTTTTTCCTTCTTTTTTTCTCATATGCAAGTTTGACTTGTTACCTTTTTTATTTTCTTTACATCTTTCTAAGAGTTTTCTTTTTTTTTCCTTATTTGTAAGTTTAACCTATTTCTTCTTTTTCTTTTTAATCTTTATGTCTGAATTTGTTTCTGAAGCTTTAATAAAGCAAGGATTTTGATATCTTAAATGTGATATTTTTGAGAAAGAAGATCAAAAGAAGTGAATCTAAGGGTGAAGAAATTTTCTCAGTGAGTTCTTTCTCCGCTTCTTCTCATTTTTATTCTTTATCTTCTCTAATTATTTATCCTTTCCTTTATCTGTCTTCAATATTCCTTTTTTTCACTTGCTTCCTTTTTTTGAATTTTTGAATACCTTTTCTCCTTTTTGTTTCTTTTCTAAAATTTTTCGATCCCTTTTTTGAAATGTTTTTGTTAAATCCCCTTTTCTCCTCCAATTTCCTCTGCTCTACAAGTGAGTTCGCTTTAACTTTTATAGATGAAGCCTTAGTAATTACATTTACATTTAGCTTATATTTGATTTATATTTCACCTATTCTTTAGGTAAAGCATTATCGATAGGCTATTTTTTCTTTTGCTTTTGGTGGATAGGATCATGTGCATGGTTCATAGCACATGTAATAGACTCAATTTTTTTGAATTTCTATTTTTATTTTTATTATATTATATTTTTATATTATGTAATTATTAGGATAAAATTGATTGTTAATGACTACCCCTTTTTAATTATCCTCCCCCTTTTACTCATCCTTATAAAATTAGGAAGTGAGTAAAAGCGTTAACACATAATCTATGGTGAAAATAAATTCAAATGTGAAATATTAATAATTTAGAATGCAAACTTAAACCTCTCTTGACAAAGCTTAAATTAACAATAAGAAAATGAATGAACACAGACTTAATCTAATCTTAATGGATTATATTTAATAGTAATAAAGAAAATAATTTGAGTTCCATGAAGGCATGTTATTGGCATGGTATTGATGAGTGAAGATTGTTGTGAAGCATCTTCACATAGATTTATTACATAATTGCACATAATATATAAGTTCAAGTAAACAACAATTAAAAAAATCATTTACCGAACATTTATATATACTTTTTGAAAGAAATGACAAATAATCTCCTATTAATCCAACTCTAACCAAGGGTAGCTATTGTGTTGCCATAGATCACAAATCACCACATATGCTAGGACTATAGCTTGGAATATAACAACCAAAACATATCATTTCCACATTATGGCATCTATTTTTTAAATTTTCATAAGATCAATAAGCTTTCAAATAGTTATAGTGTCTCTGTTTTGATGTGTAGCAACATAGTGGTGATCCAAAGCAAGAGCAAGAGAAATTAAAGATAGCTAATAACAAATCAAAGAAAGGTAAAGAAACTAGATGATAGAAGGTAAAGGAATGGTGATGATGGGGTTAGTAAGAAATTGAAAAAAGGTAAAAACTAGGTGATGAAAGCTAACAGAAGGTAAGGGAATGGTGATAAAGAGGTCAAAGTGAAGGAACTAAAAAAAAAGAATCAGAGAAATTGAGTGATGGACATTGAGAGAAGATAAAGAGAATAATACTAAAGAAAGCCAAATTGAAGGAATAAAAATGGAAAGGGATTGAGAGAGATACAACAACAACAACAATAACAAAGCCTTATCCCACTAAGTGAGGTCAACTATATAGATCGCATGATGTCATTGAACTCTATTCGAAACTAGATTTTCAGTAATATTATTAACCAAGAGATCCCTTTTTATAACTACCCCCAATGTCTTTTTTGAGTTTCCTCTACAACTTTTCACAAGGTTAAAGACTATGTGATCGATTCTTCTCACTAATGCCTTTAATGGCTTTTTTTGCACATGACCAAACCACCTTAATTAACTTTCTATCATCTTCTCCTCAATAGGTGCCACACCAATATGCCATCGTATGCATTCATTTTAGATCTTATCCTTTCTTGTGTGACTAGACATCCATCTTAACATTCTCATTTCTATTGTCCTTATTTTTTGCTTTTGTTGTCCCTTTAGAGCCTAGTATTCACTATCATAAAGTATAACTGGTTGTATAATAGTCTGATAAAACTCCCCTTTAAGCTTAATAGATACTTTGCGATCATAAATAACTCTTAATACCTTTTTCCATTTTAACCATCCAACTTATATCATGTGTGTGACATTTTCATCAATTTTCCCATTACTTTGTAATATAGATCATAGATACTTAAATTTAGATACTTGTGATATGACATGCTCTCCAATTCTTACCTCTAAATCATTTATGTCTTGCTTCTTGTTAAATTTACAATGCATGTATTCTGTCTTACTCTTACTTAAGTGAAAACCATTTAATTGCCTGTCTTTAAAGCTCAAGTTTATAGTTAACTTCTTCCTTCGATTCCTCAATTAGAATTATATTATCTGCAAATAGCATGCATTTAGGAATAATTTTTTATATGCTCCTAGTAAGAACATCCAAAATTAGATTAAACAAGTAAAGACTCAAGGCTGAACCCTGATATAGACCTATCCTTATAGTAAAATCCTTTGTCTCACCTCTAAGAGTTCTTACACTTGTAGTAATTTCATTATACATGTCTTATATAGCCCAAATATATGTGACATGAACTCTTTTCTTTTCCAGAGTCTTCCACAACACTTCTATTAGTACTCGATCATAAGTTTTTTCTAGGTCGATGAAAACCAAATGTAAGTGTCTTTCTTTACTTTGATACTTTTCCATCAACCCTCGTAGAAGATAAATAACCTCTATTTTAGACCTTTTTAGCATAAATCCAAATTGATTATTTGCAATCCTAGTCTTGTCTCTTAATCTATGCTTAATTATTTTTTTTATATAATTTTATAGTGTGGCTCATAAGTTTTATCTCTTGATAGTTTGCACAATTCTAGATATCTCCTTTATTCTTATATATAGGCACTAAAATGCTCCTCCTTCACTCATTTGACATTTTCTTAAACCTTAAAATCTCATTAAATAACTTAGTAAGCTAAAAGATACCCTACTCTCCTAAATATTTTCAAACTTCAATAGGAATACCATTAAGACTAATAACTTTACTATTATACATCCTCTTAAGAGTTATTTTTTACCTTCTTAACTTGAATCCTATGATAATAAGCTAAATTTTATTTATCCTTTTAGATTTCTAATCCTTTCATATCCCTAGTCAACCTTGCTTATTATTGAAAAGTTTATAAAAGTACTTCTTATATCTTTTTTTGATATCTTCTTCTATGAGTAGAACTTATCCTTTTTCATCCTTAATACACCTTATTTGATCCAAATCTCTTAATTTTCTTTCCTTATTTTTGGCAAGCTTATAAATCTTTCATTCTCCATTTTTTATCTCTAGAGCTCAGTAAAACTCCTCAAAAGCTCTAGATCATGCCTCACTTATTACCTTTTTAGTCTCATTCCTAACCTTCTAATACCTTTCTTAATTTTTAGCACTATCACACACATGTAAGGCTTTAAAACATTCTTTTTTAGTTTTGACCTTTTCTTACATACTTTTGTTTTACCACCAAGATTCTTTATCTCTCGATTCAAAACTTTTTTATTCACCTAAAACTACTTTAGCAACCATCCTAACCTTTTTAGCCATCGCATCCCAAATATGGTTACCACTTCCTTGTACTTCCTAATTATTTTTTTCTAATAATATTCTCTTAAAAGTCATTTATTTCTCACTTTTGAGCTGCTACCACTTGATCCTTAGATTTATAATTTGTTATCTTTTCTAGTTACGTGTTTTAAAATGAACATTAAGGACTAAGACCTTATACTATATAGTGAGGCTTTCCCTCGGAATCACTTTGCAATCCCTACAAATTCTTCTGTTTGAGCTCCTCATTAAAAAGAAATCAATTTATGACCTTGAAATTCCACTCTTATATGTGATTAAATTTTTCTCTTACTTCTTAAAATAAGTGTTCATAATATTGAAATCATATGCTATTGAAAAATCGAGAATAGATTACCCCTCCTTATTTAGTGCTCCAAAACTAAATCCTCCATGCACTCCCGAAAATTGCCTTGCCTCACTACCACCATGTTCATTTAGGTCCTATTCGATGAAAATCTTTTCTTCTTATGAAATTCCTTGAATTAACCCTTTTAGGTCTTCCTAAAACTTCTTCAAATGTGTCTCTAATCCTACTTGTACTGCATAAGTACTAATAATATTGATAGTCTCCCACAAAACTAATAATCTTAATGATAAGATCTTATCTCCAATCCTTTTTATATCCACCACATTCTTCTTCTAATTCTTATCTATAATAATACTAACTCTATTTTTTCCTCTAACTTTCCCTATGTACTATAGTTTAAATCTTATAGTGTTTAACTCCTTAACTCTTTCTCCAACCTATTTAGTTTCTTGAAGGCACATGATGTTAATCCTTCTCCGAACTATGGTGTCCACAACCTTTAAAGATTTACCTATCAACGTATCGATATTCTAAGTATCAAACCTAATTATGCTCTTTTAGACTAACTTCTTTACTTACATCTATCAAGAAAAAATGTGAGGGCATTTATTTATTTAATACTATACCCAGGTGTCAATGTAGCAGTTCTAGCCCATTTGACACTATATTCAAGCCATACAATGTGTTACTTCTAGATAATGAACTAACATTAGCACAATTAAATTATCATATGTGATCTATAGTTAGGATTTCAATAAAGTTTTATGTTAGTTGTCCAAAGCCTAATATAACCTAGAGGGAGAGAAATACCTCTACTTAGGATTAAGCGAGATAATGCTGAGAAAAAGAGAAAGAATTTTTTTTCAACATATGGGACCATTGTGCTATGAAGAAGACAAAAAGGAGTAAGTATGGTTTGATCTACTAATATTAGGTTAGGAAGGGTAAATAAACTTTTTCTCACAAATTCAACCCTACATAATTGAGTTTAAAAATAAATAAGTCAAATTGATACAATCTAAACCCAAATGACTTAACAATTGAATTGACACAAGTTTAACCTAGCTTGATTAGGTTCAAATTAAATGATTCAGATTGACAAAAGCTTAACCCACCTTAGTTATGTTTAATTTAATAATAAAAATAAAATAAGTTGAATTGATAGAAGCCTAATCTAGCTTGAATAGGTTTAATGTGAATGAATTGAATTGACACGGGTTTAACTTAATATGATATAATTGATTTGACAATAACCTGAATTGACATAGGTTCAACTCAATTTAATTGAGTTTGATTTAACTATGTACAAAGTAGATGATTTAGATTGATGCAAGTTCAACTCAACTTGATTAAGTTCGATTTAATGAAAATAAATAAATGACATTGATTGACATAAGTTTGACTTAACTTAATCGAGTTAGATTTATCAAAATCAATAACCTGGATTGACACAAGCTCAACTTGACTTGATTGAGTTTGATTTAATGAAAAAGTAAATAATCTAGATTGACACAGACTCGACTCAACTCAATCAATTTAATTTAACAAGGTAAATAACTTGGATTAACATAGCTCTATCAATTTAATTAAGTTTGATTTAACAAGGTAAGTGACCTAGATGGACATAAGCTTAATTTAATTTGATCAAATTTGATTTAATGAGGTAGATGACTTGCATCGACATAGGCTCGATTTGACTTGAGAGAGTTTAATTTAACAATGAATAAGAAAATGACTTAAATTGACATAGATTCAACTTAACTTAATTGAGTTTGATTTAATAAGATAAATGACCTAGATTGACATAGGCTCAACTTAACTTAATTAAGTTCTATTTAATGATAAAAAGGATATAACCTAGATTGAAATAGACTTAACTTAATTGAGTTCAATTTAACAAGATAAATAACTTGGATTAACACATACTTAACCCAACTTGATTAAGCTTAATTTAATAAAGAAAAAAAATGATCTAGATTAACACAAGCTCGACTTAATTTGGTCGAGTTCAATTTAACGAGGTTCAATTTTATAAGGTAAATAACTTGAATTAACATGGACTTGACTCGAATTGATCAAGTTTAATTTAACAAAGTAAATAACTTGGATTGACACAGGCTTGACTCAACTTGATCATGTTTAATTTAATGAGGTAAATAACCTAGATTGATACATGCTCAATCTAATTTAAACTACTTCAATTTAATAAAGTAAATAACCTAGATTGACATAGGCTTAACTCAACTTGATTAAGTTTAGTTAAATAAGGTAAAGGACTTAGATTGAAATAATATCGACTTAACTTAATTTAATTTAATTTAACAATAAGAAGGAAGGAAAATAACCTGATTTAAGATAGGTTAACTGGATCAAGTTCAATTTAATGAGCAAAATGATCTATATTGATACAAGCTCGACTTAACTTGATCAAGTTTTATTTAATGAGGTAAATGACTTAGATTAACACAGGTTTGATCTGATTTAATTGAGTTTGATTTAACAAGATAAATAACTTAGATTGACATAGGCTTAACTTAACTTAATCAAGTTCAATTTAATGAAATAAATGACTTAGACTGATATAAGCTTAACTCAACTTGATCGAGTTTGATTTGATAAGGTCAATGATAACTTGATCGAGTTTGATTTGATAAGGTAGATGACCTGAATTGATACAAGTTTGACTCAACTTAAATTAGTTTGATTTAATAAAGCAAGTAACCTGGATTGATATAGGCTTGACTTGACTTAATCGAGTTCGATTTACCAAGATAAATAACTTATATTGACTCAAGCTCGACTCTACTTGATCAAGTTTAATTTAATAAAATAAATGACTTAGATTGACATAGGCTCAACTCAACTTAATTGAGTTTAATTTTACAAAGCAAATAACTTAGATTGACATGGGCTTAACTTAACTTAATCAAGTTCGATTTAACAAAGTAAATGACTTGAATTAACACGGGCTTGACTTAACTTAATCGAGTTTGATTTAATGAAGCAAAAAACTTATATTAACATATGCTTAACTTAACTTGATTGTGTTTGATTTAATGATGAGAAGGAAGGAAAATGACCTAGTTTGAGATAGGCTCAACTTAATTTGATCGAGTTTGATTTAATACAGGATTAACTTAACTTCATTAAGTTCGATTTAATAAGGCAAATAACTTGAATTGGCATAGGTTTGACCTGATTTAGTGAAGTTTGATTTAATGAAAAAGGAAATCATGCAAACATAACTTGATGTAAGAATGTTATACATGTAATAATAATGTAGTTATTTCTCAAAGGAGTTCATTACTTCATCTTTTTAGAGACTTTCTCCTAAAAGGTTATATTTGGAGAGTATGGAGTATTACTATTTCCCATTATATACATTTTATCCCTATTTGTTTCAAACCTTCTACTAACATTGCTTCCATTTTCTATTTAGTAGACTTGAAATAATCCTAAAACTTAGTTTAACCATATATGCAATATTGATTGCATTCAAACACATTTGAATCGGTAAAACATCATATAATATTGTAATAGAGATGCATGAAATTTAAATAAGTAAAAGGGGAGAGGCATAATAATGAATATTATTATTGGAATAAAGGCTAAGAACGAAGAATCATTAAGCATGGATGACAACAATTATCATTTGCAATAAGGTTTACAAAGGATTTTAATCTTTTAATAAAGTGTTTTACAATAATATCAGTTGCCCTTGTATGTTAGTCAATCATTACAAATTATGAACTAATCATGATAAGTTTGATTACATGAGTTATCTACCAAATTCTTGAAAAAATTTCTTTTATTTCATTCCCTGTTATGGAATGTCTCCACTTTGCTTTCATGGAAGAACACATCAACCTCATTGTTAGATGAAAGGTAAATATGCATCATGCATAATACCTTTTTACCCTATCCAAATTGACAGGTTATGATACTATCCATGTTTGTAAGGGTCAAAACCTTACAAAAGAAAGCTTTCTTCATGATATACGATTCTTTTAACATATATCCTTATCAATCCTTTTTTAGATAGAATTGGCTATGACATAATGTAAATAATTTTTTCTGTTGATAAGATTTAATTAATCATATCAAGCCTGAGTCCATTTAGCCTTTTTTAATGAACAACTTAGCCTAAATAAGTTCAATTCCACAAAATATGAACAATTCAACTTAATAGAGCTTATAGGAAAATCTTAAAAAGTTAAGAATGAGCCAATTAAAGAAATGGAAACTATTTTCATAAAACTTTTCCATTCTTGGTTTTGCACATCTTGGGCAAACATTAAAAAAACTCTAAGTTTTCATTGAAGTCAAGAATGTAAAATTGTAAGCAAGAAAATCATTATAGCATAAAGAGATCATAACATTCATGAATCAACAATGCTTGTCAGCTAAAAGTAAATAGTATGGCAACTTTATTTAAAAAAGAAAGAACTAAATTAATAGTATCTCATAAATCATACTTTTAATCCCTTAAGTGTTTAAAAGTAAATGTCTCAATCAAACTCAACCTATTAATAATTTCACTACCACAAGCTTGCTTGAATTCTTAATCTCCACTATCTCACTCATATGCATAAAGCAAATCAAAAGGTTTCATTAAAGGTTGTAATGAAATCGAGGTAAAAGAAAGGTAAGAACATGAAATGAGACGTAATTAACTAAAAAGATTAAAAAGGTATTGATGGATGAATCTAAATAGTAAGTGATTGAGAAGGCATATGATCAAAATTGTAGTTGCTCTAATAATATATCATCCTCTCCTTTTTTTATTATTTTTTTGGTTCTTCTTATTTTCTTTCTTTTTTATTTTTTATTTTCTTTTTTATTTTTTTAAGAAACTCTTCCTTTTCAACAAGCACTTGGTACACCTTCACACTTATTTAAAAGCCTATCCTCTTATTGATTCAATACTTTTCTAGCCTCTAAGGTTATGTAAAATATATATATATATATATATATATATATTTTCACTTTAAGCTTGCAATAAGCTAAAAACAAGGAAAAGGAAATTAGGCACAAAAAGGTTAGTTAATGGAAATGTAGAGGTTAGCTATTTAGGTACAAGTGGTCCATTCAAAGAAAAAATACTTTAATGATATTTGTGCATGCAAGTGAAAATGTAATCACAACAAAGATTAAAGTAAGTTTTAAAGTAATGATCTAATAAGTGAATCTCACACATGAGAAATATAGTCATAATTGATCAAACAGCTTAAAGTCTCATGACTAAGGGTTACTAAACTTGATTCTTTCAATGTAAAGTTTATTGCCAAACTTATCAATTTCAAAATGTAAGATAGTTGTTCAATCATGTTGTGAAACTTTCAAACCCAATTAATTCATGCTTAAGACTCATACAAGTCTTAAAATCAATATAAAGTACTTAAATAAGCAAAAAAAACCTAAAATTGCAACAAAAAAAACTTAAGATGAAATTTTAAAATTAGACCTTTTTTAATAGAAGTAAATCATGAAAGAAAAAAATGTTACTAATAGGATGCATATCAAGAGTTAAAAATAACTCTTTACTAACCATCCTTTACACACGCAATAAGTCTGATAGTTTTACTAATAATTTTTTTATTATTTCTCCTGCCAATCTAATTTAAACAATGTCCCCAATGTCTTTTATAGATAAGCAAAAGTATAGAGAATAAAAATAAAAAAATAAAAAAATAAAAAATAAACAATAAAATAAAAATTAAGAGTAAAATCATAAGAGTAAATAAAATTATAATAAAAAAGTAATATCTAATTTATATTTTTTATTGCTATCATGAGTTTGCTAATCAACTTGTTTCATTAATAGATCAAGTTCAATTATACAAATTTGTAATTGGTCAGTCAACTAGTTAGTAATTGAGGCAGATATTATAGTGTAACGAGTTGCCTAGGAAATGAACTCCAATTCCATAGCTAGACCATTAAGTAATATGATAAAGACTTCGACATTATAAAGTATGTATCCAAAATGCTTGTGTAAACTTAAAACCTTTAACTCATACCTAAGGCATAGTTAGTGATGACCTTATTGTTCAAATCCTTTAAAATGATACTCAAGACTTTGCTTTCTCTAATAATTATAGTTATTGCTACACATCCCCTTAAACTTTGGATTTCTCCTCCATAAACAAGGTTTATATTTTTGGTAGCTAACACTTTATCAAGCTCATTTGCCACTTTCACAAACTCATCATCTTTCCTTAGATTGGACCTACTAAAGACATAGATTGATTTAAATCTATATATTAATGGTCTTTCCTTGATTAATTTAAATCTATGTATTAATGGTCCTTCCTCTTTTTCTTCTACCTTAGGATAATTCATATATGTATTAACAAGTGTGAATATGCATATTTATATGGCAAAAATGAGCAGAAAAAGATTATACAAATCAACTATTATTAGAGAAGTTTGAATTTAAAAAGTTAAGTGCAACGATTTTGAAAAATGATGGAAAAATGTACAAAAAAAGTTAAAAAAATCATACAAATTAATTATTGTCAAAAAATTTTAAATTTAAAAAGGAAGAAACTCAAAAGTTGATGTTAGCAAGTAATTTCAAAAAAATAACATAGAAAAAGTGAAAATAATTATGGAGAGAAGACAAAAAGTGACTGAAAAGTTAAAAAAAAAGTTATGCACATGAATATGAATAGTAATTATGATTTTCGTTCACATCCTTATTTGGTTTTATATCTAGTAATGGCTTAAATGCCTTTTATGAGTTAAGGATTTACTTTCTATCTAGTTTTCTTATAAATTGCTAAACAGGATCTTTTAACGTTAGATTCCCAAGATTGTTGTGTTTCTTTTCCTTGTTAAACAAATCCACTAAATCAAGAAGGACATTATGAACATATCCACTAAGATGTGTCTCAAGAGTCTGAAGGATATTATCTAATGACTCTTTACTCAATCTATCATTTATGAATTGAGTTTTACCTTCCTGATTTAAAGAAACCGTTCCATTGCTCTTGTAGCAAGTATTACATGTCCACCTTGCACACTTATGGCAAACTTCCATTCTTTTAGCTCTTCACTGCTTAGCATAAGAACTTCTTCCTATTCCTAATATATGTTTAATAACCAAATCATGACACTCACCTACTAGACATACTCTAGCTTTAATAATCCAACGTATATCCTCAAGAAGGCCCGCACATGTGAGTACCTTTATTCTTTCAAGTTAACATTTGTAGATTTTCTTAAGCAAATCTTAGGGAAGAGTAAGGAACCTAATTTTGAGCTTTATGATGGTTTTCCCTATATATTTTATAATCCTTGCTTGGAAGCAAGTCTAATATGGATAGAAGCAGGGTTTCTCTTTTGAGATAATGTATGAGTATAATGATATGATTATAAAAAAGTGATATTGCCAAAAATCATTCATTCCACTTAAAAAATAACTTTGTGGCTTATTTCTAGCCACTTATAATCATAGGCTTCAAATGTTTTTTAATATATAGTACTGGTCCTTGAGGCTCATAATCAATTACTAATCAGTTCAAATAATATAAATGACCTTTAGTGATATCTACATATGATGAAATGATAGATGCAAGATACCAAGTAACATAAATAACAATCATGTTTAGTTGGTTAAGAATAAAATATGGGATAAGCCATTCAAAATTAATTTTTAAAATGAGGGCAAGCTATTTAGTTTAACCGATATATGGATTAATCATTATTTTTAAAGTAAACGTGTATGACTTAGATAAAAGATTAGTCATAAAAGAGTTCCCTCATATTCCTCGGCTTAAAATTTCCTTTCATACGATAGACTTCTTTCAAATAAGTTAGTTTTAAGTTTATTCTAATTTGTGTTTAGTTTAGGTTTTATGGCACCTAATTGATAAAAGATCCCCAAATTATCTGTATTATCACAACCCTAGGCTAGTAAGGGTTTAGGGTTTAGGATTTAATTTAGGTTTTATGGCTAATTGATAAAACCTAAAATAATTTGTGCTTAGTTTGGGTTTTATGGCACCTAATTGATAAAAGATCCCCAAATTGTCCTTACTATCACAACCCTAGGCTAGCAAGGGCCTTAATCTTTTCCTATGATGGGTAACAAATGAAAAGGGTTTAATTTGAATAAGGATATTTAATTAGCTTACACAAAGACTAGCGGTCTCACGAAAGTATCATTGCTTTACCCCCTAGCTAATCCTAAAAAGTAATGTATAGCTTCGGTGATATGTATATGAGATTTACAATGTATAGTGTGTCAAAAGGAACATCAACCATTCCAGAATCTTTACATGACTAACTTATTATGAAATAAATAAAGATAACCATAATGAGAAAAACAAGATAAACACACATGTAATGAAATAATAAACCAATATGGACTAAGAAAATTCAAAGCTAAGATAGAAAAATAACATAATGACCTAACTTGGGTTTTGTCCCCAATGGAGTTACCAAACTATCATAACATGCCCTACAGTGGAATCGTAGGAGGTGAGCAATTTCATACCTTTTCAAAATATTGATAAGTATGAACAAAAAGAAAATGGAGTCGCTACTAATTATTTTTTATGGTGTAATTGAAACATTGAAAATGGCCTACTTTCCTAAAGTTCAAATTGAGAAGTTAGTTACTTATGAGGAAGGTATTAACAACTTACAACGTTCATTCAAAGAATGATTACCTATTTATTTTAATTTTATTTTAATTGAATTACAATAGTTCATACTATATTATATGTGTGTTTTTATAAAAATATGATTTTAATTTTAGTTAATCTATTAATTTGGTTGCCAAATCCACCTAACTTCATAGTAGGATTTAGATGAAATAAAGTACTCCAATAATATTAAGTATCATTATGATCATACCTACAGTCGAATTACTTAAATTTAATATATTATAAGCATAAATTTTATTATTTTAAAAAGATTTTTATTTCATTATTTTTGAAAGATTTTATTTTATCATTTTAGAAATATTTTTATTTATTATTTTTGAAAACAATTCATTTTATTATTTTTGAAAGATCTTTATTAAAATGGTTGTAATATGACTTTTAAAATAATAAAATTAAAAAATATTTTAAGTAATTTTTTTTTAAAGTATCAAATCAATAAATTTTGATTTGGAGTATTAAATTTATCCAACTTTCTGGCCAAATTTAAAATAAAAAATTATTTAAAAAAATTAAAATTAAAAATTTAATATTATTTCATAATTTTAAAGTATCAAATTTATCTAACTTTATAATCAAATCTGAATAAAAAAATATTTAGAAAAATTGAAATCATATTTATTACACTTATAATTAATTTCAATACTATTTCATCATCACAAAAATATATAATATTTTTTCTTGAATAATAAAGACATAATATAAATTATGAGTACATGTGTAATTTTTATATGCAATAATATTGAAAATTTTTTAATTTAATTAATTCATCTAATTTAATTTTAAAAATATCTTTCACTTCAAAAATATTAAAATATATTGAACTCCCAAACTATTTTAATTTATTCTATTATAGGGATTGCACAAAAGTAACACTTTAATATCATATGTTAAATAAAATATTAGTTTTTTAATAAAATAAAACAAAATAAATATAAGCTAGATGAGATGGCACAATGGTGGATGGCGTCATGCCATCCATTGTGCTTTTTTTTTTGAAAAAAATAGCCTTTCTCTTTCCTCCTTATAATTTGATGCCCTACTTTTTTTTTTGTCTTTTTACATCTTTCTTTTCTCCCATCTTTCTATATACATTTATTTTTTCTTTCTCATATGCAAGATTGACTTGTTACCTTTTCTACTTTTCTTACATTTTTCTAAGAGTTTTCTTATTTTTCTTTATCATTTACAAATTCGATCTACTCCTTTTTTTTTCTTTCCAATCTTTATATCTAAAATTGTTTCTGAAGTTTCAATAAAGCAAGGATTTTGATATCTCAAGTATGAAATTTTTGAGAAAAAAAGATTAAAAGAGGTGAATTTGAGGGTAAAGAAATTTTCTCAATGAATTTTTGCTTCACTACTTGTCATTTTTATTCTTTTCCTTCTCTAATTTTTTCTCTTTTCCTTCATCTATCTTCAACATTTTTTTTACTTGCCTCTTTTTTTTGAATTTCTAAATACCTTTCCTTTTTTTTTCTCCCTCTTCTAAAATTTTTTAATCCCCCTTCAAAAAAAAATTTATATCCTCTTTTCTCCTCCAATTCCCTCTACTTTGTAAATAAGTTTGCTTTAGTTTTTATAGATGAAATATTAGTAATTATATTTGTATTTAGCATGCATTTAATTTACATTTTACCTACTCCTTAGGTAAAGCATTGTCAGCAGATTATCTTTTCTTTTGCTTTTGGTGGATGGGATCATGTATATTATTTGCTGCATATGTAGTGGACTCAATTTTTTTTAATTTCTATTTCTATTTTTATTTTATTATATTTTTTTAAAAAATTTATATTATATTATTGTCTGGATAAAATTAGTTGTCAATAAATATTTTTGAAAGTTAAACGATGTAACAAAATTAGAAAAAAAAGATAATAAATACATTCATATAATATAAATTAACAAATAAGAAATGATGGGAAATGCAGGAGTGAAAGTGAGATAAAAGAATAAAAAAAGTGAAAAAAATAACAACACAAATATCTATATTATTATATAAGGGTATTGACCCTTTGGTTTCACTTTTTGTTTCTTAAAAAAATTGAATATAACACTTAATTATTTTTAATGTAATAAGATTAAACAAGAATTTTCAATCATTTTAAATGTAAAATAACATATTAAATAAAAATATTTTTTCTCTACCTATGAATGAGACTTGAACTCATGACCTTTATAATAAAATATTAATCCAATATTACAAAACTAACTACTTTGATGATAAACTTATGAATAATTTATTTATGTAAGCAAATATCTACCTTTTGAATAATAATAATTAGTATTTTCTTCAATAAATAATAATATCATATCAATTTCGTTGATTATTACTATATTTAATAATTTTATGCCAATTTTTGTATTGATTATTTTATCTTTCACGTGGTAAATTGAAAATTTTTTCAAATTTTTTATTGAAGTTAGCTTACTATATTAGTTCATCTAATTTATTTTCACCAAAAAAGAACTAATTTTAAGGGAGTTAGTTCCTACATTTGTATTTATGTATAAAATGGATAAATGTTTCTCCTTTCGATACTATTTTAGTATAATAATTTGTTAATAATTCTTATTCTTTTTGCTATTATAATCAAACATAATAATTCATTAATATATAATCTTAGGATACAATTAAATAATAGAAATTATTAATAATCAAGAAATAAATGTTGGATCATATAAAAATAATGAATTCATTGATTCAAAGACTTTCTGTTAAGAAATTGAAAAACTTAAACATATTAGTAACTATTAATTATAAATATTGTTTGTAACAAGAATAAATTATAATTATTAATAATTTTTTAAAATTTTAATTTCTTTATAAAAAAATATGCTTTTGAGCGTGTGCAGAAGGTGCATAGAGGCTAATGAATATATAGAGGGCTCAACTTTTAATTTATTTGAGGAGCATAGACAACCAAAAAACTTCACTATTGGAAAAAAGAAATAAAAGTTTTTAATTCCTCTCTTAAATTCACATTCCGAATATACCTAAAACATTTTATAGTATATGTTTTCTTAATTCTTAAAAATTTCTTAGAGAGTTTAAAAGCTAATTGCAAGACCTAAACTAACTCTAAGGATACCATTCATATTCACATGTCATATCCATCTCATGTCAAAAATTATTAATAATTCATATAAATTTAACTTAAACTCAATCAAAATAATAATTGTATCATATTGAATTAACTCATTTATTAGACGTATCAAGATGGATTAATCCATGTAACATAATTAATAATTTCAATTAAAAAAATTTATATTATAAAATTATTTATTAAATTTGATTACTTATTATTTTGCACAAAAATATTTTTAATCATTGATAAAATATTTTTTTAAGTTTTTATTATCATCTTATTAAAACATAAATTTTACATTTTTATTTTATATAATTATTTATAATTTAATTATCAATTATTTCTCAAATAATATTTTTACAATTTTAATATAATTATTTAATGGATTGGTATGTTAATATGTTTCAATCCTAACTTTATTCGTTTAATTATTAATTTTAATATAAATTATTTAATATTTTTATAATTTTAATATAAAAATACCAAAAGCAGATGAAAGTGCAACGGTAAAAAGTAACAGAATAGTTAATTAAGTTGAAAATTAAGCAAATGAAATAAATTGAAAAGTGGAGTGATTTAAGTAAGATAGGAAGGGTAAAGGTAATTGCATTGTAGCCGTACATTTTTAATATATTATTTATGTACAACTCTTATGATAAAATAATTTAAAATTTTAGTCTATTTTAATGCTTTTAATGTAATAAATATTTTAAAAATTAAATAAAGAGAGCTAATTAAATTAAAAAAATTTAATATTATTATATATAAAAATTATTTTATATTTATTATTTTATATTTGATATATCTTAATTTATTACACTTTATTGTATCGATATATACATTCATAATCTGTATTGTGTCTCAATTTTTGTAAATTATTTAACATTTTTTCCGATGACCGGTGAAAATTGAAAAATCTAATTGTAAGTGCAACAAACAAGATCCCAATATTCAATAGTCAATTTCCTTCTTGAATTTTTCCTATGAACAAGTGTTATCAATTAAATTAATAAAAATTAAAAATAATGGGAATGCACTGAAAAATAAAGCAAAAAGAAACTAATAACAAAAAAAAAAAAGGGGAACATGAGGGGACTAATCATGCAGTAGGCGTCCCATCCAAGTGTTCCTTCTCTCTTGCTTTACTAGTTAAAAATTATAGTAGCTTTTACTGTTTTTACTCACTTTTATGTCATTATTTCTTTTTGAATCGTCGCCATGATACTGACGATAGATATATATTATTGTGTAGGCAATATAATTATCGTAAATTTAATTTTTTTACTGGATCATTCCTAGTTAACATTGACATTAACTAGAAAAAAAACTAGAGAGTTATCATTTCAAAACAAATTTTCATTCAAAACAATTTTTTTTTGTACCTGAACTTATCATAATTATTATGCAAATTTAATTTGCTTAAATTTAAATGTTGTGAAGATAGAATAACATTAAAATTTATTGTAAGTATAATAAATATAATTTTAATTTTTTTTAAAATAATTATTCATATTTGAATTTCGAGTTAGATAAATCTGATATTTTAAAAATTATAAAAAATATTAAAATTAATTACAAGTATAATAATTATAATTTTAATTTTTCTTGGTAATTTTTTTATTCAGATAATAAAATTAGACATATTTAATACTTTAAAAATTATAAAATAATAATAAAATTAATTATAAGTACAATAAATATGATTTAAATTTTTTAAATAATTTTTATTTAGATTTGGTCATGAAATTAGGTAAATCTAATATTTTAAAAATTATGAAATAATATTAAAATTAATTAGAAGTATGATAAATATGATTTCAATTTTTTTGTGTAATTTCTTTATTCACACTTAATCATGAAGTTGAGTAAGTTTAATACTCTAATAATTATTAATAGGATAATTTTTTAAAAAATAAAATTATTTAAAATAATTTTCCTTTATCTTGTTATTTTAATAGTTATATTATGATTTTTTTAAAATCTTTCAAAAATAATAAATTTCTACCTATGATGTATTGAAAATAAGTAATTTGATTGTAAGTGTAATTATGGCAATACTTAACATTATTGAAACATTTTATTTTATTCATATCCTACAATAAAATTAGATGAATTTGATAACCAAATTAATTAAAATAAAAAAATCATACTAATATTTTTTTATAAAACCTTAAAAATAAAATTAATTGAAATACATTAGTATTATTATTATTGTACGTTACAAAAGTAGTGTTTAAAAATTTTTCTTTCTTTATTTTTGTTTTAAAAAAAAATTTCATAAACAATGATCTATAGCAATTGCTATGGGTATATATACTATTCCAAAAAGTAATAGTTTTATGCTATTCATTCTTACAAAAACCATATATCACTTTTCATATTGTGAAATATAAGGTGGGACATACCAATCACATTTTTATAAAAATACACATATGTTATAATAAGAAATATTATAATTCATTTAAAAAATAAAATTAAAATAAACAGGCGACCATTCTTTGAATGGATGTTGTAGAGTGCTAAAATATTCATTATATGTAATCAACTCTCAAATTTAAACTCTAGAAATGTAAACCTGTTTAAATATTTTAATCATACCATTATAAAATAATTAGTAGCAACTTTATTTTCTTTTATTCATACTCTAACATACCAAGAGGCATGAAGTAGCTTGCCTCCTACATTTGCAATGGGGCATGTCACAACAAGCTTCTCTTTTACTCCATATTTTATTTAGCTTTTCACTTCATACTGTAGTGATATAAAAGGACATTGCATAATTAATTTTGCTCGATCATCAACTATTCAGATATAAGTTATAGCTCTTTTGTTGTCAATATTTCTTAACTATAATCTATATCAAGTTACCATTTACAAATAAATAAAGATGACTTTATTTCTTTTCTATATTTCTAACTTAATTGAGTGAATTTGAGAGTACTAGTAACAAGAAAGAGTAGGTATTTATATGATAGTTCTACATTGCCATGGATATTAAAAATTGCTTTAATGATACTATGAAGATAATCACTATAACTTATTTAGGAGAAAAATTCTTAAATTTTATTCATTATATTTGCAAGTATTGGATCTATCAATGAACAAACTCTATTATCACTTGCTACAGTAATTGCGGGAGGTGTTGTAGCACAAGTAGAAACTAATATTGAAAATAACTACAATAAAATGATTTAAATGAGATCCATGTTTAGATTTGATATCTTCATAATCTAATCTATCAATGAACAAAACTTGCTTGATTGTCACTTTTCTTTGAAGTCATTTTTAGAGGAATGTCAAGATGCAGAAGTTGTATTTAAAGAAAATTATCTAAACAATACCAATTATTTATTAAAACTGATATGGTTTGATAAATTATATGCATATACCTTATCAATTTTTTTTATCATAATTGATATTTAAAGGTACCCTAATGGCTAGCTAACATTTAAATATTTACTAACCTATAACAAATTTTTTCTAATGCACTACTGATGACATTTACGAGGCATGTTATATTCGGAGATAAAAACATGGATTATAAATACTAAACTTTATGAAGTAATATATCAAGAAACCATAAAAAATCATAACACCTTAAGTTATATCAACAATTAGGCTTTATGATGTAAAACATACTTAATATGTCTTTTTTTATTAATAATTGACATCTAAGTCTCTATATAATGCCTATAAATTTTATTTCTATTCTTCATTTGAAACATCTAAGCAATGTCTTATCAATGATATGCAAACTAATGAGAACTTGTAGTGTAAAAAAGTAATATGACCATTTTTGCATCAAAAGGTTTAACCTTTTAATTGCAAGATTGTTTATAATGCATCTTTTCATTATAATTTATTATCAATTGACAGCTATCACACCTTCCAAAACCTTCTTTATTATTCATGTTTGATCACAAGAAGCACAATTAAGGAGAAGATACAAATATAGGTTGCTAAGCAATGATAAATTATTATGAGAAAAAGTAACGTGTCCATTCTTACATTAGTAAGCTTAAGTTCAATGCGTGATTGGTGATGTTATTTTTTCTCACTATAATTTATTATCGATTTGCAATCATATACATCTTCCAACTTAAAAACCCTTAAGCAATATAAAGGAATTACATGAAAAGGTATCCCATTTTATGCCTTTTTGTGTACTAATCTTTTAAGTAAACATTTATAGTTTATAGTTTCTGATTAACCTTGACTAAAACTTTTTGTTCATTGTAAATTACAATTTCTTATTTATTAGATTGTTTAATATATTGCAGTTTGTATTTGTTTAATTGTATAAAAAATGTTGTCATGTAAAAAAAATTAATGTTACTAACTTGTAAAGTTATAAAATTTTTACTTGAAAATAATGGAAAAACAGAAGGTTTTGGTTTATGATGTTGATTTTTATTTAATAATTAACATTAAAAATCCTTTAGTTGAATGATATCATTTTATTATACGTATCAATTTTTTATTACTAATTGACATGTAAACTTTTAACAAGTGTGAAAAAGTGGGCAGGAGATGAAAATAAAAAGAATGAAGTCATGATGCCATTTGCAAATTTCATTGCAAAGCCTAAAATGATTTTCTTTCTAATGTAATATACTATTCTTTTAACCTTAAGATGATTCTCTTTAGTTTTGTATTTGTACTCATCAATTATTTTATAGGATTGAAACTTCGTTAACCTGTAACTAAATATGTAAGGTTCATCATTTATTAGAAAAGTGTAGAATATAAATGTAAGAATTTTTTTTATATTTTGTGTTTGTTCTTGCAATTTAATTTCTAATATTATAATTAAACATATTTTGTTGCATTTCACTTTAATATAGCTTTTACTAGTTTGTACAAGTAAGAAACTTGATTTCATTCATCTTTGTTGACATTCTATGTAATATTAAATATGAAATTCTGATGACTATTGTTCATTATATTTTCAAGTATTGGATTCAAGAGTGTTTTCCTCATGAGTGCTAACCTCCTATATTAAGCAACGGATACCCACAACAAAGCATCTATTTCTAACTAAGGTAACTTTTCATAATTTTCAATTTTTTTTACTTTAAATACATTGAAATGGCAATGAAGATGTTAGTTTGGTTCGAGTGTGGAAAATTCAAGCAATAAGGATATCCATGGCAAATTAAGAAGTACTTTTTCTTTCATCATTCAACACTTTTTTTTGGTAATTGTTACAACACTTAATTTTTTATTCATTTACCTTGTTCCCTTATAATTTGAAAATACTTTGGACTTAAGGCATTTTGCAATGCAAATTATTAGGTATTTCTTAACCCTATATATCCAAATTGTATTATAATGTTAGAGTATTGTATTTTTAGTGATTCTTGATGCATTTCAGGTTGAAAGCAATATAGTAGAAAATGTTCTAAGATGCTATATAAAATGAAAAGAGTGTAGAAATTTTTTTTTTCTTTTTATTTTTTTTTGTGGGGATGTGAATCATCAATGTGGTATATGAAATATCTTACATCAGTTATTAAAATAACATGACATTAAATTTTAATTTTCAACTACAATTATTTAACAAAACTAATATATTTAAGCATGATGAGTTATGTGTCTTACAAGAAATAATAAAGTTTATTTGTTATAGGATCTAACATAATATTTATTTTTTATAATAGTTTTACAATTGATATAATAAAAAATATATAATAATTCTTGATAAAATAATGGTTTAAAATTAATGTTAATTTCATTAAACAATTCACATCAATTATTTTTTTGGGACTAATGTATTAATTAATAATTATTATAATTTAAATTAAATCCTTCAATATCTTTTCCATTCTATTATCGTTTGAATAAAATAGAAACAGTTGAATTTCTTTTTATATTTGCAATATTTTGTCAAACATAGAGTTGCGAGTCAAATCTCTTCCGATTTTTGCAGCATGTCCGAAGAAAATTATTAAAATGACAAGAAAACATTTGCAAAACGTGGGAATGCAACCCCACATGTCGAATGACAACGGCTATTGTATGTGAAAACTGAGAAGACATTGAAAAACATGGCCATTGTGGATAAACATTAGCCGGCTGTTGTCCCAAAGTCGATGGTGAAAGGATACATGCAACTAACCACACGACTTGCAAAGATAATAACACCAAAAATGATGCAAAAGATGTAGCACAAGGGAATGAGATGTTCCAATTGGTATGTTGCACAAATGAGATTTTTTTTTAAAAAAAAATGATTTTTGACATGATAATTCAATGCGAATATGATATATTACTTGTATTCAAATTAAGATGTTAATTTATTTAAAAATTTATATTAAATTTTAAAAAATAACTAATAATTAAATTATAAATAAAAATATAGTAAAAATATATAATTTTTATTTCAATAAAATGATAATAAACATTTAAAATAATGTTTTATTAATAATTAAAATAATTTTTATGAAAAATAGTAAAAAATAATAATTAAATTTAATAAATAATTTTATAATATAAATTTTATTACTTAAAATTATTAAATAAATTAAACAAATTGATCTATTTTAATGTGTTTAATAGACAAATTAATCTAAATAATATAAATTGTCACTCCCTATTTTTTATGTAGGGAATGTTTGATACTTAGTCATACATTGTTTTTAATAAATAATAAAAGTTATAAAATTATAAATTTCATAATTTATGATAAAAAATAAAAAAATTAATTTAAAAATGTGACTAGGGTGACTCCTTTTAAACTTATGGCCGTTTTTAGGCATTGACTTTCTAGTCAATTCTCTTGGTTTTTGTGATCGGAAGAAAATTTCCAAAAGGACAAGCAGACAAGTGGAGAACGTGAGAACGCAGACAGCTGTAATGCAAATGCAATTAGTGACGGCTTGTGACTGAAACAAGACATTAGAAAACACTGACATGATATTGTAGTCTCACCCAATCTTTATCTCACTCCTTGGTGTCCATCCATTTCGCGATGCACTTTATCCTTTTCTTTATCTTTTGGATGAATAAATCTTTATCTCACTCTTTGTGTACACTCGTCTTATGCTCAACGGGGTCCTATAAATTTCAGTTGCGTCCTTTATTGGACATACGAGCCAAACTTTCACTGCTTCTCTCCAACGGAACAACTTAGGTATCATGTTCCACTCTTCCAGCTCTTCCTTTGTTTTTTCTTCTATAAATTTTGGATAAATTGCATTCATCTATGTTAAAATTTAATTTAATTACATTCATATATTATTTATTTAAAAATATACATTTACCTTTCTTTTTTTTAAATGCAAGAAAAAAATTATAATTGATCAGTTATTTTTTTTCATTAGTTAAAATATATTATGTTAATTTACATTATTTGTCTTGATTCCCTTTTTTTCAATCATATCTAATATTATTGTTATTTATAAAGTTGGAAATAAATTAAGCGATACTTGACTCACTTCAAATTTATTTAACTTATAACTTGGCTTAAGTTCAATTTGAACCAAATTTTTAATTTAGATTAGTTCAAATTGAACTTATAATTAACTTGATTTAGTTTATTAATTCATTAATTATAATGTTTTATTGACAATTTATGTCATACATGATAACTTCACTTATAAAGTGACAAATGCTAAAATATCTCACTTATCGCCGATAACTTTAATTTTAATTAGTCTAATATTGTTTTGAGAATTTTTTTCCCACATGCTTTGCATTTAGATTTATATGTATACTAAGAGACTTGCCATGCCAACATTTTATTTGTCAAAAATATAAATGGAGAGTGAAAAACGAAATCCCAGTTGGCGTTGAAAATAAGCCTGTTAATATCATACATATATGTATGTATAATTATAGGAAAGTTGTTGTCAATTGAATATTCACTGAGTTCTCTTTTTAAAGATATAAGTGAATGTTGAAATTTTACAGGC
Organism: Sindora glabra; assembly: GCA_020226215.1. NCBI lineage: Eukaryota > Viridiplantae > Streptophyta > Magnoliopsida > Fabales > Fabaceae > Sindora > Sindora glabra. The sequence continues at coordinate 57,347,147 of CM035235.1, read as the reverse complement.
ATCTTAAGTAAATAGCAGAAATTTAGCGAACATCGAAATCGAAACCACTGAAATGGGATCACCTGCCGAGCTAACCCGCATGGATGCTAGGTTATACAAAGCTGCATTTGAAGGTGACGGCAATGCCTTCCGGCAGCTGGGAATAGAGCGTATTAAGATGCTTTTGACCCCAAATAAGAATACCGTTCTCCATGTACATCTCACGGCCTCTAGCGAAGATTTATCTAATGAATTCGTGGAATCTATACTGGAATTGTGCCCAGCATTGCTTCGGAAAGCCAACTCCAAAGGTGAAACCCCACTTCACATAGCTGCAAGATACGGACATTCTGCTGCTGTTCAAATTCTGTTGCAACATTCTAGAACCATCCATGAAGACGTGGAGAGTGGAATTGGAGCAACAAAAATGCTTTTAGGGGCCACAAGTATTGTCGGCGACTCGGCCTTGCATGAGGCAGTGCGCTATAATCACATTGAAGCCGTGAGACTTCTGATAGAGGAAGATCCACACTACCCATATCGTGCAAATCAAGATGGTGAGACTCCGCTTTACATGGCTGTTGAGAGATGCTACGATGATATTGTCTCTGAAATATTACATAGATGCTATTCACCAGCTTACGGGGGACCTGATGGCAGAACGGCATTGCATTCTGCAGTGATTCGCGGAGATGAAGGTATTCTATATATGTTGGCTTCTTTATCCACAAAATTGAAAACTTCACCTCTGGCAAATTAGTTCTTAAATTTTATAAAGTTATAATTTTATTTCTAAATAATAATTTGTACATACTTGTTCATTTATATATGCAATTTTATGCTTTAATAATATTAAGCTTTATATAATTTAAAAATTATTTTATCAATATCCAATAATTTTAGGAACAAATTTGTTAAATTTATGCCTCATTATTGTCAGTCAATCAGTTTTTAAATGAATATATACAGGAAGTTTGAAAAGTGCACATTGGAAGGTAAAAGATGCTTGATTCAAGAATTTTTTTCACTCCAATAATTCTGGGAAAAAACTATTTACAGATATGACAATCATTTTTTATTCATAATTTTTCTTACAGAATTTCAAACTTATTTACATATATTTATTTAAAATTTAATATATCTAATTCAATCTTCATTTATTAAATGTTCAAAATAAGTGGGGATCAATTGATACCCTTCCTATTTACACCTACATTTGCACCGTTAAATAACTTATAACAATATTATGGCAAAGATGGATTGGTGCAACGTTTGTTGGCGAAAGACAATTTGAAGTGTTCAATCAAAGAGGCAGACAAAGAAGGTTGCCTTCCGCTTCACTTGGCAGTCCAGCATCCCAACCTTTTTGCGATTTTGTTAGAGCATGATGATGAGAAGAAGACAGCATATATGAGAGACAAAGAGGGAAGGACAGCCCTGCACTTGGCAGCAATTCAGAGTCATACAGATATTATAGAACTAATATTATCAGATTGTCCAGACTCTGCAGAAATTGTAGATAACAATGGCCAGAATGCTCTCCATTACGCTGTTTCCTCTTCCCCTGGTCTATCAACGGCAAAATTAATTGTACAGAATGAGTCATTAAGCAACCTTTACAATGAGAAAGATTTTGATGGCAGCACACCCCTTCATCGTATGGTCTCTTCCCTTCACTGCGTACCCGAACTCATTGAGCATCAGAGGGTGGATAAATTTGCATTCAACAAAGACAACCTCACTGCTTCAGATATCATTAAAGAACGGTCTAATATTGACGATGACCCGTTTAAGGTAAGGGCATCTGCTGATTCTACTGTCTTTTTTTTTTTTAAAAAAAAATATCTGGATAAAAAATATTATAGAAATACTATTTTAAATTTTTATTTTCATTTTATTAAAATAAAAATTTTATGTTTTTATTATATACATCTATTTATAATTTTGTATTAACTATTTTTAAATAATATTTTAAAAAATTTAATTTAAATTTTTAAATAAATTGTTATGTGAATTTGAACCTTTAAAAGCATATTGTGTTAATATTGAGTTAACTTATGACATCACTTAGATCCTATCTTTTTTCCATCAACCTTCTTCCCATTTTCTCTCTCTATTGTGTTATGTCTTTCTTCTTTTTCTCACTACTAACCACGATGCTTTCTCCTTTATTTTATTTTTTTCCTTTCTAGAGTTATCCTAATCTAATACAAAATGCTAAATTAGTATTTATAAAAATAGAATTTTAATCACAAATTGGGCAAACCCATTGGAGAATTGTATAAGGTTGTTAAAACATGGGTTTTTTTTTTTTTTTTGGTTACATCAGAAAAACAAACACAATTACATCGGAGAAAACAAGTCCTACCAAGCTAGGGTCCTACAACTAAACTAACATCATGAGCTATACTAGCAAAGGTTTGAGCCCTATGGAATCTTTAAAAGCACATTAAAACATAATTGAACACTAATATTAAAGAATAAGGTAATCATGTTAAGAAGGGAAGATACTCAATTACACTAAAGTAATTCAAAGGGTGTCCATAGCACAAATACATAAATCCTTCTAATTCATAAAAGTACTATAAAAAATATAAGAATAATTGATTGGAAATATAATTAGTTAATTACCCAAAATTTGATGGTAAAACAAAGAAAAAAAGCAAACTGAGATATTAAAATTTTATACTGAAATAAAAAGAAAAAATAATTATGAATTAGTGATAGAAGAAATAACAGATTTTTTTGGTTTAAGATAGTAATGTTTTGAAAAAAGAAAATAAAAAGAATGTTGGTGAAAGGAGAAGAAGATTAAGGTACTACTATTCTTATCAATTTAGATCACAACTCAATATTAAGAAGTTTATTGCACACTAATCATATTTTAAGTATTGAATTGTTCTTAGTTTGAAATTAAGAAATTTTTTTGTACATACCCCATAGTTTAAGAGGGTAAATTGCATTTTACCTTAAAATTATTTGTAATAACAAAGGTTTTAAGATACAAAGAGATTTGTTGAGTTTTTATAGGTTTTATGGGAATTTTTATATCTATTATCCTATAAACTTGTTAATACTTGAGCATAATTTTTGCTCTAAGCTCTGAATTTCTTTCACATTTGATTTTTTGTGTTTTTCAATCTTGTCTGATGGCTTTAAAAGGAATTTTTTTTTCTAGCATGAACGACTAATTTAACAAATGATTGAGAAGAACAAAAATGAAAAAAAAAAAAAAGCTAAAAAGACTTAAATTTGGGCCGTACAACTTGTTAATAAATCATGACCGCATAACTCCCCTTAATAGAGACATCCTCTTCAACTTTCCTGGATTAATTTAACCTTTTATTGTAGATAACAATGAGTAAACTCCGTGTATTATGGGGATTCGAGATAGAAGCATTTCTAATTTTCTTCAGCATTAATTTCATAGTCAAGAGCTTGACCTTTAATTAATCATTTAAGGACCCAATAGGAAATGGGTATCAGTTTGCGGTTTATTCATAAGCGTATAATAATGACTGCTGATTTTTTATGCACAAGACTACAAACATTAATGTGACCCACAACATTTTTTTTCACTCGGATGAGCAGAGAAGCAAAATAAAGGACAGCTGGCAAAGTTTGATGTAAGGAAATAGAGGGCCAACGAATACAAACATCAACTTCAAAGAAGGAAGAGAAGCAAAATAAAGCAGAGGTTGAAGATGAAGTACAAAAGACAGGAGATTCGAATCTTGTAGCGGCTACAGTCATTGCAACAGTAACATTTGCAGCAGGTTTTACTATGCCCGGAGGTACAATTCAAGAGGGTGAACATCGAGGCACTCCAATTTTAAAGCATAATACAGCATTTTCAAGCATTTGTTGTCACAGATGCTATTGCCTTTGTTCTCTCATCTACCGCTGTGTTCCTTCAATTGCTCGGGGTCATGATCGACCACAAGGACCTCAGGATACCGAGTTTTAATTTAACTATGTATGCCATGATATCAATGGTGATTGCATTTGTGACAGGCACATTTGCAATGCTGGGCGTTTCCTCTGGACTTGGTATTTTCATAATTCTCGTTGCCTTGCCACTCTTACTTCTTCTGAACCAGTTTGCTCGGCATCTTGATTTTACTTAGTTCTTCTGTACAGTCTTCTGGGTATCTTGATTTTATGTTTAAGGTGAAAGACATTATCTTAAATCTTTATCGTTATAAGGTGTCCAGAAATTGATATATATATAGTAAATTTGTGCCTCGAGTGCACAATTGAAAATTTGATTTTGCTACAATTCACATTTATGATTATTGTAAATATCTTTAATTTTTCTTATAAAAATCACAATTTTGTATTATTTGAATGTAAATTATTTTAAAAAAAGTTTCAATTCAAATGCAATGTATGTAATGAATATATGAGAAGTTATAATATAATCTCACATAGTTTTTGACACATTCAAATTTGATTTGTATTTTCTATTGTACATACTGATGTATAACTTTCTGATAAAATTAAATAAGCGATACCAAGTAATAAACAAATTACTTTATAATGTATGTAAAAAAAAATAGTATTTTTAGAAAATATTGAAAATATTAGTTTGCCAAACTTAATTTATTTTTCATCACACATATTTGCTCATAGTATTTTGGGCATTCATCATGCAAATGATAGGACACTGAATAAAGCTTTAATAAACAATGCAGTGAGAATCACAGCTATTCATATCTGTGTTAAAACATTAATGCGTTGAGAACATGCCATAATCGCAACGAGGGAGCTCAGTCCTTTAAGTAATATTGATGTACAAATTAATTGATCAAAAGTTTAATGTATTTACAAATTTCTAAAAGATATGCCCAAAATTGAATACGCTTATCACCTTTAAATAATTAAAACAAACTTTTCTTTAGGGATGGTAGGGTGAGGATTGGGTAGACCCTAACTCAAATACAATTAGATTCAAACTCATTAATAATTTGTTATTTTAGATCTATTAAAGATTCAAATCTATTAAGAATCTAAAATTTCCCAACAAATCTATTTGGATCTATTATTACAAATATAATTTAAAATATTTTTTATAAAAAATAAGAAGCTAATCTTTTTTATTAATAATAATTACACTTAACAATTATAAATTATATCCATTTTTTCATTTATTTTCATTCTTATTTTGACCCATTTTATACCATTTATATTAGTATTAGGATAAATGTGGATTGTATTGACTCATCACATATATAATTATTGTTTCATTTCTATTATAATTGATAAAAAACTCATACATTGTACAAAGTAATATTATAAAATAAAAATATTATTTTATTTTTTATAATTTAATGTAGATTCATGTATTTTTAATATTATTTATTTTAAATAAATTATCATAATATAATATATATATATATATGATAATATTAATTTTTATATAACAATAAATTAATAATTAAATATAATATTCAAATAGGTCTAATATAATATTAAAAAAAATTCAAAATTCAATGGATATTTATAAGAGATAAAATCATGTATTATACAAATTAATGTTAACGGGTATCTAAAAATTTAAAATAATATTTTTATTTAATGTAGATTCACGTATTTTTGATATTATTTATTTTAAATAAATTATCATAATATTTTTATATATATGATAGTATTAATTTTTATATAATAAATTAATAATTAAATATGTTATTCGAATAGGTCTAATATAGCATTAAAAAAATTCAAAATTTAATGGATATTTATAAGAGATAAAACTTGTGTATTATACAAATTAATATTAACGGATATTTAAAAAAGACTCAAGACCATATTAGATATTTAATGGGTAGAACCAATTCTAAATCATGAAATAATAAATCTAATTTAGATAAGATTTATTCAATAAATATTTATTAGTTTGGATAAGACTGTTAAATATAAATATTTTTATCATTTCAGTTCTACTACTGCTTTCTTTATTATTTATTTGGGACAAACATTAGCATATGCTAAAAAATTTACTACCTAATTTATTTTCTCTTTTTTATTTTTTTATTTTCCTTAGTCTATTTGAACTAGGTTTTAAGATTGTGCAATGCGCAGTTTGTAAATTTACTTTTATTTAAATTAAAAATATATTAATATAAATAAATTTTAAAAATATCAAGATCTAATTTATTATGTCTATTTTTAATCATATATTTAAGTTTATAAATAAATTTTTTTTAATATATTCATTATTTTCTACTAAATAAGAGTACGTAAAATCAACTGATTTATCATTAAATATAGCCCCTTTTGTAAGTTTTCCACAATCTTAATTAATAACTAAATGAAAATCTTTAACCTAAAAAGAGATATAATATAGAGGAAAAATATTAAGTAAATGAAAATTCTCACAATTTATTTTACTCTTAATCTACTATTTGTAAATTCTACTTGAAGAATTTTATTTAAAAAGATTTTCTTCCAATGAATGCATGCAAAAAGATAACATATAATATTAATATATATATGCTTTTTATGGATTCTTTTTTCATTAAAAAATTACATGTGATGAAAAATCATAATAATTTTTAATCACTTAACTCACATTTAATAAAAAAAATTGCACTTACAAAAAAAATTGTTTTTACAAAAATAGAATTAGAAAATCAAATTTCAAACTCATTGAAACTAATTTGAGAGGATTTTTATGTTCTTCAAAGATCCCTAAATTAATTAAAAAATTTAATTAAAGTATTTGCTCATGAACTTTTTATACTATATAATATTATCAAGTATCATTTCCATTTACATTCAAATATAAAAGCATTTTAGGAATAACATTTTGTTTAATATAAAAACCTAAAAAGGAAGCTACATGCATGAATATATGTATACTAATCATCCTTTTTTTTGTGAGTAATAACTAATCATCCATATTTATTTTTAAAAGCAAAATATTATTGATGAAGATGATGATAATAATAATAGTAAGGGAGAGTACATTTTAATTATCAAACATAAAAAGTAAGACTTTTGTAAGAAGTTTTGGTTTCAAACTTCTATTAGAAGCTTTCTTTGTAAACTTTGAATGATTTGAATTCTTTAAAGTACTAGATGCATTTTAGAGAGTAAAATGAATATAACAATTACTAATAAGAAAATTAAAGGAGTATGCAACGCCCTAAAAGTTTGTCCATGGTGATTAAGCATAAATCATGATGTATAAAAGTTAATGACCCCATGAGTGATAAGGTTGATTTGGTAAAAGAAGTTGAGAAGCCCTAGTTAGGAATAATTGCATATACATAAAATTATCAAATATGACAAGGACCAAGAATTATGAAATTCTTTTAATATTTTATGAAAATAGCAGAAAGTGAAATTTGGAAATATGAGAATCTCAAATTTGGGGATAACATTAGACAAAATTTTGAGTTGTGGAATGAATCATGAAATAAGAGAATTAGGAAGGAATTTGTAAGTTGGTATGATATGTAGAGTTTTTTCGCATATAATGATGTTTTGCCTATAACTCGAGATAAAAAGTCCCAATTGTCACACTATCAAAAGATTTGGACTTGATTGTTGGACTGTCAAAAAATTTGAAAAGCTAACTTTCAGGAATTCAATATGTATGCATTTCTAATTTCCACTCAATTGATACCAATTATTTTTTTGAATTTAGTAAAATTCTAGGTATCTCAACACTGACCTACTTCTAGTGTCTTTGCTATAACTTTTCCTAGGGATACCCAATTAATACAAAATTATTCAATTAGTTAGAAGACGTGTAGGATTAACTTAGGTCAAATTTTCATGCAAAAATTATAAAAGATTAGTGCAATATGATCTTTCTTCCAAGAGTAACATAAAAAGGGCCATAAATGGAAGGTATTTGGAGCTAATGTAAAAGCCCATGAAGAATTGATAAATAAAATGAGAAATGAATGTGAAGATGTAATTGAATTGTAATAAGATAAAATTTAAGTATTTGATTGATAAATAAGTAATTGTGTATGAAATAGGCCATTAAGTGAAAAAAGAGCTCACAATGGCCCATAAAAAAGATAAAAACTTCACGTATGAAGGCATGATTCTATGTTCTAATGTTGTAGGTCATCAAAACCCAAAATTTGAGGATTCACTCGGCCCTAAATTTGGAAAGACCCACTTCTCCAAGCATCCCTTAAATGAAATTCAACTTTTTATTGAAAATGACCTAAACCTGGGGATTAAATCTAAGTCATCATGATGATCCTATGCTAATTAGAAAGCCAATGGATGTTGAGATAATCTAATTTACTTAGAAATAATTTTAAAACAAGACACATGGTAGCCTATAGAATTGAGATAATGAATTTTCACCTAATATATAATTTGATTAATTTTTACAATTTTCTCTAATTCATCTCTCTTATTATCTCAAGAAGTCCAATGAAAATAAAGCTAAGGATTTTAGGCAAATGGATGGAAGAATAATTGGATTGATGCGTGTTTTCCCTCCTTGCAATTCTCACAAAACCTGAAGCCTCCGTAGTCTGATTTTTACGAAGTTAATTTGGCTTTATTCTGAAATTCGCACAAAATCTGAATCCTACTGGTCTCAGCTGCGCCTTGCAATCCGAAACCCACAGCTATCGTATTATTCGACTCTGCAATTGTAACTACATAGTGGATTTCTGTAACAATTTTTCAGTGATTTGGTTGGGGTTTTCATTTGCATGTTTCATTTTTTATTGTAGCGACAAAAACCTTAATCTCCGAAACAATTGCATTTCAGCCAATTAGGGTCTCTCCCGATGTTATTCACTTTCCTTCTTCTTTTAATTTTCTTCGTATATTATCTTGTTAATAGATTCCATCTCCATCATTTTGTTTGGCTTGAAATTCTGCGTTTAATTTTTTTTAGCTAGTTATGGTGGGTATTCGGTTTTAATTTTGTCCTTTTAATAATGGGTTAGGATTTAATTTCTGAGTGTTTTTTTGGGAGATGAGCTCTAAAACCAAATATCGGGGATTCAATCTCTTACATGCCTATGTCATTATTTTCCAGCTGTTTTGGTTTGTTAATTATGTTCTCAATGCTACATTGTTAATAATGTTCTCCTGGACTGGTTTGGATTATCAGGAACACGGAATTTGTACAGTTTATCCATACAAAACATTTGTACAGTTACAAAAACTTAGCATCAATGTGAAGGCCAAATAAGTAATGAGATATGTTTCCGCCTTCCCATTTTCAAGATGTTCTATATATATATATATATATATGCTTCTGGGCTACTCAGAATTTCCGTCCGGGTGGCTTCCTAGCAAGCCTATATCTGTCGCAACTGCAGGTTTGTCTTTTCTTCTTTCCATTGTATTCTGTGTTATTACTGAATGGGATTTCAGTTGACTTGTTGCTAATGACTTATATCTGATGAGGATATATTTACAATGACAGAACTCCTTTTGAGAAATTGCCTAACAAATATTTTTGCCTCGGTATTCCTTTTCACTTCATGCTTTTTGCTTATGATATTAACAATTAGAATGATTATCGAGTAAGGAGCCTTTGTGCCAAGTGTAATGCACAAATAATTCTCTTTCCACACTTTCACTATACGTACGATAATTATTGCTTCAAATGTAAATCTGCAGTTTTTGGTGCTCCAAAACGAAGATTTAGGACCTATGCAGTGAATGTCACTAAAGACGCATATGATACAGACGTACAATAGCTAAGATTTAGCTTTCTACAATTCAGCAAAGCGTCAAACTTAAATTATACACTTACTCTGTTCTATGGGATTTATTATATTTTATCAACTGCCGAATCAATTATGCTAAGTTTGATCGCTGGCTTTGCTAGAAATTTCACAAACTAGAAAACTAGCTCAAAATTTTCAGATTAGCATCAATGAATATTACACATTTCTAAATTTGTGGTGACAGGTTAGCACCAATGATATTCCACATTTCTAAATTTTGATATATATATTTTGTGTGTTTTTATACAGAAAAATTTATCTTTGCCAGTATACTTGTATTTAGATGAAACATGATTAACAGACGTATGTGCCATTAGTATCGTTCACACTAAATCTTTCCTTTACCAATGGATTTCTATCTGTCATTAATATTATCTTATGTGCCAAGACATTTGAGGTTAGAACGACTGATGTCCTTCTGTATGAATATCGTTCACACTCATACTTTGTTCCAGAAAAACATTCTTAGTTCATTGCTATTGATTAGTTATCTTTTGGCTCTCTGAACTAAAATTACCTACAATGATTTTGTCATCTGCAGAGAAAAGATTAAGTAGAGGCTGGCCCTCTATTATGGAATAATGCCCATATATATGCAGTTTTCAAATGATGCAGAAGAGACATTCTCTAGAGCCCTCAAGCTTTTGACAGTGAGTAATATAATTAACACCCATCTTCCTTCTCTTAATTGTATTTTTTATAATGTCTGTGTTTCTGAAAATTTTTGCATGGTTTAGAATAAGGAGCTTCTAGAGGTAGAAAAACACGTAACTCTTGTACAAAGTGGAGGGCAACCAATCTGGTGAAAGAAGTCCACTCTCTGCACACAAGTCTCTAAGATTCATGGGTGAAGTAAAAGTTCTCTGAATGACAGATCTTGTGAAGGATCATTTCATAGTGTTAGATATTTCAGTTTCCTCTCTTCTAACTGTATATTCAGTTTGAATTATACTTATGAATTTGTTAAGCCCCAGGTTGGATACTAGAGGAACGTCCAAATTCTAAAAGAGTGCTACAATGATTTCATCATCTGCAGAGTAAGGATTTGTTTTCCTCTCGGCTTGGGTAAGCGGTTCTGTTTTTGCTTTATAGCTTTATCCATTTTTTTTATTCGGAGGTAGCTTGCATCTGATTGAATATTTTCTTATTGCAATGAGCTTAATTAGCTGGATGATTTCTCGAATATTTCTGGGAAATTTTGTATTTCCGTTTTAATTGAATTGTGAAATGTGGCTTTACATGAAATTGATGGCAATGCTTTACATGAATTTTGTATTTTCTAGATTTCAATTTTATGGTTGTTTTTTGGAGTTACACAAAAATCTGTGTACTAGATTGATGGCCCAGTTGTCATTTCTTCTTAAGTACTAATTAATTTAAACAATGATAAGTAGAAGAGGAGGAAAAACCATAAGAAGGGGAAGATCCAGAAGCCGAGGTAATCATTGATGATTTTGTTAACACGGTTGTTGCATTTGCATCTCCCTTTGTGTCATTGAAAGTTGGAATCTAAACATGTTAGTATTTGGGGCTAGCCTGGTTTTCTGCTTCTCTAACTTACAAGAGCATAGTCTAACTCTATGTTCTCTCCCTCACTCGCCTTTTGCCTCGAAGAAATAGCTTGATCTGTTTGCTTTTTCAGTACTACTGATGAAATTTGGAATTTTGTTAGTCTTTGAGGAATCTTTTAGTTCTTGGAGTTTGGGAATACTACAATGTCTCTCTGTTTCTTATAATGTACTTGCTAATTTGTCACGGTCAAACATTGAATACTGTGCTTTGATTATTTTATAACCCTTTGCTTTAGAAATTGCACTTGTCATATTTTTTCCTCTTCGATTCTGTCTACTTCCCTAGCCAAAACAGAGACTCAATTCTCCCACACCCACCTTCATCTTCTTCTCCATTCCCCTTTCTCCTCATGACGCCACTACCAAAATTAAGAGGGAAGAGATTAACTACAAAAGAATATAGGGCTATGTTTAAAGTAAGGAAGAGGGAACTAGCAAAACAACAAAAATCTAAAATGAAAGATGAACAAAAGCAAGATAATGTTAATTTTTAGAAGTTTTTCTCTTTAAGGTTTCTTCTATAAATTTTACTAACTTTTGGTGTCATCCTTAAGGAAAAACCTAAAAAAGATCCCATGGATGAGAGCTCACGAACTTCTTCATTTAAGGATGTGAGTATTCTCCCTACACTTATATGCTATTATTTTTACTATATCATTGACTAAAAATCTTAAATAAGAACTTGCATGCAAGCATGATTATGAAAAATCACTTTTTGAAAGAATGATGAAAAGTTTGATAAGAATGATTAAATGATTATATTGAGTGTATGGTTGGAAATGAGGCATACATGGTTGGTTGGTTGATTTAGTCACTTTAAAAACTGATTTATGTGGTCTGTCTCTATCAAGAGGAATCTTCATATATCTTGTGAATTCATAAAAAATTTTAAGGTGAATGATCTTGTGATATGTTCTTATCTTGAATCAATGAAGGATATATACATATATATATCTCAATTTTGTTTACATTCATCCTAAAAAATAAATTAAATTTTGTGTTACAAAAAATGGTGATTTTGGCCACCATGGATAAAAGGGCGAATTGTGTGTTCTTCCCTCGTAACTTTAAAACAAAAAGTATGATTGTAAAAATCTTAAATTAATTCTTAAAAGGTTCGGTCACCTTAAGAATTTAGGTGAGGAAAATATTGCTTTGATTTCAAAATTTAAGTAATATTATTAACATGAAAAAAATAAAAGATTGGGTATGAGAAATACCTAAAAGTTGAAGTTAAAAAAAAAAGAAAGAGAAAGAAAATAGAAAGATGCAGGGTGGGTTCGGTAGCTTCTAATTTTATTAGTGAGTATGCTTTATTTACATTTAGTATAAATCCCAAATATAGATGGAAAATAAATAAGCAAGTTGAAAAAATAAAGAAGAAAAAGTGTTAGAAAAAAAATTAGGGATACATTTTGGCCTTAGAAAAAATATATTAAGGGGCTGTGTGATTTAAATTGGGGAAAGAGAATGGGATTAGAAAAGGAAATTAGGAGGAAAGAAAAGGAATAGTTCTTAATTATTCAGTCTGTTTAGTTCAAATAAGAAAGGAAATGAAATTTCTATTAATTCCCTTTGTTACTATTTAGTTTAGTGAAAATTTTTTGTACTAAACCTCGTTTAAAATTTACCCTATATAATTATATAAATCATCACACATTTATCTTGCATGTATTAAATCAAGAAATTATATCAATAAGAGAATATCATAATCAATGAATTAATCATTTATAATTATAATTTAAAACAAGTCTTCAAGAAAATGTGATATACTATAACAAAACCAGTGCAGTCCAATTTTTGCATGAGCAATGCTCTTGATTATGCATTTAAAGCTTGCATAAATAATTAAAATTCATGAGAAAAGCACTAATGGCCAAAATGAAAACTAGAGACTAATTTTCCACCAAAATGTATCACTTGTATCCAACACAACAGATACAACATAGGCATACACTATAGCAATACCAGAGCAGTCCAATTTCTCATGGCAGATTAGTTCCTAAGTATACTTCAAATAGGTATTGGAATGTGATGAAGTGTCTGACACAAATGTCCAAGTGTCCAACACATGCCATATGCTGCTTACTTTATGAAATGTTAGTGCTTCATACTCCAGAGTTGCAAACTTTGATTGCAGGAAAGTATTTTGACAGGTTACTAATGTGAACAATGAAAAACAGTGTTCATGCACATGCATTCTTAGAATGGCATTAATTTTTTATTTTCAATGGAAAAGGAAATATTATTTTTTCTTTGAACTATTGAGATGAAACATAACCATTACATCAAGCATATTGATACCATATAATGTCCCTGCAGTAGAATCATTCCAATAGGGCAACTAAAGGTCAGGACATCAAATTTTCCTCTCATACAATATCAAGAAGACATAATTCCCAATTACGCACTCTAGAGACTTCACGTTCCAAAGTAGCATGAAAATGAAAATTAGATTTTTAGGATTGTGATCTTTTCTAACAGCTTAGCAGATTGAATGCAACGTCATGCTCTGCAAGAAATTACACAATGAAACAATTTCTTACAGAGAATTGAAACAAAGCCATATTGTCAATTTTTTTTTTTAACGACACATTCTAACTGGATTCAAGTAAAAATATGAACGGACAAGTTTATGTGCAATAAGTGGCCCATGTTTAAAATTTTGGGCGGGGATCAGGAGATTTGTAAACAACTTCCTGTCGTATTTAGATATATGCACTTTTCTGCTTTCCTGTATTGCTTGTTTTCAAAAATTGGAAGAATTATATAATAATAACATGTAGTTGGATCTTACTCGCAGTTGGAATCCTTTACAAAATATTCTTAAGGGAAACAAACAAAACAGAATAGGATGTATGGGAAGGAACTTGGTGTCTTGACAAAATTAGAGAACATTTTTTGACTGTGTCTTGACAATGAGCATCAACATAGTCACAACTTGGTGTTCTTCATGAAGAATACTAATAACAAATAGAAGATGATATTGTAGACTGCAGGATAAAGGTTTGGACCTACCCAAAAGACAATGATGATAAAGGTATAATTAAAAAAAGATTAGAAGTAAAAGAGGAAAAAACAAACCAGCTATCTATCACCTGCAGCATATAAAATACTTAGAAAGAATTCCCTTTCACTAGAATAAACAATTTCCAAGAATTATATGATACAATTGAGATTGACATCCCTAGCATTAAAACCTTTTCTTTTTAATAGTTTACAACGTAATACACTATATCAAACAAGCACAAGTTAATAAGGCTCAAAAGATATTAGTTCAGAATTAATATCACTAATCACTTCTAGTGCTAGCATTGATAGGAACCTATTTAATTGATAGATTAGTACCTCTAAAATGAAACAAGTGCAATATTGAAAGACAAATTATATCAGAAAAGCCAATGCTAAGGGAGTAAACCATAAAGGAAAATTTCATTGAGTTATAAATATTGTGTAAGTCATGAGGCATAATTTTATCCAAGAAGATTTGACCACTATTGATTATCTAAGAAGCAGTTGGCCAGAGAATACACTTTTCCTCATACATCATTCACAAAATGTATCATATCCAAAATACAAGATTCATCCATCAAAGGCATGGTTAAACCATATACATAAAGTGTCACATATACCTAAGATGACCTATTAGCATCTAAAAGAAAGTTTAGAATATATTGCTTCCTAAGAGAAGCTGAGCATTGGTAGAAGACATTAAGCTTATTTGGTTGAGCGGTAAGAATAGTAACAGCTTCCAAAGCTTGAGCAATAGTAAATCCTTCTAATTGGAGTAATTCTTCCACCACTTTACCATTTTTATTAGTTATTTCTTATTCTCGTTTTTATGCATATGACCAAGCATTTGCCATAGTAGAGAGGTGGACATTCATGTTTTCTATGAAAGTTTACAAGCATGCTAATTCCGAATTACTTGTATGCTCAATCACTTTTTAACTTTCCTTTCTCTTTTGAAGCTTTTCTTTCTTTGCCTTTTTTAAGAGAGGAGCAAATTTTGTAGCAGATTGTGTTGTATCAATATCTATACTATCAAATGTATCAATATTAGTAGCCATATCCTTTTCCTTTTCCAAATTGGGTAAGACATCTTGAAAGGTCTCAACATTCCTTTCAGTAGTATAATCATTATCATAAATTTTCATCATCTCATGGGAATGTGGGAATGACATGCCATAAAGTTTTTGGCATTAGCATAGTACTGTAAAATAAAGTAAAATTAAAGGTTAATATTTAGAAAAGACATCAATAACATACAATGAATTCAAGTGTCTTGCAAGCTTACCTTATAATACTCATCATAAACATCTCTTTCTTTAGATATCATCTTCCTTTCATCATCCCATTGAACTTATTATTGTCTAACATCTCACAAATAACTCCAAATTTTCCAATAAGAGTTTTCAGCCTAAAATCGATATGATGGAAAGCTTTTAAACCACCACCAGGAAGTGTTTTGCCTATTATTTCCTCTAAATAAGTCATATAACCAGTTCTAAAACCGCCATCACCTTTCCAATATCAATAGATAACTCTTGTAAAGTAGCTATGAAAGCTTTATCTTCTTGGGAACTCCAGAGTCATTTGTTTTTACGTTTTCCACTTATGTTTCCACTATTTTGTTCCATCTTAAGACATATTTAAAAATAGTAAAGCATACAAGTATAATAGAAGAATATGATTACATATTTATCATAGTAAAAACATACTTCAACGATGCAAATAATGTAACTTACATAGTACAATCCCCAATCAAAAGTAACAAAATCCAAACATTATAAAGTACATCAACAAACAACCAATTCAAACAAAACTTAAAATAAAACAAACATAATGCTAATTATCAAACCTTAAACCCTCTTTCTAACTCTCTAATTATTAAACATATTTTCAGCCAATGTATTTCTAAAATTGGTTGAAGAGTTTGATGTCGCAGTAGAGGCAATAAAGGTGATGAATTCATCTTCATCATCTCCATCATCATAATCATTATTTTCTTCCTCCTTATATATTTCTTCTTTTTCAATAGATCCTGGTGGCATATATCTTATTATTAAGTTGTGTAATAGGCAGCATGCCATAACAATATGACTATGTATTTGTAAAGAAAACCAAGAAGGGCTTTTAAGAATAGCCCATCTTCCTTTCAATAAATCAAAATATCTCTCTATCACACTTTTAGCCATTGCATGTCTTAAGTTGAAATATTCCTCAGTACTTTATGATTGACGACTACCATTCCACTCTATAAGATGATGGTGCAAGAAATCCTTCTCCATTAGTATACCCTGCATCACATAAGTAGTAGCAACCTTAACACATGAAAATAATTATTTTATAATATACTCATTTATACAGTATTGAATTAAAAAAACATAACCATTAATTAAATTTACCTTTAGGAACTTTCAAACCATTAGGCTTAGAAATAGCATCTCGAAGGACTTTGTTATCTTATGTTGATCCTTCCTAACCAGGTAACACATATATAAACTCCATGTTTTGTGAACATACTGCTAAGACATTCATTGCAAGGTTACCTTTTCTTGTTCAATATTTGGATCGATCCTTAAAGGGTACGGTTACACTAATTAATGTACCATCAATAGCGCTTAAACAATTCTACAAAAAAATATTAAAATGAAATTTAGATTTTATAATATCATAAATCATGTAAAACTAAAATGAGATAAGATTTGTGGTACCTTGAAATACTTCCATCTATTAAAATGAAATTTGAATGAAAGTAACACTTCGTGCAACTTTAGGATAACTTTTAAACATAAGTTAAATTGTCTACTCATTTTTTCACCATTCCTATAAAAATAACTACTAATACTATTCTTATACTGGTGTGCTACTGTATTTACAAATATTGCAACAATCTCCTCCAAAGATATATTTCTTGTCCCACTCAAACTTCTAATATCTCTAACCATTTCACAAAGTATATTAAACTTTGTCGATTCATTCAGAGATGATTCCTACACATAACATCACTCTAATTTATAAATATATTCAAGTTTGTCATTGTCCATTTTCTTTTATTCCTTTTCTTTTCTTCCAAATGTTGTGCATTATAAATCATCTTATTCATTGAATATCACATCAAATACATCATGATGATAACATTAACCATGATGATTATATATTGAAGAAATTCTAATTCTATCATTCTTCTCAATGATAGATCAAAATGAGCCATTTCTGTATAAATTTTACTAAATACATTGGTTAAGAAATTCAATATAAATAAAGGTACAATTGATAGATTTTCCTAAAAAATAATAATAATTAAAGTAACATGCAATAATAATAAGGATATTGCTTAGTTTTTGCTTTCTAGTTTTTTGTTGTGTTATTTTCAATTTTAGATTTTGCTTTTTGATTTTCTATTGTATGCTATTTTTGGTTTTAGTTTTTCTGCTTCTTATGTTATGAGTAAACAAAAAAAAAGTTTACTATACTGGGGCTTGAGTTTGAGCTATACAAGAAATGTAGGTTTTGGTCTTAAAATTGATTCAACTTGATCAATATTACTTTCAAAAATTGTTTAGTTTAGGAAATAATATATATTTTAAGATATATAACTTTGAAATGTATTGTATTAATCTAGCTTGAGCTGAGCTTCATGAGTTGAGTAATCCAAAATTACTGCTTTTATGCTTACTATAGTAATGCAGTTTGTTCTAAGGAAAAACTAACATAACTAATAACACCAAAGAAGTTAAAAAAATCGAGTTGATAAAAAATGAAATTCAGCATGTATATTTAATGACAGACATGTCCACTTTAATGTTCCAGTTATATGGCCTAGTGCATGTATAAGAAAAAAATTGCTTCCTTTCATGTCGGTGTGTTTGAAAAGGATATTGTAGGAGCTATAATTGTTTATGTTGCAGTGGTATGAAAATTTTAGGAAAGTGATTTTTTTAAAACTTCAAGAGGTGATTAGTTTTTCATTATCTAAAGTATTGACTCATAGATTATATTATCTACACAGTTACAAAAACACTAAGGAATATGTTCATGTTTCAAGCATTAATAGGGAAACCTTTTTAAAATCAATTAGGCCATCATGTTTGTCTACTAATTAGCATTTCATGCCAAAGTGGGTTGGAAATTATTGAAAACACCTAGCAGTAGAAACTAGTAGATGGCTTTCATTTTAGTTTGGAATAAAGATTAAGGAAACAAGATGGTACGTAAAACAAGAAAACAATGCAGCCCATGGCAATTATTTCCCCTAAGAGTCATTTTTGAACGCAACATATTACCTACAGACTCGATTGGAATGCACAGAAACATCCTATACCATTTCATCCTACAGATTGATTGAAATACATAGATCAATTGAAAAATAAACAAAGAAAAAAAAAGAATGATCAAAACATAGAGGGAACGAGTGAGAGAGGAAGAGTAGAAATGCACTTGATGCTTTTTGTGTGAGAGAACAAAGAAACAAAATCGTAGTAAAGAGAAGAAGGAATTGGAGTCTTGCAGAGAGATGCAATGTGTGGCTAGTTTTGCAAAACCTAAAATCAGGGAATGAGATTCCTTAGTAATGTAGGGGAAATTAACTTATCCCAATTTGAGGTAATTCCATTTCGGAAAAATAAGGAAAGGGAATTAACTTTTTCTAAACCAAACACACACAAAGGGAATGGAGGGTATTTATTCCCTTTCCCCATTTTGAATACCCTGAACCAAACAGCCTTTAAGGGTAGAAGACTCCATTTCTTATAATACAACTTGAGAATAATGTTACAATTTTTCATTGAGTTACTATTAATTAAGATTTTTTTTTATACAATAGATTTATTAATATTTAGTTTTATTTTGAGACATGCTTGAGGCCTAATTTATGATTGTTATCTAATAAGGTATGGGCTTAATACATTTGTATAGGTTAATGTGGTTTAGTGGTTGTATAGGTCAAAAGTCTAATAAACTTTTCATGGAAAGGATTATTAGGGTTCTATTAATAAGGGTTATGATTAAACCCTTTCTTCACTTTTAATTAACAAATTCCATCCATTAAGAGCTACCATAATAGAGGAGAGTAAAGAGGAATATTTAGTTAATACAAGTTATTTTGCTTTTGCTTGTAATACATTAATGATTTATCAAGTATATAAATTTAATTTCATATATCGGTATTCTAATATTTAACATATGTAATCTTAATTAAAATTCTTACTTGTGGTATCATAGTTTGCATCTATTAAATTAAAAACTAAAATTATTAATTATATTATGTATTGCGTTGATTGTGGTTCTTAATGTGATGAAATTCCATGTGTATGATGCTCCAAATAAAATCATATGATCAATTAGATGTAATTATTTTATAGAATTTTAATTTTTTTAATGATGTTTTCTCATTGGAGAAAATTCAAAGAGCTGAATATGATGTTATTCAGGTATAATTTTAAATTTTGATTCAGGATTCCTAACACAACTTTTAAATTAACATTTTGCTTTATTTTGGTGGAAATATTTTGAGATTTGGCTAGTATAATTTATTTTTTAATTTTATGAAATCAATTGGATGAATCAAGGGATTTTGAAGATGAATTTCTGAACAATGTCTTTTCCTTTTTGGCATGAAATCACGATTGCGAATGGCAATTTTGAAATTTGATTTTCCCGTCCTTTTGGTTGAGTTGCATTGGGTAACCATGGTGCCACATCCTCTAGTGAAATATTCATCAGATTCTTTATGAATTTGGCATTCATGAAGCTTGTTCTAAGCTTCAATGGCGGATTGGACCATTGGAGAACGTGAAAGTAATGTTTTCATTTTGTTGATATTTAATATAATATATGCATGCTAATTTGTGCATAAAGATGCATGTGGTCTAGTGGTAATAGCTATGTACGGGTCCAAATGATCGGGGCTTGACACATCTGTACTGCAAAACTATGTTTATCTCCTTTTTCTTCTTCTTCTTTTTTTTCAAATTCATATGGGTTGATGCTTTCTTGGTCCTGGCACATACAGCCAGCCAAACTGGCGCATGAGGCCAGATGTTGCATTGGGCAAAATTTTAAATTATATATTTATTATATATTTGTATTGTATTACTTAATTGTTTAAAAATGTTTTCCAATGAAATAAAAATTATAAATTTTTCAGAAAAATAAAATGATATGTTTGTAACCTGCTGAGGAAGTTTACTCTTTCAAAATAATTTTTGTAATCATATTAGTCTTTTAAGAATAAAGATAATTTAAAGTTTTAATTGAATTGGATTTAAATTTTGTTTGAAACCTTTTGTGCAATATTATTTGAAGGCTAGTTAAGATACATCAAGGCCTAATATCTCATTAGAAGTTGTCCATTCTATGCATGGAGTTTAAATAATGTTCAAAACATTCTACGCAACACAATTTGAGGGTTAATTGAAATATATTAAGGTTTAGCATCTCATTTGGTGTAGACCATTGTATGCATATAACTGAATATGCAAATCAAAATGTGGATAATTTAATTTAATTTTTTCGATTTAAGAAAAATTTTCATTAATATTTATAAGTGATTGGTTGTCAAAATAACTTATTTATGGATATTAGTGGAATATGTTTTCTTATTCAAAGGTCATGAAATTGTATTTGAAAGCCAATTAAAATACCTCAAGGTTTGACATCTCATTAAGAATAATCTATTGCATATATAAGGTTAAGTATACAAATTAAGATTTAAAATATAGTTTTTAATTTTTTAATTTAAGAAAAATTTTCATTAAGAGTTATAGTATTTGGGTGCCAAAGTGGCTTGGTTGTAAAGATTATTGAATTATATTTTCTTATTCAAAGGTCATGAAATTGTACTTGCATTATCTTACCAAATGAGATTATTATGTAAGGTAATTTTTAGTAGGTGACATAAGGGATTGTAGTTAAGAATATATTGATTTAGAAAGTCCATTTGCTCAAAGGGGATGAATTTTTGAAAATTAGGGTATTTTCATATTAGTCTTATAAGGAAAGTGCTTATTAGCATATTATATTCTTTGCCTAAAAAGGGAATATGATGATGCATTTAGACTTTCAGATAATTATCATTGGTACATAAAGAATTATTACTACAAAGTTTAAATTGTTCATAACTAATGTTGCATTTTATCTTGAATAATGATTTTTACTATGAATATTACCTTTTTTATTAGAAGTTAGGATTAATATTGATCAACATTTCTCTAATTGTAATTGCATTTCATTATGGTTGAGGGTTTCAAATTTGAAATATCTACTACAATAAATTAACACTTATGCCACAGTCAAAATCATGGCACAAGATCAAAATTTATGTGGCATAAATACTAGTTGAATGGTACCGTGATACAAATAAATGTGGTAAAGAAATTATTACAAAAAAAAAGTCCTGTGGCATAAATAATTTCTTTTTGCCATAGGTTCACTTATGGCTAATAAATTCTTTTAGTCACAAATACAAACATGGCAAGAAAAGTACATTCATGGCTAGTAACTCTTATTGCTAAGAATAAAATCATGGCAAAAAGTAAAATAAAATAATTATAAAAATTAATGTAATTAACTAAAATAATTTTTATATATCCAAATTAAATTGATTATCTAATTAATTCAATTAGGTGTTATCCTATCATTTTATTTGTATATATACTGAAATCTATTAATGCTTTTGATCTATATCAAATTAGAAATTATTTGTCTAGAAATTACAAATTATATTTACAGGGAATCGAACTTGAGTTTCTAAGTTGAGGGATGTCATACTTTATCATTGCGTTAATTTGCTTCTTTAGTATTATAATACAATATATTTTATATAAAGTTTTAATTGATCGGTTGACTTCAAAAATAAATCTGCACTCATGTGACACTAATTATATAATAAAATATTATATAAATATATATAATAAAAATACAATAATTCTAAAATATTTTATGATTTTATTTTAAAAATTATTTTTTATAAACTAAATTCTTTTTTGTTTCATTACTAATTTTGGTTTGTATCAAATTTATGTTTTACAAATATCTTATATCAATTTTATCTCTTAATTAATTAGTTAATTTTGCTCTTTTATTAATATTTTTTTATTAATTATTATTAATTGATTTATTACAAAATAAAAGTAAAATTTACATCTTTCATGCAATTTTTTTTATTTTTTAAAATTCATTCAATAAATGTTGAATTATATATAATAAATATCCATACAAATTATAACCTTGAAGTACGATATATATATTTAAATTTTAATTATAAATTAAAATTTAAATTGTTGTAAGTTATTTACTTTTAATTTTTTATTTATAATGCATATTTTTATTATTCACAAAGATAAGTTAAATTATTCAAATCTTCACAATTCTTTTCTATTAGTTTCATCTCTTATATATTATTTATATTTAATTTTTATCCTTTCATTTATCAAATTATTAAC